>JABSTQ010009298.1:0-518834 GCA_013358835.2 Ixodes persulcatus
CTATCATATAGACCGGGTGGCCAAAGTGACATGGGGTTAGAGCCGCAGAAAAAACAACAAAAGTTTAAAGAGCCACAGGAAAAGTAAAGGGGGGAGGCTGCTTAGAAAAACAAAAAAGGATATGGAGGGAACAGTGTTTTCCAAAAAGGACAAGTGTAATTGTTGACTACAACAAATAACACTAAGCAGCAGAACATTACTTTAACCGCTCAGCAGAAATGAAAGCTTCGGCTGGTTCGCTAGCCAGCCGCTGCCCCTGACGCCGTTATGCGTATACCGTTCTAAATTTTTTTTCTAGAACAATGAAGGAAACAGTGTCACTGGACACATCAGTGTGTCAAAGACCAGTCCAGCTGTATCTACGTAGTGTAATACAAGGCTGCCAAGTCTGAGCTTTTTTTTTTTTAATCCTAAAATTCTTTTCGTCTTTGGAACACAGGAGGGACGCTCACCCGAAAGGAGCGAGCCGCACTTGGACCCGCGATGAGCCGCAGTTTGGCCACCCCTGATATCGACTAACCAGATTTTTATTTAGCAAAGTTTACTGCAAGGTAAATATCACATCAGCATTCACCAAGTTCCCTTTTCTTTCACATATATATATTTTTCTAATTCATGCTTTGTAGTCCACCTTTTCACCCTGGAATAGTGCTTTACCCTTAAAGGTATAATGAACATAAATTTGGAGCTCACAAAACAAGGCTGGACGGATAGGCGGGACGCTGCAAAACCCCAAAACAACACTCGTACAGCGATATCTCTGACAGATCGCTGTATTTTTGGAAAAGAAGTGCGCGACTGAACACGGCCGACGAGACAAGTCACGTCACGATTCCCATTCCCTCTCCCTCTCGCTACGTCCCTTCCAGCTAGTGAACCGAAGCGAGGAGGAGAGAAGCGAAGCCGCTTTCCCTCATTCTGAAATTCTCGCGGAGGACAATGACGTCAAAGACCTCGCTTGATTGCGCCCTTCTTTTCCAAAAGTGCGGCCATCCGTTTGAGATATTGATGTATGAGTCATGTTTTGGAGTTCCTAGTATCTTGTTCAATGCTCATGCATCCCTATTTTGCGAAATCCAAATTTCGGTTCGGTAGCCCTTTAATGGGGCACTAAAGCGTGTTTTGAAAGTCTCGTTCTATGGTCATACCTCAATCTAGGAGCACTAATCATCCTAAAAAACCAGAAATTACATTCATCCGCGGCCGATTCGTATCTTAAGAAAGTGATAAAAGTTCCAGTCACTTACCATCGTCACAGAATGACAGATAGCACTACCGAACCTTGCTGAATATGGTCGAACGACGGACGGTGCGTGTCAGCCACTCGCAAGCGATGGGTTCTTGCTTGGATGAGCACGACTGGTCGGCAGCTTGTCCACGGTGGACCCCATCGCTCGCGAGTAGCCGACACGCGCCGTCCGTTGTTTGACCGTATTCACCAAGGTTCGGTAGCGCCATCTGTCATTCTCCGCTGACGCCAAGTGTCGAGAATTTTGATCAATTTTTTAAGTATGCAAATCGGCCGCAGATGAATGTAATTTCTGTTTTTTTAGGATGGTTAGTGCTCGTAGATTGAGTTATAACAATAAAACGAGGATCTCAAAAAGCACTTTAGTGCCCCTTTAAAGGGATACTGAACCAAAGAATTGAGTGTCCATAATAAGTGGCGCACGTTCTTTACACGAGCCAGCAGCCACCGGTGTGCGCGAGCACACGCAACAAAAATGACGTCAGAGACCTCCATTCGCGCTTAACAGAACAGTGAAATGCATGGGCTTCGTGCCAAAGGAGAATGAAGACAGGCTTTTCATCTCTACAAGTGAAAGCTACGTGCTTGTTAGACCAAATAATCGCTTAGCTTTTACACCAGACACCACTGTGTAGATGAAAAACTTGTCTTTATTCTCCTTTGGCCCGCAGCCCATACATTTCACTGTCATCTTAACCGCGAATAGGGGTCTTTGACGTCATATTTGTTGCGTGCGCTCGCGCACACCGGCGGCTGCTGGCTCGTGGAAAGAATGTGCGCCACTTATTATGGACACTAAATTCCTTGGTTCAGTATCCCTTTAAGACAAGGCTGCGCTGCGGCAAAGTGACATATGCAGAATTGCAATGCCTACTCCACGGGTGTAGCTTCCCGGCAGAGCACCAGCATGTGGTTGTGAGAAGTGCACTCAATGGGGATAATTAGACTGCCCGAACATACCACGTACAGTGGAGATATCACGAAACATCCGAGTACCGAGTCATGTTCGGTGTGTAAATCGAATAAAATCACACTTTATTCTAAGCGATAACCGGAAGTTCTGAACAATTCGCACAATGTTACAGGAACAATCTGGCAGTAGTGCGACGTCTGAACTATTAGTTTCGGTAGTTATATAAACGAAAACTCCTTTATGGTGCAATGTAGGCATAAATTCATCACATTTTGGTGAAATGTAGCAGGGTAAGCACTTTGGCAGAGCAGAGACATCAATGATTTTCTCTTTGGAAGGCATTCTTGCACATTCCGATCCAAATTTCCCATCCTCAACTTTGTTCCTAAGGTAGCATGCAGCAGGACTTCAAGGGATAACTTGCTGGTTAGGAAGTAACTTTGCTGCTAACTTAAAGGACGCCTGAAAAGAAAGAAAATGTTTTTTTTAGACAGTCTAGTTGGGACACATGTGCTAAAAAAAATTTACGCAAAAAAAAAGTTGTTTAGAGCAATATAGAGTGCGAGAGATTTAATTGAAATTGTGCGCGAAGTCCATGGCGTCACGGGTCATTCCAAAATGACCATCTCGGTCGTGAAGGCGAAGGCGATCGACCTCTCCTCCACGCGCCTGAAATGCCGAGAGAAAACAAGTGGTAAGGGACGTGACTGCCGACTAAATCGCGTCTTGCGCCGTCAATATTGCTCTAAAAAAAACTTTTCCTCACGTAAAATATTTTTTGACACGCGTGTCCCAACTAGTATAGTCGGTGACAGGTCGAGAACGAAGTGGAATCTCCTTCCACCCCTTTCCACTTCAGTGGAGCGAACGGTGGAGAGGAGGTCACCTCCTCTCCAGCGTTCGCTCTACTAAAGTGTAAAAAGGTGGGACGAGCTTTTACTTCGTTCTTGACCTTTCACCAACTATACTGTTAAAAAGAAGTTTTTTCAGGGGTCCTTTAAAGGGGCGAGTCTCCCACTCCCACTTAATGGATTGATCAGGACGCACCCAGAACAAGCATAGCGACCTACAATCTGTCTTGCATACAACAGGTTTCATATCTCCATGTTTGAATTTCCTTTCCTGCACATTGGTTGAAGAGTGGCTTGGATTGACTGCTTGGTCTTTCTTTCCCCATCAGGCAGGCAGTCTACAGTCTAGTTCAAGCATCTGCAATGCTACACAGTAGAGCGAACGTGCCAAAGGCCTGGTTGATGGGCAGGATAGGGCTGCACCATCAGGTTCTACGCAATCGACCTCTGGGAAGCAAGCGTCTGCATGATCAAGTGTGGTTTCTTGGCAGATGATTGCCTGCAACACTGGTGTTCCTCAACATATGTTGTGAATGTCTCGAGAAATATTTCTTGGATGCAAGACCTTGAACTGCACCTGGAACTTTGATGTAACTTGTGCATGCTCATTTGATTACCTTCTGAGGACTGTGCCTAAAAGAACTGCTGGAGAATGGTGGTTGAGATGAAGGCGTTACAAGATGGGTCATAGGAGCCGCCATGTACTGGTGCAGATTGTCTTGATCCCGGTGTGGCTCGTTCTAGAAGTTCAAGCAAAGAGACCAAGCAGAAGGGGGAAAATGTTGCTTTGGTCGCGATGTCCCAACTTGGAGTTCCTTGAATCTCCTTCGACTGACTTGCTAGTGAGCCGCAGCAGAACAGGCATCTGCGGTGCCCACCTTCCACTGCTGTAACACTGCCAGGACTGAGACCAGGGGTTCATCCATGATTGTCAATCTGGGAAGGTGTTGCTAATTCTGGGAAAGGCCTCCCGAGGGGTGTATAGCATAGATTTGCGTACTTTGAGTAGACAATTCTTATAGCGTCATCCCACTACAGCGACAAACACCGATTTTTGTCCAGCAACACCACAAAGTTTTGTGTTGCTGATGCTGTTCCACTGCAATGACCAACACTCGCGACAAACACCGACAAGCGCTGACAAACCATCGACGACAGACGAGTTCTTGTCTGTCGTTGAACTTGAAGTGCGGCAAGCAGTCCCACCGAGGAACATCTCTCGGGGACAAACTTAATTTTCTCGCCCCCTTGTGACTTATGTTGCTGTCTTCCCCACCCTCCTTCTACCCTTCCTCCCATTCCTCCCGTGACTCGGTCCTTGGCGGCCACTGATCGTTCCCGCTCCCGCAGTTCCGATTCCTGAATTGCTCGTAGTGGTCGCGGGCGCGGCTTGCTTGCTAGATGTCGTGTTGCAAAAGGGAATTTGCTGTGGCTGGTTTTGCTCGTGAAAACTTGGTGCACGAGTTGGTGCTTCAAGATGTTGAAGTCTACGCCCCTGCATCAGGATGGATACACCCATGTGCGAGGACTGACCAAAGTAAGACCGCTCACCACGAAGTGGGACACGACATTCCGCTAGTTCCGCGGCAAGCCATTCCGGCAAAACGAGAGACTTGTCATCCCCGTCCTGTGATTGTCCCCCATAAAACGTCTCCTGTATTGTCCCCCATAAAACGTCTCCTGTATTGTCCCCCATAAAACGCCTGCCCTCTGTCATTCAGATATGAAATTAAAAGCGTACTCAAATCGACGTGAAATTCCGTGGCGCCCACCTGGAATGCTTCGAACGACCCAAAAGTCTCCTGTATTGTCCCCCATAAAACGCCTGCCCTCTGTCATTCGGATATGAAATTAAAAGCGTACTCAAATCGACGTGAAATTCCGTGGCGCCCACCTGGAATGCTTCGAACGACCCAAAAGTTCGGAAAAAGTTGGGTGTCGATTGTCACGACAGTTTTCGGAAAGTCGCCAACGGCAAATGAAGACAAGCGGAAGCTTTAAACAAGAAATAAAGTAATTGTCTCCACTTTCACCGTGTTTGTCGGCGCGTTTTACACCCAAGGAGAAAAACACGAAAACCGCGTCGCCATACTCTGTTTGTCTCTGTATTTTGAAGTCCTTGTCCCCTTGTTCTGCGTCGTGTCCGCCAGGTGGGACGGCGGACTCCGACAAACAGGGTATCTGTCGGTGTCGTATGTCGCTCATTGTCGTCTGTCGGTGTCGTCTGTCGCTTGTTGCTGTTGCTCTAGTGGGACGCGGTTATTAGGGACTCGGCCTGGGGTATGTTAGGGGTGTGTGCGTATAAGTCACGACCAGCAGCATTGCATTGGTTGTGCTCAGTGTCCTGGATCTTGCCTGGATCTGCCTGTAATTTATGGGGCCTTTAGAACTTCAGAATTACACAGTGATGACGATCAACAGCTGGAAATTGATGGGACCGAAATAAAGATGACAAAGCTAGACTGTAGCTGGAGTCTATCACTAGCATGGAGAAGCTATCAATAGCATGGAGAAGCTATCAATAGCATGGACTTCAGATTCACACAAGAATGTCCCGTGGGTAACAGGATTTGATGCACAAGTAATTCTGAAGATGGCTTTAATGCTTCCGTTCTAATTCCCTTGGACCTCCACAGGCTGAAAGGGCAGGTGACATTTCAGGTAACTGAACAGGTCGCATACCTATGTATCGAATGCAGAGAAGGGAACAGTGAACTAAAAGGCACCAGGACAAGGTTCCTATCTTTTGAAACTGAGTTCTGCATGGGTTTTTATATCATACTTCATTCTCTGCTCCCCTCCAGTGCTGATCAAAGTAACACAATGTGAAATAATGATAGGCGTAAGAAACAAACAGCTTGAAACCAATTCGCGTCCTTTTAATTTCACAAAACTCTGTGTGCGCAAAATAGCCTAAAACTGGTACAACTCAAGGCAGTCTGTGCAATAAAACGTGAAAATACGGCAGAAAAAGTACACTTGCGCGGCGTAAAACCGCGGAAGAAAATCCGTTCATGGCAATCTTGTTCAGCGACAAACAAGTGTTCATTCAGGTGCGAAGCATTAAAGTAGATATAAAGTCTGCATAGCGCTTCAGAGCAAGAAAAACAGCCAATTGCGTAGTACAATTGACAGCATTGCGGGCGCTACGCGGGCGCGTAGAAAGGCTACAAGGCTTACTTTGACAAAAGCCACACGGAAAACGTAGACACCAGCCACACACGCTGTGAAAGTGCTCTCGTTCTCGCTCCACGTGTACACGGTTTCAATAGCAGCGAGGCCTACTTCATTCGAGCGTAGTAGAGAATCGCCGAGGTTGGAGCAGTCGGACTGTGGACATCGGCATGCTCGAAACTTCTGCTACCGAACTTTATGCGCGTGATAAGCGGAATAACTCAATGGATATGCACTGGCAGATGAAACAACGCGTACTCTACACAACAACGCGTCCACTAAGTCACCACGGCACCAAAGTATCCGCCATAGTGTAGCAGACGCTCCTGCCGGCGACCGGCGCCGTATGTGCGTCGCCGTCAATATTTTTGCGGCGGTAATCTGGCCAATCAGAGCACGCCGCTCCGCGGCAGATCTGGAATGGGCAGGTTTTGGAAATACGCCCCCGGGGTCGGGCCTCTGTCGGTCTCCCCAACCAAGCGTGGGGTTCCTCACCGGGCCCCAAAGGGTCCGGGTTGGGCGTGGCACTTCTCTCACTCTGTTGAAGCTCGACCTCCTCCGAGGCCACTAGAGGGAGGCGGGTGGCGAGCGCCGCTACCGAAGTAGCGATGCCCGCCACTGTTCGCTGCAGCTCCGCGATCTCGGCGGTTGACATCTGAGGCCCGAGAAAGTCACATATCGGTTTAGAAACGATTACAGCCGCACTGATCTCTGTTGTCGAACGAGAGGAATAAAGGTGCTAAGTGTGGCCCTTGTGGCTGTTCAAGAACGCGCCGCGTCGTCCGGAGCCGGAGCTCCCAAGACACGAGCGGGGGCGCCGGATATAGCTTGAGATCGCCGTCTCTGCTCGGGGCCGGGGCTTATAGAACAACAAGGGGGATCGGACAGCTTGGCTTATTGAATGGCCCTTGTGGCTGTCTAAGAACGCGTCGCGTCGTTTGGAGCCGCAGCTCCAAGACGCAAGCGGGGACGCCCGAAGTAGTTTAAGATCGCCGCCTCTGTTCGGGGCCGGGGCCCATAGAACAACAAGGGGGATCGGACCCTATTGTAAACCGAAAATAGTCCTGCTCTGTCCGGAGCCGGAGCCCATGGGACGTGAGCGGGAATGGGTCCTTAAAGCCACCGTAACTCCGCCGCCTTTGTTCGGGGCCGGGGCCCATAGAACGTCAGGGGGGGTCGGACCCTATATGTAAACCCGAAAATAGTCCTGCTCTGTCCGGAGCCGGAGCCCATAGGACGTGAGCGGGAATGGGTCCTTAAAGCCACCTTAACTCCGCCGCCTTTGTTCGGGGCCGGGGCCCATAGAACGTCAGGGGTGATCGGACCCTATATGTAAACCTGAAAATAGTCCTGCTCTGTCCGGAGCCGGAGCCCATAGGACGTGAGAGGGAATGGGTCCTTAAAGCCACCTTAACTCCGCCGCCTTTGTTCGGGGCCGGAGCCCATAGAACGTCAGGGGGGATCGGACCCTATTTGTAAACCCGAAAATAGTCCTGCTCTGTCCGGAGCCGGAGCCCATAGGACGCGAGCGGGAATGGGTCCTTAAAGCCACCTTAACTCCGTCGCCTTTGTTCGGGGCCGGGGCCCATAAACGTCAGGGGGGATCGGACCCTATATGTAAACCCGAAAATAGTCCTGCTCTGTCCGGAGCTAGAGCCCATAGGACGTGAGCGGGAATGGGTCCTTAAAGCCACCTTAACTCCGTCGCCTATGTTCGGGGCCGGGGCCCATAAACATCAGGAGGGATCGGACCCTATATGTAAACCCGAAAATAGTCCTGCTCTGTCCGGAGCCGGAGCCCATAGGACGTGAGCGGAATTGGGTCCTCCTTAAAGCCACTTTAACTCCGCCGCTTGAAACTCCACTGCCTTTGTTTGAGGCCGGGGCCCGAGAACTTAGGCCTAGCACTGATAGCAGACGTGCGACAAAGAGGTTCACGATTGTTTACTCAGCGGTCGGACAAAGTTTCTTCGAAAACCTCGCGGAAGGCGAGGTCAATCCCTTGTCGAGAGTGAGCCCTTCCGAGTTCTATCGGTTGAAGTCTCCGGAGAACAAAGAAAAGGCTCGAAGAGCGATCAAACTTACGTCTCGACGCTCCGATCAACGAAGGAAAGATGAAGTCGGAAGGGGAGAATACTTCCCTAAGGGGGAGCGCCTATGGCGCCACCTACTTTTTATTTTCAAAATAGCTCTGAAGCGTTGACGTCAGTTCCGGTATAGAAGGAAAAAGCAGTTGTGAACTTGATAGTAAGTGCGACAGAGGCTGAAGTATAATGTTGGATGGTCAAGGAACCTTCCAATTCGTTCTATTTTAGTGTAGGATGTATATTTCGCGAACGCAAAGCGAGAAACATGATCCGCCCAAAACTCGGCACCTGCAAGGTCGCTTTCCCGCACGAAGGTCGGATCCAGCCCAGCGCACGTGACGGCTTCTCCGCCGGAGTTGGCAGCGAAAGGAAAAGGAACGCGATACTCTGGCCAGGGACTCCGGAGGTAGATTTTGAGTGGGGGGCTGAAGTCAAACCTTTTTGTTTTTATATATTTTATTCTAGGAAATAAGGACTGGAGTTGATTTCTGTTGTTTTATTTTTACTTATTGTTTATTAAAAATAAAATATTATTTGCATGAAGTTCCTTACTTAGCATGTACAATCACTTTCCCTTCCTGCTTTATAACAACAGTACGGAGTTTTAGTGGCTCGTACGCATGAGCCTTGTGTACGCAATACAATTGCGGGTCGGAAGTGCGCACGCGTAGAACGCAATGTTGAGTTTTGCGCATGCACCTTCGGACCCTCAAAGCTTTTACGTATGAGTAATGCGGATTCTTGGGCGAGTAGGTACTGAAACTTGGAAAACACAATAGCGCTCCCCGACAGGGACGAAGAGGAGGAAACGAGCGCATTGTGTTGTCTCGTTCCTCCTCTTCGTAGCGAATTCTGTTGTCTCGTTCCTCCTCTTCGTCCCTGTCGTGGAGCGCTATTATGTTTTCCAAGTTTTACGCATGATCCACTACAACTCTCTAATATCGCGAAAACGCTTATGCATAGTGCTTCAGGCGATTTCAAAACCCCTACAAGGATACACAACATTACAAGATTGAGATTGCGGAGAATCACGTTTATTATTTTTCAAATGATCAGTTAAAAAGACATCCACGCTATGAAATGAATGAGTAAGCCAAGAGAATGACATTTTAATACATATTTAGAAAATGTGCACAAAGACGTGATGAAGAAAACAGATCCATATAAAGGTAAGGCCATGTGTGTTGATCGTCTGCAATCATATTCACCTTGTAGCAGCTCGTTCGGTGTCTCCTGAACTCTAGCATAGTTTGAACTCTAGCATAGTTTTCAGCGAACCTTTTCATTGACTTCACTCTGACAGTCCACATTGTTCGGCAAAGCGGAAGAAGGTTATTTGGCGTTGATCCGGCCTCTTCTGCCGCGCCTCGCGGAGTGGAGGAATTGCAATAGATGAATAAACAGCTTTGCGTTTCTTTGAATCAAGAATTTCATTTGAAACGTCCTTCACTGTACTGAGAGTATCGCCAATAATGTCGCAGCCACGGCTAGCTTCCTGTAACACGAGATCTAAGCTGTGGTTGCCGCAATGCACATACATGGACCTCGGCTCAGAATGATTAATTTGTTTCTGCACGCCTGAGAAACGGCCGGACATGTTGGCGACCCCCGTCAAAGCAATGGCCATGCAGTCTATGGAAATCAAGGCCAAGGTGCAAAATCATGTCTCTGATGGTTGTGTACAGCGTCTCAGCCCTGCATTCTGGGACGTTGTACAGGCCAATGAAGTCTTCTCGGACGTCGACCGTCTTGCTTTCAAGCTACCATATACAAAGGGTAAACTGTTTCTCGACAGCTACATATCAGCTGTGCCGTCAGCAATAATGTCATAGAACGGGCTGGACCCCGCTGTATTGCGTGGCCCATGATCTCAACCAGTTCGTTCTGCACATCACCACTTACCCACTTGTCCCTTTTCGTCATCCACCTTTTCAGGGCGGGAGCACCCCCCGATCTTTCGTCAAGCAAATCAAGCAAGTTTCCATCATCTTTTGTGCGTCCCCTTAGAGCTTGGCGTGCGCGGCAAAGGTAGCGAAGAGAGCTCACTATGACCCGTAGTGCCGAACTAGCTTCTTCCTGTCGCTTGCTGCACTACACGAATACCCCTCCGCCTCGACAGGCTGTGGTTAAGAGATTCTGTGAAACTGGCTCTTTTCATATGGCGTCTAAATTTTTCTGTAGCTTTGTTTCAGTTGTTAAGGCCAGTCTTAACTAAGGGTAGCTCCACTGCACCATATTTGCATCCCTTTTCCTTAAAAAATAAGGTGCACTCATGGCACAACACCGCATCACTCTTGCTGTCGTCAGAAAGCCATGGAAATCTTTCGAACCAGTCTCACTGACACGACCTGCTAGTTTTGTTTTTGGGTCTGTAGTGAGAGCTTCAGCGACTATTGACACTGACGTTTGATCTATCAGCCCAGCAATTTTAATATTGGAGATGGGGGCTTGGGGGGGGGGGGGGGGGGAGGGGAGGGGAGGCAGTCGGAGTGGGGGGGCTCCGCCCCATCCTGGAAAATCTTGGGGGGGCTCTGGCCCCCCCTGCCCCCCCGGTTCCGGAGTCCCTGACTCTGGCTCTGCATAGCTTCACTCGCGCTGCAGCGACAAAGCGGGGATGCGCGACCCAGCAATAGACTACTTCCATAAAGCCCTGCATGCAACACGGCGCGCGTTGCACTCTGGGAACTAGTTGGCCAGGGAGGAGAGTGGCATGGTTTCGGTTTTGATCGACACGTCGACAAGAGATTATACACAGAGCGTGGACTATTAACGGCCGTTATCTCATGTTTCCTGGTCCCGAGAGCGTCACTTGTGGTCTCTAAACTAACCTAAATGGTTCAGACCTCAAAGCTTTAGCACAAGCCCGAGACGTATAGCTTGTCTTAACACATGCTTGTTGTATTTTTGTATTTGAGCCTTTCTGTTAGCGTTCCGATCGAGGTATGTGGGTGAGCCAGTGCTGGAAATCTCAACGCTGCGAAGCTCGGGGATCTTGCTTGTGTACGAATCAACAAGCTTTAGCAACGAATAGGTATGCATACATCGAGCTCGCGCCTTTACATTAGTGTTGTTCATCCGGAAGTTTGTTTGTTTCGTGCGTCCATAGACGAAATATTACCTTTTGCAATTACTGTTTTTCTTAATACGCCTGAGTACGCGAAGTAAAACTCGGAGGCGCCATTGAAAAGCTCAATTTTAACACACTTCTTATCTCTTATCTGTACTACCCGCAGCACTGCACGAAGTGAAGTCCCCACCCGCTTGCATTCCACCAATATTCAACATCGCGTATGCGCACAAAGTTATCCTGCAATCATGTAGGCACATTCAAACCGTTTTAAGAAAGCAAAAGTCCAGCACTTGTGTGAAGAATGTCGCACCGTTCGCCGGAAGTGCGCCGGACAGGCATGAACCACTATGCGGTGCGCCAAACGAACGAAATTATTCAAAGCGCGTTTGACGGTTGCTAATGGCCATAATATTTGTTATGTGTTTGCTTTCTTCATGCCTGAGTATGCCGAGATAATTTCAGACACACCGTTCAGGCACAGATCTTGGGCGTCAGTAAAAGCTAGTCCAAAATGGCTTAGCGAGGAGTAGGGGACGCTTTTTAGGGCCTCCGTCGTAGCTAGCCGATCTTAGCGTTTGCGAAAACTTAATCTTCTATCGGCATAAAATTTGAGTGGGAGATATATGATGACACGAGAAAGACATCATAGTAACTTTTGTGCAGTAGTGAGGTCGAATTTATTGCGTTTCCTTAAAAGTTCATGCGTCAACGCTGGGCTCGACTTTGATACTCCTGTGAGGATGCGGCTTGCTTTTCGCCCAATGAAGTAACAAGAAGCGGACGTTTGGCAAACAAAATACGTGTAAGGCTCCAGGTGACCAAATTTCAGTTGAAGTTCACTGGTACTAGACGGGATTATTGAAATTGAACTCAAAGATGCACTCATGGGGTGAGGTGACTAACCCACGTATTACTACATTTCCATACACACTCATCATAATACCCGGTGTTTCGGGAACCAAGGAAAGTGCCCCGGTTTTCGCTCTGTATCGCTCGAGAAAGAGTGTATTGTACGTTCGTGAGAAGTCAGATAATCAAAAACACAAGCAGCGCGCTCGGACGCGGCGTGATAGCCTGAGATGAAGCTGCTCAGTCAAAACTGAAACTGAGTGGCCAACTAGTTCCCAGAGTGCACTGCGTGGTATTTTGCCGCAATGGGGCGCGTCAGTTTCGGAAGAAGCCCATTGACATAGAGATCAGTGGTACCATACCGCATCCCCCCCACAACTGGACCAATGCAATGTGGCTGATTTGTAACCCCTCCCCAACCCCCATGGAGTAATTTGTGTAGGGCAGGGGTGTCCGAACCCCGGCCCGCGGACGTCCTGCCCCGCGGCCCGATTCAAGGGGGCCGCTGCTATCAATGCAAAAATAAATGCATGAAAGAAAAAAAGAAGAAAAAAAAACAATAATGATGTTGCGACGCGCACACACAGTTAGCAAACAAACAACTTTTTTTTTCTTTTTAGTTTACATTTTTATATTTATATTTCCGCTCTCGGGTCTGCGACTCCACCCCAATCCGGCCCCTTAGCTAAATAATTTGGGGGCCCCTGATGTAGGCGATTACAAAAATGTTCAGTAGGCCAGTTCGAATTATAGCCAGGGACGAGGCTTATAGGGCTTCAATTTGGTTCCCCAATTAGCCTGCTAAAAGCAAACAAACAGCCTTCAATAGATGTTGGCCTGCTGTGTAAGGATATGCCCAGAGGAGGTGGCACAGAAGTCGGGGCAAGAAATAAAAGAAGCAGAGTTTTAACACATTTATTCTCCGAAGCATTTTCTAATACAGTGATGTCTCGTTAATATGCGCCTCGTAAATATGGATACCCCGCTAACATATGGAAACTATTTTCGGGGACAAACTGGGTAAATACGAGGTGTGATCAAAAAGTTCCCGGACTGATTTTGTAGCGTAAAAAGAGGGCAGCACAGTGATGCGCGTGTAGCAGTCGAAGAGACCTCTCTGTGAAGACTGGTAGGTGCGCTACACGAGTTTTTGTGACCACGTGCACGAGCACAATGTCAATTCCACCAGAGACATGCAAACCAGAGCGAGAGCGAACCTCAATTCTGCGTCGAACTCGGCAAATATAAAACGGAGACCTTTGAAATAATTCTGCAGGCTTGTGGCAAAAAGCAGTGAATTTTGCGAAGTGTTTTAAGTGGCATTCGCGCTTCAGGAACGGCTGAACATCGTTGGAAGACGAAGAGCGGTGTGGCAACCTCATCAGACCTCTCCTTGATTTCAGCGACACGTCTGACTCGAGTGACGTTTTGCCACTCTTGAGGCGAGAGTGCCACTCAAAACACCTCGCACACCTCACTGCCTTCTAAATAATTTCGGAGGTATCTGTTTTACATTTGCCGAGTTTGACGTAAAATTGATGTTCGCTCTCGATTTGGTTAGCAGTCTACGGAAAGATCGCCATTACGCTCGTGCATGTGGTCAAACAAACTCGTGTAGTGCAGTTCCAAATGTTCACAGAGCGACGCCCTTTGGCATAATGACGCAGGAAAGTCCCCGCCTTCGACTGTTGCGTGCACATCACTGTGCTGGCCTCTCCGTTTATGCTACATAATAAGTCCCGGAACTTTTTGATCCCTTTTTGTACATTCATTTTTGTATCATGTTATTATGGAGAACTCACATTATGGACAGTTTTTGGGGGAACAGACATGTTCATATAAATGAGACATGACTGTATGCGTTTCAATGCAAACAGTCCGCATATAATGAAAACTTAGGAAGGTCACATGAAAATGTTTTTTACAATATTTATGCCTAAGGCGCCTCCTTAGGCATGAAGATCATCAGGCACCCGCACAAATACTTTGAATGCAAAGTACTGTAAAACCCTTAACGTTCGCGAGCCCTTCTTTTCGCGAACTATGCGAATTGAAAAATTCGGGAAATTTAAGAACGCACAAAAATTTCGATTAATCGAAATTTTCGTGCGTTCTTAAATTTCCCGAAAAATCGAAATTTTCGTGCGTTCTTAAATTTCCCGAAAATCTTAAGAATTCTTAAGATTTTCAATGTAGGCGTCTGGAATTCACGAAATTTAGTGGCCGCAATTATGTCCTCTGTGACTGCTTCTCGAAAAATAGGGACCACGAAAATAAAAGGTTTTACAGTATTCAGATGGGCCTGGTTCATTTCCAGAAGGGAGCCACCGAGATTCTTTAGGCTCAGATGGTTAATGAGGGCTGTTTGCTATTTGCAGTATAATTAAAAGAAATGCATTAATATGAACCCACCTCCTCTCCTAACACAACTTACAGTGGCAAGAAAGCAGCGCTGTAAAGAAAGCATGAGCACTGCAAGGACACATACAGAGCAAAAAATGACAAACACCAGTGCTGTTTGTCCTCTTTAACTGTCATTGTCCTTGTGCTGTTTGTACTTCAAAAGATGAACCAACTCGTTGAATTGTTTTTTTATGTAAAGAAAGCTTTGTGCAAACTGTCGACAAAAGCGAGCCCTTGTCTGTGCATTTGTACTGGCCGACCAGAGTCGGAGCAGAACTTTGACTGCTGATACAGTAAACTTTCATTAGTTCGACCTCGGTTAATTCGACTTTTCGTTTAATTCGATCGTGTTCAAAATTCCCGGCGAGCGCCCCTAAATTTTTATGGGAGGAAACATTTGATAGTTCGAACTCGGGAAGACTCCGCTTCGGATAATTCATCCTGAGCGAATGCGCGCGGGCTCATATTGCGTGGCACCGCGGCAGAAAAACCACCAACGTACGGCGAAACACGAACCCTTTGCTGCAAAGCCGAACGTGCACAAATATGCGCCTGCTTCTCTAAGCCATTGAGATGGACAGTAGCGAATGTCACGAGCCAGCACAACCAATCTGGCGTGGAGTAGCACGGAGAACATAGCACGTGGTCGGGTCGGGCGCGGAGACAGAGCGCGCTCTCAAAGCGCTTTTTCTGTAGCATCGTGTGCGGTCCATCTTGCGCGCCTAAAAACGCGAGTTCTCTTTTTCTTTTTTGTTGTTTTTTTTTTTCTGTCGCCGACGGTCTGGCCGCCCGGCGCCAAAGTCGGCTCGTAAAGCTTTCTCTGCGCGCGCTCTCAAAGCGAAAGCACTTTTCTGTAGCATCGTGTGCGGTCCATCTTGCGCATCAAAAAGCGTGAGTTCTCGTTTCCCTTTTTTCGTTTTTTTTTTTTTGTCGCCGACGACGGTTTGTCTGTTCGGCGCCAAAGTCGGCTTGTAAAGCTTGCGTTTCTTTTCTTTTCTTGTAGTGCGCGATGTTTTGGAGATGTGACGTTTAGTTACGCTGCTCTCCGGAGCATGCTTTTGGACATGCGTTTTAAGCGCAGACGGCAGCAGACCATCCGTGACTACTTTGGATAATCAAAAAAAAAAGTTTAATTTTAACCGTTTTACCATCCTTTTTTTAATTCGATCATTCGGATAATTCGACCAAATTGCAAGGTCCCGTCGAGGTCGAATTCACGAAAGTTTACTGTATTTCTGAATTCCTCAGCTATATTCTCATAAAAATTCTGCTCGATCCAGCTGACCCAGACAAGTCATGGGACATACCATTTCCAATGTCTCATGCGTTTGAATGTGTTGCATCAGGCTCCCACACGCACAAGACTTTTGGCATCGCTCCCACTTGTCTTTCACTTTGTACCTTCGAATATGGCAGGTCAGCTTCTCACTTTGAATAAAGGCTTTGGGACACTGCTCACATTTGTAAGGTTTTTGCCCGTGTGCATTCGAACGTGGATAGTCAGCCTCATGCCCCGACTAAAGGATCGGGGGCACTGCTTGCATTTGTAAGGTCTTTCACCCGTGTGCGTTTGAATGTGACGTGTCAGATTTCCTCTACGGCTAAAGGCTTGGGTACATAGCTTACATTTGTAAGGTCTCTCACCCGTGTGACTTCGAATGTGGCAAATCAGCCCCTGGCTGTCAATAAAGGCTTGGAGACACTGCTCGCATTTGTAAGGTTTCTCGTTCGTGTGCGTTCGAATGTGGCGGGTCAGCTTGGCATTCTGACTAAAGGCTTGGGGACAGAACTCACATTTGTAAGGTCTCTCACCTGTGTGAGTTCGAATGTGGTGAGTCAGCGTCTGTCTATCACTAAAGGCTTGGGGACACTGCTCGCATTTGTGAGGTTTTTCGCCTGTGTGCGTTCGAATGTGGCGGGTCAGCTTTGGATTCTCACTAAAGGCTTGGGGACATAGCTCACATTTGTAAGGTCTCTCACCTGTGTGTGTTCGAATGTGGCAAGTCAGCTTCTGGTTATCACTAAAGGCTCGGGGACACTGCTCGCATTTGTAAGGTTTCTTGCCTGTGTGCGTTCGAACGTGGCGGATCAGCTTTGCATTCTCACTAAAGGCTTGGGGACATAGCTCACATTTGAAGGATTTTTTGCCTGTCTGGTCTTGAATATGAGAGCTCAGGCAACTACACTGAGGTGTTAGCAGGCACTGCTGGCAAATGAGAGGTTTATCACCAGTGTGGGTTTGAATGTGATTGAACAATGGACTATTTTTCCAGAATGCTGCTGGGCATAGTTGACACCCAAAAATTCTTTCTGGCTTGTGAATCTCAGTGTGGCCTCTCAATTCGTCCTGTTTGGAAAAGAACTTGAAGCAGTGCTGGCATTTGAGTTGTTCATCGCCGTGGTCAACCAGGTGAGTGAGGATTCCATGCTGATCCCTGGTGACATGGGTGCAGAAACAGCAACTGAAGATGATGCCTGCCGTGGGTTCTGATAGGCAGCTGATCTCCTTCGGGCATGTGCCTCCGTCACCTACAAACAGATATCACCATGTCTATTATGAAAGACAAAAGAAAACAGTTCTCTCCTTTTACCCATGCTGTCACAAGGCTGATGATAAAATAAAACCTATTGTGTGTTATTCAAAGGCAGGGGTTGGCAACCCGCGGCCCACGGGG
This sequence comes from Ixodes persulcatus, assembly GCA_013358835.2. Taxonomy (NCBI): domain Eukaryota; kingdom Metazoa; phylum Arthropoda; class Arachnida; order Ixodida; family Ixodidae; genus Ixodes; species Ixodes persulcatus. The sequence continues at coordinate 17,272 of JABSTQ010009298.1, forward strand.
CGAGGAGCACTTTCAATGGGCAATATGCAAAATAGCAGCTGTAAAGCTGCGCCGTTGCTATGTAAAGTGCTGCCAGATGAGTGATCGCGACAGCGAGTCTTCCAGCAGCCATGTCGCCTCGAAAGATGACAATCTGAGTGCTATTTGGCTGGAGGTAATCGGGCGTTCGCGTAGCGACAGATGTGTCCAGGTATATTCTCGTCATTTCACTCCGGAGGCCTCCGAGATTCGCACCTGGTGCACCGAACGTCCGCGACTGAGACACAGCTGTTACGTAAAAAACCTGGCACAGCCAGGTTATTATGTAACAGCTGTCCGCAGAAGCATTCGGACGTCCAAATTCTGCGTTAGCCGACAAATATTTTTGTCTCGGCTTCCGAACCATCTTACACAAAGTTGTTTGAATTGAATGTGTACTGTTATCTTAAATCTTAGCTTGTGATTGCGCATTTGTAGATAATCTTATTCGTTTTGTTGGAGAGACGCAATTGAGCCCTATTGAAAATCGCTCTGATGGGACTTCAGGATTTTTTTAAAGGGTGTGAAGGGGACTTCAGGAAGTTCTGAGATGTTTGAAGGGGGCACCGATATTTCCTGGTGGGTTCGCTAGCCCCGTCAGAGGCTCTCCTGAAATGTCTGAAGTGCCCTTTACAATGCCTTGAAATGTCTGAAAGCCTGTCAAGAACTTTTCTAATGGGGTCGGGAAAACCTTCAGACTTCTTGAGATGTCTGTGGGCAACGGCTTAGGTGGAAAAAACACATTTCGGAGAATTAGAACATAGCTGCTTATTGTACGCGACGGGAAAAAAAATAAGTACTGTAAACGACTTAATTTCGCGGGCTCAAGTTTTCACGAATCGGGCCGAAGCTGAGAATTTGAAATTATTCGCGGGTTCTAATTTTCGCGAATTGAGTGTGGCTTCCGTAGCGTTCACATATTGCCCGAATTGTTCGCGGGACATATTTTTCGCGAAATGTAAGCGATTCGCAAAATTCGCGAAAATTAGGTCCTCGCGAAAATTTAGTCGTTTACAGTATTTGGAGAATGCCGATCGTATGTGTGTACGGTCCTATTTTTATTACTGCTCTTCTATCAAATACGAGTGGGCTCCTGGACCTGTCTGTCACTGCCGGCTGTTCGGTCGCCAAGGAGGCCACTGAGGGCGACCGCCCCATGTGGAGAATTGACGAGGCGCCGGCCGAGTAGTGTTGGCCGAGCGGCGTTTTGAGGCGAGTGGAGTCAACAGCGGTGAACTGATGTAGCACGAGTAACTTTGAAAGTCTAATCAGACCGCACATTAAGGCGGCGCAAAATGCCCTAACAGCGCTTGCAGGTTTCCTCGTCGAGACCGGGCTGGCTGGCGAGATCTAGGCTGCAACGGACGCGAGCGGTCGGGAAATGTCATAAAAAAAAAAAACGACAGCCGCGGAGTTGCGGGGAAAGCTCACCCCACTAGAAAGGCCTGGCCTGGCGCTGCGACCCGCGGCGGGGTCTGAGCGTGTTTCCTCCGGTGAAACACGCTCAGACCCCGCCCCGGTCACGTGATGGGGAACGCGTGCAGCTTGCATAGACCCGAGCAAGAGATGCTCCGCATCTAAAAACAAGCCAAACAGCGCCTCTCCCCGCCCGGCGATGGGGAGAGGATGCAGGGCTGCCTGGTGAATGGGCAGCGGCCAGCGGGAGCGGGTGGTGTGAGTAAGCCAGGATGCCGCTATAGCCATTTTCTTTCTACTCGTGGGCGGTTTGCTTCTTACCGCTGTGGATATCTGGAACGGACCTGCTTCCTCCAGAAAGGTGAGCATGGCTTTGAGAGCTCGCCCCTTGATCTGTTTTGATCCGTGCAGTTTCTTCCTTGGTTACGCAGGTGAACTCCAGTTCGGCGTTGGCCGCCTTCAGCACCGCTCGAGCGCCATCGTGTTCAGCTCATTCAAGGAGATGGTGGCCGGTGTCGGCTTACTCGCTGCAAAGCCTGGCAGGCGGGGTCAGCGTCCCACCGCATGTTGTGCCTGTGCACCGGGATTATGGCAAAGTGGGTCCTGAGACGGTGGATGACGGCCGCTGTCCGGACTTGTTCCTTGCGCCTCTTCGTCCGTTCGACCTCAGAAGCATCCAGCGAGCGAAAAATACGCCGAAGACGCCGGCGCGACGTCATCATGGACGAAACCGTGACTGTGCTCAGGATTTCGCACCGGCGGCGAGTGCTGCTTGCGAGTTCGTGGTTTTCGCTAAACGTGCTTACTGAGACTGTGTATGTGTCCGTTAGGTGCACTTGCTCGGTTTTATTAGCTGAACTACCGTACATCAGGAATATACCCAGCGGCATTGTGACTCGTGAGTACTTTGAAAGATATTTTTCTTTGTGATAAAGAAGTCAGTTGTCTCTATTTGATATCTCTTTCGTCTACCGCTCCTTGCACCGGGTTTGAACAAACGTTGCTTTTTATCGCCTTTTTGAGTTATAATATGCATGTACAACTAAATGTCTGCAATAAATTTTCAATATGTTTTGAACTGCATTTTTGTGTATGGTTCACAGTCATTTGGGCGTCTAAAGGGTTGACGGGTTGAAGGTCTGTGGGGGCTAAAGGGTTTTTCTATGGGGTATCCCTGAAGGGTTTTTCTGTAGGGTATTTTTGAAGGGTTTTGAAGGCCTGTGCGGTCCCATAATCCTTCAAGGCTGACGGGCCCTTTAGAAATATTTTCAATAGGGAGGGCATAACAAAATCGTTTGCATATTCCGCATACCTCGCAAAAGCACTTCCTCAGTCACCTTGCGAAAAGCGCGAAACACGGAGTCCGCACCGTCCTGACTTCCCAGTCTTTCACCTCCTTTAGAGCAGTTTGTACTTGCTAGTCGGTATGTCTACTGAAACTGCAACTTGACACTAGGGGCAGTGCCAGAGACAAAAGAGACAAAGTTGAGAAAGCTTGCTTGCCCTCCCAAATTTCTGAACTCTCATGTGATTGTACCATAATAAATGCACCAAAATAAACAAAAAGCACTATGTTAACTACGTAAAACTTACTTGACACTAGGGGCAGTGCCAGAGACAAAAGAGACAAAGTTGAGAAAGCTTGCTTGCCCTCCCCAATTTCTGAACTCTCATGTGATTGTACCATAATAAATGCACCAAAATAAACAAAAAGCACTATGTTCACTACGTAAAAGATGGTCTCAGTTTATGCATCTGTGGGCAGGTAGGAAATCTTGCCCAAATTTATTCACAGCGCATGAGCGCAACAAACTCGCACGAGATTTACAGGAAAATATCGGTGGTGACTTATGTTTCCCTGAAATTCTGTATAACCGGTCGTTTGCAGGACCGAATCATCTACACGAGCGGTGTGCGTCGCTGTGCAAATGCGGTCCAAAAACACGAAGCACAAATACAGAACATTTAGGACAACAATCCGGAGTCCATTGTTCCATTAAAACGACATAATTTTGTTGAAAACGCCCGCAGCTTTTTACTCATGGTATGCGTCGGGAATCTTCCACATTTTGAAACGGAACGAAGGAAGATTTACTTTTAAAGACTCGCTGCGTCCTCCCGGACCAGCTGGACCGGATCAGCTGACGACGACAGGACTGAACCCGCGAACCTCAACCCCACAACAACCAATTTGCGCTCCGTGTTAGTGTGGGTTTCTACTTCCAAGCCCCACACCACACACCACGAACGTTTCAGTTCTTTGTTGCATCGCCGTGTGGCACCAAACACAACGAGATCGCCGAAGTCAACGCAGCGCTGTCGTGAACGTTGGCTTGTGGTTGCGCACTCGTGGATCCTGTGACTCGCTTCGCTTTCAAAGCACACACGACGATTGCGAATGATACTTTCCGTCCTCCGGATTCTCGCGTCCCGTCAAACCAAATCAATACCGGCGCCATGTTGAATGTGCGTTGTTGCCAGATTTTTTTCGACCAAACAAAAACAATGAAAGCAAACCGGCTCTAGCTTCCAGCATGCATCGGCGGCACACCCCCCCCCCCCCCCCCCCCCCTCTGATCCGCGGCATATCTTTGACAAGACGCACCGGAAGTCGAGACGCTGCGTACGTCGTTCAACTCCGCAGCCAAGTCAATCCAAGAGTGAGGGGCGGGGCATACTTCTCCTCCGCGCGGGTCGAAAGAGCGGGAGTTTCAAATGTGGAGAGGTTCTGACTCCGACTGAATTACGTCCTGTGGCGTAAATATTGCTAATTTTTTTTATGAAGATTTGTTTTGTGACGTGCTTGTCCCAATTAGGCTGTTTAAAAAAAAACACTTTGTTCTTTGCAGTTAACCTTTAAGACAGAGAGAAAGAGAGAGAGAAGGAAAGGGGAACGAGATACATATTATCAGTTACACATATATATTAAAAAATAAAAACCATCGAAGGGCGCGAGCCGTCGCTCGATTCAAAATGCTCAGCTCTATACTAATCCACATCTATCCACCCAAAGGACAGCGCTACCGGCAATTAGAGCAATCGTTTCTGGGCAGGTTTCGCCCGAAACAAAATCAGTCGGTCGTGGACAGGTTCAGAAACAGCATGACGAGGCTAGGCCGGAGTGCTCTATCGCCCCAGCTGTAACAGTATTGGTTTATACAATATTAACAAAAACGGCATAGAGGAATTTGGGTGGTACTGAAAATAAAATAAATATGAATAATACATACTGTCTTTACATAAAGCTTACTGATTTTGTTTTAAGCGAACTGGTCCTAGACTTACTGGGGATATAGTTTCGGTTATATCTAGTATGATTTTACTAGTTTTATCTTTATTCGTCAGTTGACGTTATATTAAAGGTCATTTCTCGTTCGTTGAGACTTTACACTCAAGAGCATTCTACCACGACTGCGCCCAACATGATTTTGCCGCCCTTCTGTTGACACTTGATTGGGCTTCCTCGACTGATAAATTTTTCTTAGACTGTTCCCCTTCGTTTTGGATTCCTTCGTGTTGTGCCCCTGACATTCTTTTAGGAGTTACCGTTTTCTGAGATCTCGGTTTTTCGTCGCTTTGTTGTGTGTTTGGGGCGGTGTTTTCTGTTTATGCTTGGAGACATAGAGCCCACGACATGGTCGGAAACCGCAGCGGAAACATCAACTGGTTGATGAAGACGTTGTCGCCACGCAGCTGAACTTGATGCGCATGGTCATTGCCAAAGCCTCGATCGCAGCAATATTCAGTCACGCACGACCGTTCCAGCATCCACCGGCTGACGTCAATCGTCTGGCTGATTTCCTCGGTGCAGATCCGCTAGTCAAGATATTAAGTGCACCAACGGCATCTATGAGACTCCAGAAAAGCCAGCCCGTGCGGTGCCAGCGTTTTCCGAGCAAAACTAGAAGCCGTCTGCCACAACAAGGCATAGGAAAGGACGGCGATCGCACCCAGTAACCTAATACCGCAAGAATTCCCGACTTCTCGTCACGTCAAGCCACCTCATACCAGCATCTTGAAACAATCCACATATCTACTACTGAGCTGGGGAGCACCCGGCGGCACCACTCTGTGCCAGCCGCCAGGTGCACACCCGAAACGCGCGATCTTTTGAGACCTGTACCGACGACCGTCTCTGGACTCACTAGTGCTAGCTATACGGCAATGCCCAGCATTAAGTTACTTGTCCGTCGACATTTTAATGAATAGTTATTCATTTATTGAAACAGATACTTTGTAGTGCTTTCGAGTTGCGCATGCTGCAAGGAAAGCCTACGACAGGATGTCAAAGTTCTCAGCACAGTGGTTCACGCAAGTTTGAAAATAAATTGTATAAACGCGTGAAATGACCTTTAAAAGAACACTTAAACCTTTCAGTGCCACGCCTGATCATACGCGGATGCGATGGTGGAGAAATGCAAAGGTTACTGTACTCTATGAATGTAAAACAAGTTTTCGATAAATAAATGTACATACCAAGGAATGCGATCGTGTCGATGGGATTGAAATGAATTTGTGCAGTAGAAATAAAATCTCGCAATGGAGCGTACAAAAGAGAAAACAAAAAACGGCCATGAAAAAAGGCCAAAATTACCTTTCCCCTTCCCCTTTTTTACCCTCTCCCTCCTCCGATCGGTTGTCAAAATTTCACAACTCCCCCCGACAAAAATTCTGGGTGCGCTAATGATTAACACTGGCAAAATTCAGAGTGCAGTTTCGTACACACACTCGTGAAAGGTTTAATTAATATTGAATTATCATATATCAAAATAAAAATGTTTGTCTATATGAAAGCTCCCTCAACGCAACGAGCGCGCACAAACTTAAGTACTTCCGGTTTCGACCGGGCAATTCCTTTAAGTACTCTTTTACTTCACTTTATGGGGAACGTAGGGTACCTGGCTCTGTAGAGCACACTTCCCATGGTTCATCTCCCTAATTTGTATGCTTATAATCCTTTATAAAGTCTGAATAAATACTAAGTTAGTTCTATTGACACCAGACAGGACAGAAACAAAGAATAGCTCGGCATCTCCCGGGACAAATTTTCCGCAGTGCTCCCTTTACTCTATCGTACCATACTGCATCCCCCCAGAACCAGACCAATGCAGTGTGGCTGATTTGTCACGCCTCCCCAACTTCCACTGAGTTATTCATATAGGTGACTACAAAAATGTTTGTTCAATAGGCTAGTTCAATTTACAAACACCTCCTGCACCAGCTACACTAGAGCATGCGGCGTAGCCAGGGGGGCGGCTCATAGGCTTCAGGCCACCCCCCACTCCCCCCCCCCCCCCCCCCCAAAATCTAGCCGACCCTATAATATACACATACATTTTGAGCGCACCTACCCCCCTCTCTGCACCCCAAGTTATGGACATCTCAACCACCTCAGCCACCCACCTCCCCTCCCCACCACCCCCGAAAAAAGTTTCCGGCTACGCCACTGCTTAGAGCACATCACTTTGTTTGATTTACAAGTGCAGCTTATCTTAACAGTCATACTAGAAGTACAGTGCCCAGCCCGTTTCAATACTTCGCTACTTTTTTTTGCAACAGTGTAGGCTGGTGCTAGTAAACTGAATGCTCCAACTGTTCTACCTGTTTGTAAACTGTACAATTTTTATCTATCAACTTGAAGCTTCTTTTAACCCCACTTTCACTGCTGCAGCACCTACCTGTTAGTAAATTGTGCAAATTTGATCAATCAACTTGAGGCTTTTTTCAACCTCACTTTCACAGCTACAAGAGTTGGCCTTAGGCAACACAATCTCTGTGTAATCAATTGTGACAGAATTCACATCTCATATCAACACCTGCCCTATTTTGGTTCCCCAATTATCTTGCCAAAAAGCAAACAAAGAGCATTGAATAGATGTTGACCTGCTGTGTAAGGACATGTCCAGAGGTGGCACAGAAGTAAGGGCAAGAAATAAGAGGAGCAGAGTTTTAACACATTTATTCTCCGAAGAATTTTCTACTACAGTGATGTCTCGTTTAGATGCGCCTCATTAATATGCATACCCCGCCATATGGACACCATCTTCGGAGACAAACTGGGTAAATACGAGGTGTGAAAAAAAATTCCGCAAGTGATTTTGAAGTGTAAAAGGAGGGCAGCACAGTGATGCACGCGCAGCAGTCGAAAGAAGGGACTTTTGTGTCTCTTTATACCAAAGGGCGTCGCTCTGTGAACATTTGGAACTGCGCTACTCGAGCTTTTGTGACCACGTGCACGGGCAGAATGCCGATTTCACAATACACTGCAAACCAGAGCGAGAGCGAACGTCAATTCTGCATCAAACTCGGCAAATATAAAACAGAGACCTTTGAAATTATTCAGCAGGCTTGTGGCAAAGAGCAGTGAATTGTGCAAAGCGTTTTAAGTGGCACTGATGCTTGAGGAATGGCTGGACATTGCTGGAAGACGAAGAGCGGTAGAGCGACCTCATCCGACCTCTCCTTAACTTTAGTGATGTTATGTGAGGCGCGAGTGCCACTCAAAACACATCGCACACCTCACTGCTTTTTAACATAAGCCTTCTAAATCATTTCAGAGGTATCTGTTTTAGATTTGCAGAGTTCGACGTAAAATTTATGTTCGCTCCCGCTTTTTTTTTTTTTTTTTTTTGCAGTGAGAGATTGCTGCTACGCTTGTGCATGTAGTCAAACAAACTCATGTAGCGCAGTTCCAAATGTTCACAGAGCAACGCCCTTTGGCATAATGACGCAGGAAGGTCCCCGAAGTCGACTGCTGCGTGCGCATCACTGTGCTGCCCTCTTTTTACGCTACAAAATAAGTCCCGGAACATTTTGATCACACCTCGCTCATACATTTTTGTTTCGTCACTACTAAGAACTCACATTCCGGACAGTTTCTGGGGGAACAGACGTGTTCAAATTAATGAGACATGACTGCATATCTTTCCAACACAAAAACTTAGTCTCGTCAAAAAACGTTTTCACAAAATTTATGCCTGAGGCGCCTCCTAACGCACAAAAATCCTCAGGCACCCGCACAAATGCTTTGAAAGCAAAGTATTCAGGTAGGCCTGGTTCCTTTGTAGATAGGGGCCACCGAAATTTATCAGGCTCAGACGGTTAGTGAGGGCTGTTTGCCATGCATTATAATTAAAGGAAAAGCATTACTATAAATCCACCTACTTTCCTCACACAACTTCAGTGGCAGGAAAGCATGAAAGGACACATACAGAGTAAAAGGGGACAGACAAACACCAGTGCTGTCTGTCCTTTTTGACTGTCAGTGTCCTCGTGCTGTTTGTATTTTAAAAGATGAGCCAACTTGCCCATTTGTTTGTTAAGTAAAAAAAGCTTTGTGCAAACTGCTGACCAGAGTCGGAGCGAAACTCTATTTGCGAATTCCCCGGCTATTTTCTCGTAAAACTTCTGCTCGGTCCATGCTGACTTAGACAAGTCATGGGACTCACCATTTTCAGTGTCTCATGCGTTTGAATGTGTTGCATCAGGCTTCCATACGCACGAAAGATTTGGGGCATCGCTTGCACTTGTCTTTCACTATTGTGCCTTCGAATATGGCAGGTCAGCTTCTCACTTTGAATGAAGGCTTTGGGACAGTGCTCCCATTTGTAAGGTTTTCGCGCGTGCGTTCGAATGTGGACAGTCAGCCTCACGCTCAGACTAAAGCCTTGGGGACACTACTTGCATTGGTAAGGTCTTTTGCCTGTGTGCGTTTGAATCTGCCGTGTCAGAGCTCCTCTACAGCTAAAGGCTTGGGTACATAGCTCACATTTGTAAGGTCTCTCACCTGTGTGACTTCGAATGTGGCAAGTCAGCCCCTGGCTGTCGCCAAAGGCTTGGGGACACTGCTCGCATTTGTAAGATCTTTCGTTCGTGTGCGTTCAAATGTGGCGAGTCAGCTTTGCATTCTGAATAAAGGCTTGGGGACATAGCTCACATTTGTAAGGTCTCTCACCTGTGTGACTTCGAATGTGGCAAATTAGCCCGTGACTGCCACTAAAGGCTTTGGGACACTGTTTGCATTTGTAAGGTTTCTCACCTGTGTGCGTTCGAATGTGCCGTATCAGATTTCCTCTACGGCTATAGGCTCGGGTACATAGCTCACAATTGTAAGGTCTCTAACCTGTGTGCGCTCGAATATGGTAAGCCAACTTCTGGCTGTCACTAAAAGCTTGGGGACACTGCTTGCATTTGTAAGGTCTCTCACTTGTGTGCGTTCGAATGTGCAGTTTCAGATGTTTGCTACGGATAAAGGCTTGGGAACATAGCTCACCTTCGTAAGGTCTCTCACCTGTGTGCGTTCGGATGTGGTGAGTCAGCGTCTGTCTATCACTAAAGGCTTGGGGACACTGCTCGCATTTGTGAGGTTTCTCGCCTGTGTGCGTTTGAACGTGGCGGGTCAGCTTTGCATTCTCACTAAAGGCTTGGGGACACTGCTCACATTTGTAAGGTCTCTCGTTTGTGTGCATTCGAATGTGGCGTGTCAGCTTTCCACTCTCATTAAAGGCTTGGGGACATAGCTCACATTTGAAAGGTCTCTCACCTGTGTGCGTTCGAATGTGGCAAGTCAGCTTATGGCTGTAACTAAAAGCTTGGGGACACTGCTCGCATTTGTAAGGTTTCTCGCCTGTGTGCGTTCGAATGTGGCGGGTCAGCTTTGCATTCTCACTAAAGGCTTGGGGACACTGCTCACATTTGTAAGGTCTCTCGTTTGTGTGCATTCGAATGTGGCGTGTCAGCTTTCCACTCTCATTAAAGGCTTGGGGACATAGCTCACATTTGAAAGGTCTCTCACCTGTGTGCGTTCGAATGTGGCAAGTCAGCTTATGGCTGTAACTAAAAGCTTGGGGACACTGCTTGCATTTGTAAGGTCTTTCACCTGTGTGTTTTCGAATGTGGCAGATCAGGTTCCTGTGTTCGCTAAACGCTTGTGAACATTGCTCGCATTTGTAAGGTTTCTTGCCTGTGTGCGTTCGAATGTGGCGGGTCAGCTTTGCATTTTTACTAAAGGCTTGGGGACATAGCTCACACTTGAAAGGTTTTTTGCCTGTCTGGCCTTGCATATGAGAGCTCAGGCAACTACACTGAGAAAGTGTTTGCACACATTCCTGGCATTTGAAAGGCTTTTCACCAGTTTGGGTCTGAATGTGATTGACCACTGGACTATTTTTCCGGAGTGCTGCTGAGCATAGTTGACACCCTAACGTTATTTCTGGCTTGTCAATCTCAGCATAGCATCTCAATTCGTCCTCTTTCGAAAAGAACTTAAAGCAGTGCTGGCACTTCAGTTGTTCATCACTGTGCTCAACCAGGTGAGTGACGATTCCACGCTGATCCCCAGTGACATGGGTGCAGAAACAGCAACTGAAGAGAATGCTTGTGATGTGTTTTGATAGGCAGCTGATCTCCTTTGGGCATGTACCTCCATCACCTACAAACAGATATCACCATGTCTATTATAAAAGACAAAAGAAAACAATTGCCCCCTTTTGCCCTTGGTGTGACAAAGCTAATGATAAAATAAAACCTATTGTGTGTTATTCTAAGACAGGGGTTGGCAACCTCCGGCCCGCGGGGCGAGGAGCACTTTCAATGCGCAATAATGCAAAAACAGCAGCGCCCCTATCGGTTCAGGTGCACTCTGGGAGCAGGAGACTCGACGGGTAGTTTCAGTTTCGGATTTGCTGGGTTGTGCATCTGTCTTCTGCTATCGTCTCATACCGCCATTGCTTACGTTGTCGCGGATAGGTCCACACATATGTGCAATGCAATAAGTACCCTTTTCTTCTCGTCGCTACATATCAAAATCAGCAAAGAAAAAAATAATTACGATTTTGCTGGCACAGGGAGCAAGCAAAAACGCCGTAACGGCAAATTCAAGTGAACGCAGATCAACGTACGCTGTGCCAGCTCACTGCGTGTATTTGTATGCAACCTCGAGGACAGCCATTGAGGCTGGTACTCCAGTTTTATAACAGCGTTGCTTCGCCCATTGCTATTTTCAAGCAGCCTAACACCGTACATGACAAACCTTGCTGTACGAGAATGCGTTCAAGCACGAACATGCACCTCTTGTTACGTCGCTGTGAGGATATCGGCCACGAGACAAGAGTGTAATAAAACTAGAGTACTAGTGTCAGTGGCTGGTCTCAAGGTTGCAAACAAATACACGCAGTAAGCTGGCACAGCGTTCCGCAAACGTCGCTCTGCGTTCGCTTGACTTTATTGTTGCGACGTTTATGCTCACTCCCCGTGCCAGCAAAATCTTACTTCTTTTCTTATACTCTGTGTCTGATGTGTAGCGACGAGAAAAAAAGGGTATTCACTGCATCGCGCGTAGGTGTGCAGCAATCCACAACGACGTGAGCAATGGCAGTGCGGAGACGATAGCAGACGACAGATGCACTGCCCGAAGAAACCGAAACCAAAACTATCTGTTGACAGTTTCCTGCTTCCAAAGTGCACCTGAACCGCTAGGGGCACTGTTACTTTGCATATTGCCCACTGCAAGGTGCATCAATGACCGGATGAAAGAACATGCAGTTTCAGTGAAGTACATTACAGCAGCAGGGCACCTACCCGCCCATTGCCGTGTGTGTCAGTGTGCACCAGAGTTTTCTAGCCTAAACATCCTGGCAAGAAACCACAACAAGTTCGTTTAAGAAATCCTGGAAGTCCTTGCTAATGACACAAAGGAGGACAATTGTGTGAGTGCGCCTTCCATCGTGCTACACAAGGAAGTTGTCTATCTTAGAGGGGCTGCATCCATGGTGGACAAGTGAAAGACGAGGAAGATGGCTCGGTTATAAGAGTAGAAGAGGGGGAAGACGTCCCTCTATATTATTAAATGTAAGGAAGATGTAGATAAAGAAAAAGAGGAAGTGAAACGCAATATAGACGAAGAAAAAGATTATCTTATTGAGCAGTTGCTAGTCCAGTGGCGAGCATACTTTTTCTATATCTCTCTCTAATCCTTTTTATGCTAGCTCAGCTTCAAGCATCCAAAAGTTTTTAGTTTCTGCTCGAGGTTTTTGTCTCTTGACTGGAAGGTGGGGAAGATCGTCCCAATTTACAAAAATGGTGACAAGTACTCCCCTTTGAACTATCGTTTTATCTCCCTAACAAGTGTCTCATGCAAACTAATGGAGCATATATCAGCTACTCCAACATCATTCACTTTGTGACAGAAAACTGCTTATCAACTTATCCCAACTGTGTTTTCAAAAAGATTGTTCATATGAAACTCAACTCCCGTCTTCTGTTCACGATTTACACGTTAACCTTGATTCTAAGACTCAAACTGGACTTTGCTAGAGCATTTGATAAGCTTCCTCATAGACGTCTCATACCCAAACTTTCTTAACTGAACTTAGATTCCGCGAATCTAAACTAGATTATTAACTTCGTAACTGACATACAGCAGCTTGTCATCGCCAACCAGTCATCACTTTCTCTTGCTGTTGTCACATCAGGTGCTCCTGAAGAATCATTCCTCGGACCCCCTCTACTCTCAACTTAAAATAAATGACATGCCTTTATTAGGGTATAGCACCATTGCCCCGCATGCAGAATCCCTATAGCAAAAGCCCAGCATCATTAGCCTCATGTTTCGAAAACCCCACATTCAATTGCCCCATCCCATATTTCCCGTGTGAAAAGCCCCATCCTCACTGTCCCCACCCCACCCTCTTTGCACTTCAACCGGCATTGTTCTATGTCTTCGCGTACTCCGTTGAAAGTGTACAAAGGGTCTCTTAAATTAAAGAAACAACAAAATAAGGTTAACTTGATCAGCAGAAAAACTTAAAATGACATAAAATTGGCCAATTGCATAAATCTGCGTAGCCAGCGATCCACCCCGCTGTCGTAGAGGCACCTATGCTCAGACATAGAATTATAGCATTTATCTATCTACCGGGTGTCCAAAGTAGCGGCCAGGCTCTTTAAATCGACCGCAAAATTCGGTTTCTTAGCCTATTGCGCTACAATTTTGTGCAATGTTGCCCACAGATAATGCTTTTTTTTTGTAAAATTTGTAGAGAGAATTTACTTGAGGAAAAAGTAAAGAAAGAAAAAGGCTTAGCTCCTATGGAAATGCTGCGAAGCCACCGGTCTTCAAACAGTATGGTGCCGTTTTGCACGAGAGACAAGAGATGGCGCAAGCGGTTGCCACGCCAACTGCCACCAACGAACGAGCATACGACACCGAGAGCCGGCGTCAAATGGCAGACAATTTTTTCAACTCAAAAGCGGTGCAAACTTTTTTTATATCAGTTGCCAATGCATTATTTTATCATCGTTACTAATAAAACATATTCAATTGACACATAATCGATTAAGAAAATGGTTTGTCAGGTTATTTGGCTGTTTTTTTTTTTGTGGTATTTATGTCGTCTGCTTTGTAGTTTCTTGTTGTTACCCGCACCTGTTTTTGTTTCCGCGACTGTCGCCGCCTGCGGAACGTGCGCCGCTTTTGAGCCGAAAAGATCATCTGCTAATGACGCCGGCTTTCAGCGCCGTGTGCTCGTTCGTTGGCGGCAGTTGGCGTCGCGACCGCTTGCGCCATCTCTTGTCTCCCGTGCGAAACGGTGCCGCATTGTTTGAAGACCGGTGGCTTCGCTGCGTTTCCATAGGAGCTAAGATTTTTTTTCTTTCTTTACTTTTTCCTCAGGTAAGTTCGCTCTTCGCAAATTTTACAAAAAATGCACCATCTGTGGGCAACGCTGCACAAAATTGTAGCGCGATAGGTTAAGAAACCGAATTTTGCCGTCGATTTAAAGAGCCTGGCCGCTACTTGGCAAGCCCTACACCATCAACAACCCTGGGCAAACTCCGAGCATGGCCAGCCCCAGCCCCCCCCCCCCCCCCCCCCCCCCTTATATGCCTTTACCTACTAGGTACAACATCACGTTGTTGTTGATTGCAAGCTTAACGTTGTTGCAAGCTAAGAAAAAACCGGAAATGCCTCTCAGAGGAAAATGTATTCCTACGCCGAGAAACGCCAGCCAATCGTTTTCATGACGTCACGATTCCGTGGACCAATCGCGATCCTTTTAAAAAAAAAAAAAAGCTCATCATGGCTGCTGGCCTTAGCAACGCAACGCTAGTTTCTCGTGACAATTATTCTGCTTTTTCGCACCGTGTTTTACGTGCGCGACAACGTGAGAATCCAGCGACGCTATCGCCAACGAAAATTTCGAAGCGGGCGCGAGGCTTAGCACTGCTGAGAGGTGAGAAGCTACGCCGGACGTCGTCTGCTTCGTTGGATTTCTGTCGCCTCTGCCCCACGTTGCTACTCAACATAGTACCGGCACCGCTGCTTCAATTCGCTGTGGTTTCCGCGGGGTGAGCTGAGATTGCCGTGCACCTCAGTGGGATCCATGACGGAAGACAAAGAGAGCGGGGCGTAGGGTGCCTACATGTCTGTCTGTCTCAGGGTGAAGACATCCATTGTTGCACTGAATGTTCAGCGCGTGACGCTCTCGCGCACTCGTTGCGTGACCTGGGCGCTCAAATGGCGTCTATGCATTAGCCAAAGCTACGCGCTCGAGCTGATTGACACCGGATTGCGCGTACTTCAAAATGCATAAAAAAACGATTGGGCGTAAAAATGGCTGAGATGTCACCACTCAAGCAAAAGCGCGCGTGTGTTTGAAGGCACTCTAGCGGGGCGCGGTGGTGGTGTCGATGACTTGGGAGGGTGCCGATTTGTCAAAACCCGAAAAGTATAATTATTCTTGTTTTCTATTCATCCAACAAAATAAAGGCACACATTTCATGCGCAAAGCCCACAAAACTAAGTAAATCACTAAATATTTATTATTTGCAAGAACTATAAGTGCTTTGTTATTTATAATTTTGGCGAGAGAAAGGTTGGTTTCGTTTTCGCCGCTTTCCCTCAATCGAAGGCGCTGGAAGACGGTATGTTAGACAGTATTTTGGACAGAAAATGAATTGGGAAGACGGTACATTGGACATGACTTTCTTTCTTTACTAAACAGCTATTTCGTTGACAAAAACGTATTCTAACTTATTTAAACGTCCTGAATGAATTAAATAAATATTGTAGTAGTTTAAGACACGTTTACTGGAGGAAGAAAAAGCAACGTTGCTAGCGAACTACTTTCTCAACGGCGGAGGCACTTCAGATGGGCGCAATGCGCTTGTGGGTGGAGCTAAAAGATTGTTCTCAGGTTGCATCCGACTATAGTAAACATGTGGGTAGTGGCCCAACAGGAGCGTTTTGTCAGACGAGAACCGAATTCCAAAAATGGACGGCAGTCGAGCATGTAGCGTCATGTCGGGCGCTGTGTTCAACTAAATCAAAAAGCTAAAAAAAATTCAAAAGGGGAAGCAGCAGCGCCCGCCCTGGGTGACAGCCAGCCCTCCTGTACGTAATACGTATGGCTCCATAAGCTGTGGGTTAAAGTTTTGACAGAACCCACTTTGTTGAAACTGTAAATTAGTGTGTGCATTAGAGTCGAGGAAAGCTTTGGTTCAACGCTTATTCATAAAAACTGCAATTTTAAGAAAGTGAACATTTTTCCGGCAGCCGGCATAGAAGCCGGGGAAAGATATTGCCATCAGTGTCCTCTCATTGGCTTGCTACCGTCAAGGGACGTCCAACTCTGCCAAAACTTTCTATGCACTCACTGTGGCATTTCCAAAGAAAGAGGGTGTGTGTTCACATTTCCAATCAACGGTGAGCGCACACACCCGTCCCTTTGACCGGATTGCCACAGAAATGCTGCCGCCTTGTCTGGTTTACGGGGCGGAAGGAGGCTGTGGGGCTAAGGTTATGTTGCCCCAGTGTCGAACATTACAGGCTCTACGAGTTCTCAGATTTGCTTTCGCTCCTGGAGCCGGTGTCTCCCATGTTTATATCTGCTTAGTCTTTACACCGTGCCAGCGAGGGTCACATACAGCACTTTTAGGGCCCGCTTATTTGATTCCTCTTTCAATGGCATTTAAAAAAAAAAATATGAACTTACTCTCCTAAAAAAAACACCCAGCGAGTGCAAGCTACGGGACTCAGAGTTTAGACCCTTAAATGGGCATCTAAAGCAGCCGGCATTTTTTCCCCAAGTCTATGCTGCAGCCTGCAAAAAAAAAAAATGCCGGCAGTTATGTGATTGTATAGCCAGCCAATAGGGGAGAACTGCTAGCAATTATTTTCCCAGGGCTTTGCCGGCTGCCGGCAAAATACCCACGTCCTAACTTTAAATATTTTGCCAGTGACTGATATTTTCTGTGCGTTCTCACTTCTTCTGTCACAAGACGTGAATGTGTGTAGCCTACGCCTGATGAACAGGAAACTTTATCCAATTATTCCTTTCTCGAGCCCCGGGTACAACACGATATGTTACACAAGCTGGCATGCACACTTAATGTCTCTTAGTTAAAAGCGGAATGCTCCGCCCTTGTGCTCAGAACCCGGCCAGCTGACACGGGGGATTTGCGTCTTGAGCTTCTGAAACTAGGGCTTTTGAAAGCGGGGCAAAAAAGGCGGAGCGTTTGCCGTAGGGTGTTTGGCACGGGACTTTTGACATTAGGAGCTTTTCTGCACCACCCTTTAATTAATAGCCTCGCATGTTTGTCCTTTCACTGAAAACTGTGTCATTTATTGTCAAGTGACTAACCCATCAGATCACTTACTCCTCCAAGATGACCTTATCCGCATTCTAGCATGGTGTGGAACATGGTAGATGTCCCTCAAAGTCCAAACTTGCAAGATTGTGTACTTTACTAGTCGCTCTAAACCATTTAATTTTTCCTACGCACTTAACAACGTTCCCTCATAAAACACTAATCCTACAAGTATGTCGCAGTTCATTTTTCATCTGATCTTTCCTGAGCCACTCATATCAGTCAAACCATTGTGGTGTCATACTGACTGTGTTATGACACTGTTGTGTCATCACTGATCTGTCATACTAACCGACCTGTGCGCATGCCCGCGTTCGCTCACCTTTTACCAGATTTACAGACCATGGCAATATATACAGCGCATGTAATAAACCAAGGGATCATTCTGCTGGGAACTACGTTGCCATCTGTTCCTTCCTCATGCTGCAAGGCACGCGACACGGAGTCAGAAGTGGGATGATGCTTCTCGTGTGTGTTATTCTTCCGGCGTTCGACTTGCACTCAGTTTGCACAATGACGACCCCGCTAGCGATCCCTTCCCTGGTGGTTCCTCCGCCGAAGCAGTTCAAGTCTGACAGGACGCCAGAATGGCCGGACTGGATACAAGAATTCGACGATTTCCGCTATGCTGTGGGAGTCAAGGAACGATTGGAGGAGGCCCAGGTACGAACGCTTCTGTATACCATGAGAAGACAGGCCTGGAAAATATTCCAGACGCTTGGCCTCTCGGAAACTCAATCCAAAAGTTACAAGATAGTAAAGAAGAAGTTCGACGCTCACTTCATAGCTACGAAGAACGTGGTTTACGAGAGCGCCCGTCTCCATCGTCACCAGCAAGGGAGCGGGGAGAGTGTCGACCAATTTGTGACTGCCCTACATGAGCTCGCCGACCGCTGTGACTTCGCACAATTTCGAGACCGTATGATCTGGGACCGGCTCGTTGTGGGACTTGGAAATGCCAAGCTATCCGAGACCCTCCAAATGGACGCCGGCCTCATACTCGAGACGGCGCTGGCCTGCCTCAAGGAGACTGTTCGTAGTCATCAGCAGGAGCTACGGCCGAACACCGATGCGGCAACCTCGGGGGAAGTTGACGCCGTGGGGCGACAGAGTACACGCACAGCGACGGCCGGCGGTAACAGGACATTAGGTGACATGCATAGTCGGCGACCTTAACTTCAGCACCAGCGGCAGCCCTCGCCACAGGATCAGCGGCGGCAACTCTGCCAGTATTGAAGTTCGAGAACCCGAAGGTAGGCGTTTCCTCGCTAGAGAGTCCAGCCTAGCTATTTTGTAGGATCAGTTGGTGCTTTAAAGGCTACGTTTGTTCAACTGTCCATAGATGGGGTGCCAGTGTCGGCAAAGGTAGACTCGGGAGCAGAAGTATCAGCAGTTCCGCCAAGCTTTCCAGGCGTGCAGTCTAAGTTAACAGCGTCTCCCGCGGTGTTAACTGGCGTGGGAAATCAGCACCTTCGGTTGAAAGGCACGTTTAAAGCCGGCATGTTTTGTAGGTGCAAAACCACACGACAGACTTTGTACATCGTAGAACCGGCACAAGCTGTCTTGCTGGGCCTTCCAGCCATTGAGGCACTCGGTGTTGTAAAATTTGTGGATATTCTTGAAGATAAAGAGTATGAGCGAAGCTACCCCCAGCTTTTCTCCGGTCTTGGCACGATGCCGGCCAAATATGCCATTCACTTGAAGGCCGACGCGATACCTTTTGCTATTTTCACTTTCAGGCGAATTCCCATATCCTTAAGGGATGCTGTAAAAGGAGAACCGGCTAAGATGGAAGCAAATGGAGTGATTCGGTAGGTAGACGGCCCAACCGACTGGAGTGCAGGCATAGTGCCCGTACTGAAACCTTCCGGCGAAGTTCGCCTCCGCGTAGATCTGACTCAGTTGAACAAGTGTGTACGGCATGAACGCTTTGTCTTGCCAACAGTGGACAACACTTTAGGTCAATTGGCTGGCGCTTCCTATTTTTTGAAGTTGGACGCTAACTCGGGTTTTCACCAGGTCATGTTGGCAAGGCAGTGTCAGCCGCTAACGACATTCATCACCCTGTTTGGCCGCTACTGCTTCCGGCAGTGATCATTCCGAATCAGCTCAGCTCTAGAATATTTTCAAAAGCGGATGGGTGAAGTCCTGGATGTTTTGCAGGGAGTAGCAAACATGATGGATGACATTTTAATTTTCGGAGTTACATAGACTGAACATGATGTGAGGCTGCGCGCTGTTTTGGAACGGTTGAAAACAGCCGGTGTCACGCCTAACTGGGAAAAATGTTCGCTTGCTGTTTGCGAAGTGGCATTTTTAGGCTACACTGTGGATACCACGGGAATCAGGCCAGACCCGAAAAAGGTACAGGCCATTAAAGAAATGGCTACACCTTCATCAGCTGCATATGTGTGCAGATTTTGGGGCATGATTAACTATACTTGGCAAGGTTCGTTCTGAATCTCGCCGAGATATCTGTACCGCTGCGTGAGTTACTTGTGAAGGATAAAGATTGGTGCTGGGACTTGTCACAGGAAAAATCTTTCGATTCCTTGAAGGAACTGATTTCTTCCGCGAAATGTGTCGCGAAATACAATCTGAAGCTTCCCACTGTCTTATCAGCCGATGTGTCATCGATCGGAATCGGTGCGGTTTTGACGCAGGTGCAGCCAGACGAGCAAAGACGACCTGTGGCCTTGCTTTCTCGTTCGTTAACGCAATCCGAACAGCGATATGCACAAATAGAAAAAAGAAGCACTGGCATTGACGTGGGCAGCCGAACGATTGAAATGTTACGTGAAGGTGCTTGACTTTCAATTTGAGACTGATCATAAGCCATTAGTGACGCTCCTCGGGAAATCGCCGGTAGATGCGCTGACGCCAAGAGCACAAAAATTTCGGTTGAGACTCATGCGATTTTCTTTCTCAATTGGTTACGTGCCCGGAAAGCAGATTGTTACTGCAGATACCCTCTCTCTGGCACCCCGGGAGAGAAACTGATTTTATTCTGGGGGATTGTCACTTGAGGTGGTGTCGAGTTTTGTACCCGCTGCGTCAGTGAAGTCAAGCTGTCGGCGCACTTTGAAAAAGTATGGTTGGCACAAGAACAAGACAGAACAAGATGTGAACAGTTGGCTAAGGCCCTATTGGTCAGAAAGAGCAAACCTTACTATTTGTGATGGTGTGCTAATGTGCAGGTCTCACATTGTAATTCCTCAAAAACTCAGAAGGGAAGTTTTGACTTCACTGCATGAAGGCCATCAGGGCATTGTCAGATGTCGCGCTAGGGCTCGAGAATCGGTCTGTTGGCCCAGTCTGAGCTTGGAGTTGGCAACTCTGGGGAATGATTGCCTGTAATGTGCAAAGCTCCGGGTTCAGAGAGCAGAACCGATGCTGCTGTCGGAAAACCCTGCTCTGCCGTGGCAAATGCTGGGGGCAGATCTTTTCCATTTTAGAGGAAAAGAGTACCTTCTGGTTGCCGACTATTTTTCCCGTTTTCCAGAGCTAGCATACAACGTCTGCTGCAGTCATTGTACAGTTCAAAAGCTTTTTGGCTAGACATGGTATTCCGGAATTTTTAGTTATGAATAACGGTAGTCAATTTGTATCCGCGGAGTTCGAGGCTTTCTCAAAAAGCTACGAATTCCGGCACGTGACGTCGAGCCATAGGTACCCACACTCTAATGGAGAAGCTGAACGAATAGTTCAAACAGTAAAACGGATGCTCGATAAATCAGCCGGACGCCTCTGACGTACAAGAGTACCTTAAGTCCTCTGGGAAAAAGCCCATCGGAACTGCTCATGGACAGATGCCTACGCATGTACTAAGCTGCCTGTGCACCCCAGAGAGTTGACACCATCAAGCCCAAGTTGCCTTAAAGGGGCCCTCCAACAGTATTTGAGCGTCTACTTTTTTTTGCGGTTTCTCCACGCTAGTGGTCCCGGAAACCCAATGGACAACGAAAGAGTTTAAAAAATATTAGCGCATCATATTTTAATTTGACAACTCGGAAACACCTCCTCCGACGGTGGCGCCGCGAGGTGCCGAATGCGCGCGCATAATGGCGCTCCCTTTCACTATACGTCACATTCACTGGGTTTCGTGATTGGCGAGAGCCGTCCCAGAAATTTTGAAGCGGAATAAAGTATATCTCACGTTAACCGTCATTATTTCTCTAAAAAGTCGTTTTTATAGAGCTAATAAAGTTGCAAATTAAGGTTCAAAAAGGGCAAAAACAACGCCTCGTTACGCCTCGTCGCTCATGCGCGCCTCCCAGCGGCGGAGTACCTCCTACTCGCCGAGGTGGCTCCGGTGGCGGAGTTGCGGGAGACAAGGCTTCCGCGGCTGTCGAAGCGGACTCGTCGCGGTGCTTGCGTGGTGTGCCCTCGTACGGCGCGACGCCCAGCTCCGCACTCCTTTTTAAGAATTCGCCGCTCAAAATCCGATAAGCCCGGTAAATGCATCGATGATGGCAACCCGATTCCAAAGCTACGATCTCAGTGGCTACGATGGTTGCAGCGAGGCCTAATGGCCGACCGGGCCGACGGGATCAACCAAACTCGCGTCCAATTGGCCAACCGCTTTGCTCCAATCGCTAAACCGTTTCATTTTACGTCATGAAGCGCAATGTTTTGCTTATTTAAAGTTGTTTTCTGCAATATTTAATTTGCTAATAACTCACAAAATATTGCGAATTTCTGTAATATTGTTTTTCCTCGGTGTTCCTGCTTTCATGGAGCTCCGTTTCAGCGTGAACTTCAAACCAGTCAAAAAATTGTTGGTGGGCCCCTTTAAAGGCCGGCCCGCAAGCAGAGAGAAGGAACCCGACCCTCACTTTCCTTCTCGCCACTGTGAAAGGAGGAAATCGCCTCTCGTTTCCTCCTCGCCATTTTCCGATTTTTTTTTTTTGTTTTTTTGCCAGCTGCCTGATTTTTTTGGGGGCAAGTTTGGGGTGGGGGAAATGAAGGCTTGAAGGATTTTAAAAGATTATCCAGAAGCCAGCCGGCACACCTGCGACAAGGAGCTGAACCAACCGAATAACTGTTTTGAGCGAGCTTGGCAATTGCTCTTCCCAACGAGTTGGATTGGCTTTTTTTAGCATTGGTTTGGAGGACGATTCTCGCTGTTGTGAGGGCACAAATACCTTGTTCTGTTCAAAGAAGTAGTCATTGAAGTATTAATTTTAATATAAATATCTGATTTGGCATCTTTCGTTGTTTAGGCGAATTCATGGCGACAACGGGAAGTACAAGCAGCGTTTTTCGATATAGACCAGTGGTTCTGAATCATTATGGTTCGTGGGCCGACAGAGGTGACGGAGGATCCCATCCGTAGTAGGTCTAGCACTTTTCGGTGTAGAGCGTTTTGCTGTAGGGCATTTCGGAGCACAGACATTTCAGTGTACGGAATTTTTGCTGCAAAGACTTTTAAGTGTGGGACTTTTCGGTGCGCAGATATTTCGGTGCACGGACATTTTGATGCATGGACGTTCGACGCTATTGTTCGCTCGCCGGTATCTCTTTTCCAACGTACGCACTACACGCTTCACATCGTGTTTGCGCGTTGAGTCGATAGAGATGGTCCCCTCTATAAGGTTTTGGCTTTATTATTGGTACTGCGTGTAGGAAAGGACCCAACCAGCAAGAAGCTTGAGAAGTTGTTTGTGTATTCAGAATAATTTTGAATATCTTCAAATGCGCCTCCTCCGCGTAATCGCAAAGCTCCGATAGTTAATAATTTGTGAATAATAAATTGTTAATTACCTCACACGACGAAGAACAATGTAATTATCACTTGTAACTCATTAGGGAATAAAGTAGGCGTGTGCGAGTACAAAATAAGTGTAATCAAATCAAATATCGATTTGAATCAAGTAAACAAGCCGAATTTGGTGAATGCTAAATCTATTTTATTTGGTACCAAATGTTTGCTAATTCTCGTACGAAAAAAAGAAAACAAACAGTGGCTGTGTATGATCTTTGGTCAACGTCTCCTTCCGTGCCGTAGTGATGTCGCCGGCCGTAAAAAACTGCCTTACAATCGTGCTTATACAGGGTGATTTTTTTAACGACTAGACATGGCGATGCGCATGATTTATCGCTTTGGCTTCATGGCGTTGGGCTGTGCCACGCGGAGATGGAGGCCACATAAAATCAGAACTATATTTTCGCGCCCAAATTAGGAGGACGCCGTATCAGGACGCCGTATAATAGTGTACGCGCGTTACATATTTTTAAGAATGAACGGTTTGGTGGCTTTCGATTATGGCCAACAACTTTCTAAATACACTATGCCGTTTTATTTTCTAATTAAAAGGTTAATTAGTGAATTTTAGGCAATCGGTCGGTTTTAGTTGCGTTATTTCTTGAACCTAATCCTTGCCTGGCCGTATAGCTCACCTACACAAACCGCAATCGCGATAATTTCACTGGACAATTTGGTGGCTTTCGATTATGCCCAACAACTTTCTAAATAAACTATCCCGTTTTCTTTTATAAGCAAAAAGTTCATTAACAAATGTTAGGTAATCAGTCGGTTTTTGTTGTGTTCTTTCTTGAACCTATTCTTCGCCTGGCCGTATAACTCACATCCACAAAACGTTAATTTGCACGTTTTTTTTTTTAATATCTAGTAGGTGAAAAAAAAACAAAAAAAAAAAACGCTGTATATAAAACAGAGGGCAGTTCGTTTCTGATATAAATAAAGCGTGGGGCACGCGTCTTGCATGCATCTTTTTTTTTTTTTTTTCGGCCTATAAAAACAAATCCCGGGACATTCGAAATTGAGTTTTATGGGGCGGGCGCTTTATCACGGGGTATTTTGTCATGTTTCATAAGCTTTATTACTGGCCAGAAGGAAGCCACGCGAGCCGTATCACGCTGCAAACAGCTAATTCGGGTGTTGCTCAAGGAGCTCTAGAACTTTCCAATTGACATTTCGGTTCTTAATACATTTAAAAAGTTTGGTAATTAGTCCTAAACATTTAATTTATTAGAACATAATTTTAAAAAATGCAACTCTCGCAAGACGTCTGCTAACAACATAAAGTTGGTTTCATTGGCGTAAAGTGGCTTCGCTCTAATTTCGCGTTACAAAGATTTGGAAGCGTCTTTCATTTTTATGCTTGGTCTTTAAAGATTCGTGAAAAGCATTCGCGACCTTATCTGTCAGGCCGCGTCCGCGGACAGCGCGGCCCCCTCGGCAAGTAGTTCCCTCATCGAAGACGACAATGAATAAAAGGTACGATCAAAATCTAAATGCCTCAATAAAGCGCAAGTTTAAAATAATTCTAAGAGTGTCAATTGATTTTTTTTCTA
Organism: Ixodes persulcatus; assembly: GCA_013358835.2. Lineage (NCBI taxonomy): Eukaryota > Metazoa > Arthropoda > Arachnida > Ixodida > Ixodidae > Ixodes > Ixodes persulcatus. Next base: position 41,668 of record JABSTQ010009298.1, read on the forward strand.
CTATATTCAAATTTCAACACTCGTCGCAGGCAGCATGAAAGGAAGCACTGCACTTTTTGCGCAAACGAGTGCCCAGTCAGCGGTCCTACACTCAAACACACATCACCGCCCGACCTGTTTGAAAAATAAATAATTTCCAGTACTTTTGGTAGAAAAGGCGAATTTTCTACTGAGCGTGATATGTTGTGGACCCAAAAGTACTGTAGCCGAGAGCGGTAGTTCACAGCTTCAAGAAGACGAAGAACGACGGATGCATTATTTCCCGCGGAAGTACCGTTTTGACGTTGAATTCCACATAAAATTGTATTTGCACAAATTGTGGCACAATACCGAACTTTACTTTTCTTTTAGAGACAACGTAACCAGGCATAATCTACAGATATTGCAGATTTTATTTTAATTGGCGTACAGCGCAAAAGACAAGTAGGGATATAAAGAACACAATAGAGCTCTGCATCTCTACAGCATTTCTTTCTTTCTGTACTTCTGGGAAGTTAGCCTGCATGACTATATTCAAAAACTGCCAAATCGTTTAAGCCTCCCTCTTTTTATAGTTTGTTTCATAGATTAATTAGGAATCGTGGCGAATCCCGGCTGGGTTCGGATACCGATCTCGCACGCGTTCAAGGACACATTTCGGCATGATTTCCCGCTCGGTGATGGCGTTGAGCTAGCCGCTGTTCCGCTTCTTTTCTAAGTAGGCCGGGCAACGCCAGACGCCTAAATTAGCCAAGCAGCCCCAAAACTTGCGGTAGTACACCTTCCGAACTCCTGGGTTTTTTGGAGATGGTCGCTGGCCTTCGCCCACCCTGACAGAACCCCGAACAATTATGCAAGGGCTGCAGAGGCTATCTGGGCATTCCATTTCTTAATCGGCGAACAAATGGGAACAAAAGAGAATAAAAACTTCGTAATACCCGCTGTTTTTTAATAAATGGCATAATATGCTACTATTGCTAGTTGCACTATTTTACGCGAAGAAAATTGTGATTTTGCGGTTCAATCTCCGCGTTTCCCGCTCTCTTTGCTGATACCCAAGATATTTGTCGGCTGTCGAGTTTTCAGTTATATTTTTTGACAGAAACTAAATGCACGTTTGGCCACGAAGATTTTTCAAAGGCTGAAGATACATAAAATATACCATAAACCGTTTCACTTTTTCTGGAAATTTGTTTTTTACCCTTCTTAGTTGCTTCAATGAGGCGGCCGACACTCTAGAAAACACCTGTAGTACGAACCTATATATTATGCCCCAGAAATGGTCAGACTGTGTTCATTTCGATACATGACTATATTGTCAACGTGCGACTAATTTTACATGCTTCGCCCTCTGACTGCAATATTTTTTACTTGTATTTACTCATGAGTATTACTTTGAACAAAAAAAAACCAAAACAAAATAGTGATACAATCACTCTTCAGTGTGCCGTTGTTAGAACGACCAATTTTCAACTCTCTGGGTAGAGCTCAAAGTTCAGATGAAAATACCCACATTTTTTTTTTTTTCCTTCTGCTGTGATGTTCAAATTCCGATCACTCGAGATAAATACGCGGTTTTGTAGCGTATGTGGCCGCAAGAAGAAGTATCTGAGTGTGTTTTAGAGCTGCAGAAAAAGAGAAAAAAAAAAAAAAGGAGAAAAGCGAGGCAGCCCGAACCCTTCCGAGCTCATATCCAGCCTGCCTAACTAATCCCTGATGTTTAGGATTGAAGCAGAGAACCTTGAAGGGTTTCAGAGATTTTGTCGGGGGGCCGGTGAGCCCATTAGAACTCGTGCGAGAAGGCCGTAAAAAGCGAGGAGGAAAATGGAGGAGGAAAGGGGAGGAGGAAAAAAAGAAAAGAGAGGGAATCTTCTGCCACACTGAAGAAAATTTTGAGCGCCCCCCCTTTAAAGGGGTCATGAAACAATTTTCCAACTTTTTCCTGTTTAGCTTTCCTCCTCAACTCATAAATCGCGCATTGTACCAAGCAGTTCAAGTAGACGGAAAGGGAGGAGTCCCCTCTTGCCCGGCCTCTCGTTTGTGTACCCGGATACCGCCATTCTCCCCCTAGAAGATTAGCCCGTCGCTCAAAATTCAGACAAAAGTTGCTTTCCCCACCCCGTTCACCCGGAAGCTGACAGTGCTGTGGAAGCTATGTGCTCATTGGGCCAGCCACACTTTTGCCACGTGATCACGCTCTCTCGCGCATACCCACGTGCAGAGAATGAGGTCATGTGATGAAAGGGAGGCGGCTGGTTGGTCCGGCTAGGGTGCCTACATGTTTCCGCTGCGGAAACATGTAGGCACCCTAGGTCCGGCAAGCGCGTAGCTTCCAAGGCAGTGTCAGCTTAGGGGTGAAGGGAACAAGTGAGATCCGGTGTTGTGCGACGTGCGTTTGGACCCGGTGACGCGCTTTGGGGACCGCGGATGTATCACAGTGAAAACGCAGCGTGCTTACGAAGGGAAGAAGGTACGAAATAGACCGCTGTATTTTCAAATTTTCGTACTGAAAGTCAAGCTTTTGACTTTTGACCTTTTTCCTTTTGGCGCACTGAACGATGTGCTATTAGTAAAATCCCAATCTAAATTGATTTATCACAGCCCAAAACTCGTTTCATGGGCCCTTTAAGAGTCTCAGAGGGAAGGATGAAGCTTTCTGAGACAAACAAAGGCGTAACTACGACCGCGGCCATGCGGCGAGCCTGCTTCCGCGGTTGCTACCTGGAGACCAGGTCTGGGTGAAGGACTGCCCAGTCCGGGCTACAGTTCTGAGACCGGCCTCTCATCCACAGTCCTATCTAGTGCAAGCAGTAACAGGAGAAAAACTGCAGAGGAACCGCCGAGGCCATAAAGAACAGGCACAAGAGAGAAGCGATTCCTCTTATGAATTTCCAGAGGGTCCTGGGGAGGGGGAAGACGGAGAGCCAGGAAACCAGGGGATCTTGACAGAGCCATCCGTGGTCAATTCTGATGCAGCAACGCAAGAGGAGAGGGGTACAAAGGGCACGTACTCGTCACGTGTTATGGACGACTCGTGAAAAGGCCTAAATTTTATGGTTGTAGCTAGACTTACAGAAGTTTGTCTTGCTTTGTTGCACTGTTCTGGTTTTTACTCGTGGATCCTTTATAATTGAGATGTTGCACTAATGGAAAAAAAAAAGGGGGGGGGGGATGTGGTGTCATCCTGACCATGTTATCACACTGTTGTGTCATCACTGATCTGTCATACTAGCCGACCTGTGCGCATGCCCGCGTTCGCTCGCCTCTTATCGGATGTACGGCGCGTTGCAATATATACGGCGCATGGAATAAACCAAGGGGTCGTTCTGTTGGGAACTACGTCGTTGTCTGTTCCTTCCTCGCGCCGCAAAGCACGCGACAACCATCTCCTCTGCTAATCGCTCTTTAGGTTACTTGGAGTGCAACTTGAAACTGGGAACTTCTCATTTTAAAATGCCTCCTTACCCTTCCCTTATGCGTCCAAAAATATGAATATGCATCTGCCATCTGGGACGTGGCATCATTCCTACCTCACCAATAACATTGGCTCGGCTGAGCATCGGGCAATGGTTTAATTTACTTTGGTCTTTTTTAGAAACGTCACATCTCTTCGAACCCTCGTCAACATCACCCTCCTCTCTGAACATTGCAAACTCACTACGTTATCTCTTTTTCACAAATTTTTCGACTGCCCGTGCCTCAGATTACTTGATCCTTCGGAACGCTGCCATAATCATACCAGTCATAACCTCGATGTAAGACTCCCTAATTAATAAGAACCGTCACTTTTCAAAACCCTTTTTTCTTCTAGTACTGCCATTGATTGGAATGGTCAATCATGGCCTTTTTATTTAATGATCAATATTGATATTTATTGCGCTTTGGGTGGCTAGGAATGTGCAGAGTATGCCGATGTTGCAGAAAGACTGGCACACCTGCATTAGATATGCCCACGACACCAACCACTCTCTCGAACTGATTTTCAGGAATGGTATCTGTAGTAACATAGGTGCATTTAGAGGGAGGAGGGAACAGGGCATGTTGCCTCCCCTCCTCCTCCCCTTGAATTCTGCTTGTGCCCGCAGCTCTCGTATCGGATCTTTCATCATTCGTAAGGAACCGTATGCACCATGGCCCGTAGCACACGCGTGCTTTGCTGTTCTGGACATTGAGCTGTGCAGTCGTTTCTTCAGCCCAATTCATGGCGTCAGAGGTGGGGACCTGCCCTCATCGCAGGCAGAAATATGACAGACCTTCGACCGCCGGAGCCATTGCAGCTGGGTGACAATGCAGCCGCGTCCTGGCAGAAGTTTTAGCAATGAATCAAACTGTTTCTACGAGCAAGGGAACCCATGAAGCCGCGCAGCAAAGAACAAGAGGCCACCATCTTCTTGCACATCGCGGGTTAGGAAGCCATCGACGTGTTCAACACATTCAATTTGTCTTCTGAGCAGCAGAATGATTACGACTTGCTGGTAAGGACATTTGAGGACTACTGCCTGTCCCAGTGCAACGAGAGTCACGAGCGTTACGTGTTTTGCACGCATCGCCAAGCCGAGGGTGAGCCGTTCAAGCCATTTTTCTGGGACCTACAACTCAAGGCAAGAATGTGCAGCTTTGCAGAGCTAAAGGAAGCTATGCTTCGTGCATAGATTGTCTATGGAATTTAGAGCATGTCGCTACTAGAGAACCTGCTAAGAAAAAAAGAACCCAACTCTAGAAGTGGCCGTCGACTGCTGCAAGGCCGAGGAGTGCGCCAAAGTCAGAACAAAGCGTGGAACACAGACTGTGCAATGATTAAACTAGTTCAAATGGGACAAGCCAACCATTGGGAATGCAGCAAGTGCCGTTCTTGCAGCTTGTCTCACAAGCCAAGGAAATGCCCCGCGAACGAGAAAATGTGCTTCAAGTGCAAGAAGCCGAATCATTTCGCAGGCTGTTGCTGGAACAAAGCTGCCGTTCATGGCTTGGCCGAAAGTAATGAGAGCGACACTGACTTGGATATTCTGGAACAGTTGGCAGTTGTGAACAGAGTGGACTCGCTGGATAACAAGTCACCCAGCCAATGCATTAAGCAGCAATTTCCAAATCTATTCGCTGGTATTGGCAAAAAAGCGATGCGAGTACAAGATGGTGCTTCGAGAGGACGCCGTACCAGTGGTGCAGCCAGCCCGGCGAGTACTGCACGCGCTCAGGGAGCCACTGAAGGAGGAACTGGTCCGCATGAAGGACGCAAGCATCATCGCTAAAGTTGAAAAACCATCTGATTGGGCGAGTCCGTTGGTCATTGTGTGGAAAAAGAATGGCAAGCATCGCGCGTGCATGGACCCTCGGAACGTGAACCGGGCGTCAACGAGACAACTTTTTCAGCTGCCATGTTGTGAGGAAATCGAGCCGCCATCGCACACCCGCCATCGCACACTCAAGGCAGCTGAGGCAGCTCTGAGGGCTCTGACACCTCTGCGGCTCTGCGCTCTGCCGGCTCCGCCATATCTACAGCCCTCGGGTACTTCGACAAAGCGAGATTGTAACGCGTTGACGCCTCCAAGTGGCAAAACTCGTCACTACGGTACGCTTGGTCCCCCGAGGCATGATGACGTCAAGACGTCTGCCGGATTTCCCGAGATGCATCGCGCTCTTAGATGGCTGTTTTTGAAGCGCTCGCCAAAATCCCGGCATTTAGAACCAAAAATATAGCCATCTGCTCAAAATACGACCGTGCGATTATTCATTACAGGCTTAGCTGATCATATTGAACTCATTTCTTGATGTTTTCTCTATATTTCAAGTTTCGATTCTGTATCCCTTTAAAGGGGTACTCCGGCGATTTCTTCATGGTCTCCGATTTTCTTGAAATTTTGCTAAGCTCGCCAGCAAACATCCTCAAACAGAATCCCAAATATTAGGTCAAAATTTATTTTTTTCGCGAAGTTATCGAATTTACAGTTTTGGTCCTCACAGGTGTTTTTCAAACTGAAATTCTCTACTGGCAACAACGAAAAAGTGACGTCAGTGGAAGGCAGGGGTTTACTCTTTGGGCTGTAGAATTTGTTCCCAACTGATTGCAGGCAGTTTCATGGTGTCAAATGAATGCTTTGGAAGCTCGCTCCAGTACCCGCGCTCCAGCACGGAACAAATGATTGGCATATTCTAGTTTTTAGACTGCTCGCTCGACTGGCAAGCCTGCCCGCCACTTACGTCACGGCACAAAAAAGTGCGGGTATATTTAAATGTTGGTTTATGCATCATTTTCATTTGCCGATTTCACAATAACTATTATGAATTTCGCGATACTAAATAGCATACAGGAAAGGGTAAAGGCCGGGGAGTCAGAAAATATGGTTAGTTAAGGTAGGTCAAAAAATCGCCGGAGTACCCCTTTAACTGAGCCAATCTAGTAAAGTTGGTTGCGACATCGAGCTGTGCAGTCGCTTCTTCAGCTCGATAGTTTTTATTTAACTGAGTGCTTGTGTTTTTCTGTTTTGATACATGTGCACGTCTTTCTATTTTTTTGCAAATGTATTCCCCCTCTTTGCAATAATGCCTCTGGCGCTGCGGGATAATGTGAAATAAATAAATGTCACCACTTAAGACGGGGGAAAAAAAAGGGGGGGGGGGTGTTCTTATACATCTGATAAGCTAAAGCCAAGCCCCCAGCCTCTCTCTCTCCTCCCACCCCCCTTTTCCCTTTCTCTCTCTCTCTGGATACACTTGTATCCGCTCCTGGTAGTACAAAACACCGGTGGCAATCAATTCGTCGAACGACGTTTCATGGACAAATCTTTTTGTCGACAGTGCAATGTTTCATCGAGAAATCGTTTTGTGGAAACGAGCGCCCGCTCATTTCGTTGACAGACGTTGCGACGTTTCGTCGACAGCTCGCTCTGCCAGCTGCGCCTCCTCGCGGCCTCTGTGCCTGCGCTGCACGCGGCCTTGAACTGGTTGGATAGATGGATGGACAAAAGATTGCCTACCGGGCCAAGTAGGGCAAACTAGTGCGCAGCCATCTTGCCTCACTTAAACTATCTCTCTCTTTCTTTTTTATTGATGTCGGAATTTATGATTTCTATGCTTTCGCTGGTGTCTCTGCCCAAACCTTTGGGGAAGCGTTGTCAAAGCTGGAAAGTTTTGTTCTCAATTACTGTCCTTTATCAAATTAGATTCTTAAAACATTTCACAATATGCGCTGCTCTCGAGGGCTATGCTTCCGGCAGCATACGTGATCGAGGTGCCTGTACGTCATCAAATACAACCCTTCACGGGCTGGCTGCTGGCACTCGGACTATTTTGACAAAGTGGCAGGGTCGTGTTTCCAGAGCAAGTGTATCTTACCGCGCATCGCGTCTTTTGGCAGGATCCTTAAGAGCCACCTGAACATAGCATAGATAGTCCACACGTCAAAACACTGAAGCTCTTAACAAATATTTGAAAGAAAAAACGAGGCCTGTTCGCGGTGCACGCAGCCATTCTCTTTTGCTAGCACTAAACTTTGGAGGAGACCGAGCATTCGGTTACGCATATTTACTTTTACGGTGATAAAACACGGTTCTTTTTTCCTTCAAACACCGGGTATTCAACATACTCTTCTTACCATACCGCATACAATTTTTTTAGACTTTAGCATATTTAGCTTCTGGATATTAAATAAAAACAATAGTTCTGCATACTTTATGTCTGCACTGAAATTTTGCATGCACATAAACTAATGCGTGACCAAAGAACATTAGATTTGGAAGCCGCTCTTTTATGTAAACAGCTGCGTCACGAACTTGCCCCAGGTACCTGTCTGCTGGCATCGATAAAAAAAACAATTGAATGTCGCATCCGAAGACCAGTCGGCTGTTGTTCACAGATCTCGTCCAGTGTTAGGTACTCCCGCCCCCAAGGCCTTGGATGTGGCGGCTGCTCGAGAGAAGCTATATAACGCATTAAGTTGCACATTTCATATCAACTATGGTTTACTTTGTGCAATAAGAGTAAGAGCTTGGGGTAATGTTTCATTTATCTATTACCAATTCTCTTCTTTTTTTTTTTTTGCACTGCAATGTAGCGTTTTCTAGGTTTACTCGCGGGCAACGTGCTCGCGGGAGTGCAAGTGTCACTGTTTTTGTGCTTTTGTTGTTCATTTTTATTTGACATTGTTTACAGCCCCCTTCTTACGTAATGTACTTTTTAAACGGTCCAACGATGGAACGAGCGCGACTAAACAGTTTTTTCGAGTATAAGTCACAGTAGCCAGTAAAACACTGCATCCCTTTTCCTTTCGAATAATTGAAGGTAATGTACATGTTTAATTAAAATTGAAATATTAGGGTTGTAATGTAAATATAAGAGGCTGCAAGCTGTATAAAATCTGTGTCCATGCCCTCTTCCGTGACCCACCACTGAATCGATGTTTTGTTTTGTGCCTATGCATATTTTTCTCCAGCACTTTTCTTGTTCCAGTAACTTTCAGTTCCATAAATGGGCTTGCACATATCCCAATAGGCCGCGCGCAAAAGCCTGTGCGTTCTTGCTTATTCCATGTGACACGGATGTGAGCGAGAGGGTAGCGCAGTTGCTCAAGGAGAGCAACAGCGCTAGGCGACCTTGGAGAGCAGTTGCTCTTCAAGGTCGTCATTTTCGTTTGTTACAACCGACAAAAAGTCAAATTAGTCGTTAGTTGTTTATACAGCAGGAGGGTAGTCTGCCACAACATGGCGACATTGTTACCCACTGTAGATAATCAATTTAGCCAGTGCAGTACGATTGCAAGCCTGGGGTCTTTAACCCTTTAACCACCCGGCCCGAGCTGCACTCGTCGTGGAAGGTTGTACCAATATCGCCGATGACGAGTCACACTCGTCCAGCCAAAATGATGGTTTGCTTTCACTGCCAAACACGAGACAGGTTCGTCCATCAAGTTTAGTTTCAATTTTCAACACTGGAGGGCAGGAGAGGTTGCGCAAATATAGCGTGTTTTGGCCTTTGGCGCGTATCTAGCCTTGCAACAGTGATCAGAAATGGCAGCACGCTTGAGTGATGCCGGTGACGGCCCTCGGAAACGGGCTCTCTCTTGTGGCGGTTCGAACAGTAGCGACGATCAAGACATAGAATTTGTCTCTGAAAGTGAGTCGGACATAGATTTTGAATACGAAACGGACTTAGACGACGACCACAGTGACGGAGAAGACGACGCGCTGGGTAGTGTTCGAGTGTGGCAACATGTAAACACTGAAAACCCGCCACCCGCGCCTCCGAGGTTTCTGTTTTGTGCAGTGCCTGGGATTCTGCGGCAACCCACTGACGAAAAAGACATTCTCGGCTGCTTCGAGTTTTTTTTTTTTTTATTGGGACCTTGTCGACCTCATTGTGACAGAGACAAACCGCTACGCAGCCCCGCATTTCGCAGTGCGGAGTTCTTCAAGGAAACCAGTGGACCGCGAAGAGATGATGGTGTTCCTTGCGCTAATAATTTTGCAAGGAATCGTTGGCAAACCGCAAGTTGAGATGTACTGGTCAGCAAAAGAAGTCTTGGCGACGCCGGTGTTTAGCAAAGCAATGAGCAGGAACTGCTTTCAGGCACTGATGCGCTGCCTTCACTTTACCAGCTTGACTATGGACAAAGCAACCCACCCAAACCCGAAGCTGTGGCCTGTGCTTTCAAGGCTGAATGAGGCCTTCCTTCCAATCTATGCGCCGGAGCAGGATGTAGTCGTCGATGAGAGTCTCCTGCCTATTCAAAGGAAGACGGGCGTGGAAGCGATATGTACCACTCAAACGTGCAAGGTTTGGTCTAAAATGCTTCCTACTGTGAGAATCCTGCAGTAGTTACGTCTGCAATTTGATTCTCTACACTGGAAAGGGGACGGTAGATGTGGATGGCAAAGAAGCGATGGGCACCAAGGTGGTAATGGAACTCATGAAGCCCCTTCTGGACCTTTACGATTGACAACTACTACAACTCGCCCGAGTTAGCCAACATGCTTGTCAAACGAAAAACTGACGTCTATGGAACAGCTCGTCCTGGAAGAAAGGAAATGCCAGAGTTCAAAAAGATAAAATTGAACAAAGGGGAGGTTGCCGCCTTTCAACGTGGGAAATGTCTCACTATGCAATGGAGAGACAAAAAGCTTGTAACCTTCCTAAGCACGGTTCACTCACCCACAATGCAGGATGTTGTCAACTCGAAGAATGAGCAAGTTTCAAAGCCTGCAGTCGCTCTCGACTACAACAACACAATAAGTGGTGTCGACCGCTCAGACCAGAACATGTCTTACTATTCATCACTACGCAAAGGGCAAAAGGTTTACTACAAGAAACTGTTTTGCCTCCTTCTTGACATTTCCATCTTCAATGCCTTTTGCCTATACAAGAAGCAAGGTGGAACATTGAGCCATCTGGATTTCCACGTCCGACTTGTAGAGTTACTGCTTCAACGCTCGCTACCTTGACAGTGAAGAACGACCAAGACAAGGCCCCAGATCTGACTGCACCCTGATGAGACTCAAGGGCCATCACTTCCCTAGAAAAATCCCGCCAACTCCAAAAAAGTAGGCGCCGACACGGAGATGCATTGTGTGCACACATGCCCATTCGAACAACTCCAGAAAGAAGCCACACAAAGAAACGAGGACATGGTGCGAGGACTGCAAAGTAGGGCTTTGTGCGACGCCCAGCTTTGAAATCTACCACACGAAAGTTGACTTCTAAACTTACGGAACTTTGTTAGCGCGAGTACAGAGAAACGTCTAGGCACTTGATCTTCAAATAAATACGGCGCATTTCAGCACATTACTCTTACATACACTGAGGGAAAACTTCCATAAAAATCAACTTTTTCTTTTAAAAGTTTTGTGTTAGTACCAATCAGAAACCAATCAAGTAATGTATTTGCAAAATCAGAACGACATAAGAAAACATATGTGCAAATAAAAAAATGTGTACATCTTTCTCGAAAATAACTTGGTGGTTAAAGGGTGAAGTGCACCACACCGCATGATACACGACCGCATGCCTGTACGATGCTCATCCAGATCGAAACTGGCAGGGGTGGGGGTTGAACACAGGATCCCTGGGTTCTGCAGCGCGAGCTTTCGCTCCACGTGCTCCGAGCTGGTGTGCGCTAGCCCACTCGGCCACCGATGCCCCCGTTACAGCCGTTTGTACCTTGAGTTCCCGGCATTCCTTTCGGCGTCACGGAGAAAAAAAAGTTTGTCGGCGAAATGTTTTAGGGTGGTGCTGTCCACGAAACGATTTTCGACGAAACCTGTGTCCATAAAAAGTTGTCCAAGAAACGTCATTCCACAAAACGAGTTTCGACGAAATGATAGGGACACACAAAAACTGTGAACTAATTTTCGGTAAGCCTTCCACACCTGTGGTGCCTTCGTACACGGAAGAGTCATTCCAGTCGGTATGCTTGTCAAGGTTCTTCTCCAGTTCTCCCGCCAGCTCCAGGACGTGCTTCTTGACGAACTCGTGCGTGAACTGAAACAGAGCGGCTGCGATGGTTTCGGCCGTTTCGGCAGTGCCGAAATGTTGACGCACCTTTCCGTCCGGCAGAACGACGCCCGAGCTACTGTCGTAGTCGGCGAATTTGTTTTCCAACGCCGGGTCAGTCATGCCTAGAAGTATTCAGAGGAAACCGGTAAAATAGGGCATCGGTTCGCTAACGCCCTGAAGTTTCCAACTCGGAATCTCGCGAGCAAATCACTTACTTGTTTGGCCTTTATACAGCCCTTGTTTCGACGCAAAGCAAGCCCCGACGGCCCCGTCGCCCCGTTTGTTTATACTTCGTTTCAGCTTCCGTCCGAGCGCAGCCAAAGCTACGTGTGGCCGGAGCCAATCACACGCAGGCAATAAGTCACGCGATCTCGCCTGCACTTCTGTATCACTCCGCTGCGCGGCTGGTCATCCGCGCTGCCCGCGCTCGCCGAGTATTTCGTCTGCTACGGGTGTATCAATGATATCGTCTGCTACAGGTCTAAAAATGCCCTTTCACGTTCTGAAATTTAGTCACAGGAGATGTCAGTACGTAGGCTGGCCGCTGGCGTCTGTGTTCGAGCTTTACACCTGTTCGGCATTTTGGGGTAGTTTCAACATGTACACATTGCAAGGTGCCCGATGACCCGGCCGTTGATATTTCCTTGCATTGTCCGGATATACCATGGGCTCGAAGCGCAGTCCTTTCCACCAGCTTCTCGGCGTTCATTGTGATCGGCAGGTAAAGGGGTGCCCTGATTTCGCCGCGTATCAGTGAATAGTAGTGGCCCGGACGCTTTTCTTGTTTACAACGCATTCACAGTACGACGCGGCCGGAGCCTCCTTCCGAATTTAAAAGTAGACATTCATCACGACCTCTCGCGCCTGACACCCAAACGTGCCTTTGCGAAAGGACGTTTTGAAGCGACTCGGTGAGAAAAGCAGCGAAGCACATGATTCGGCCATTACGGGAACGAAATTACACAAACAAAAACCGAGCGCTGCAGACGTGTTGCCAGCGGATGTACGTGTTTTCACCAAACCACATGAATTTACGTATATTAATAAAAACATAAACTTCAGATATTTAATTCCTTTGGTTGCAAATCATTCTCAGCAATACAGATCTGGAATATTGTGCAATATTTACGCACAAAACAGTAATTTTAAAAGAATTACTTTTGCGGACTACTTTGTGGTGCGTAGGAATGCTCTTCCCGAAGTTGCGAACCGTCCCTCGGCCTTTGGCTGCGCTCGGGCGGAAGCTGAAATAAAGTTTAGTGTGTTTCAAATTAGGGGTGTCGCGAACCGGCTGAGGTTCGAGTTCGACGAGGTTCGACTTTTTCGAACTTTTAGTGGAAAGTTCGACGAACCTTGTATTGAGGTTCGACTCGCGTGCACATGCGCGACAGGCTGGCCAGTTGGCTTCGGATTGGATGCTGATGGCTAAAGGATGAACTAAGGGCAGCGCTGATTAGTTATTTCTGTTAATACAGTACAGCAAAATTAAATTATTAACTTTTTCAGTGATTGGAATTGGTTTCCTTTAATTGCAATTGTTCATAAAATAAAATAACCCTTTGCATAAAAAACAATGCTCCAAACATAGATATACTTGTATCATGGTCTGGCCACACTGCCCACAAAGGCGACCGGTCAAATTTGGTGAAAAGTTCGAAGGTTCGTCGAACCGGTCCGACCCAGTCGAACCCCGAAAGTTCGACCTAAAAATCCAGTTCGACAAAAGTTCGCGACACCCAGGGGCGGATGCAGGAATTTCCTGAGGGGGGGGGGGGGGGGGGGGGCAGCGTACCATATGTTTAGGAACCCCCTCCCCCTTTCCTTCGTTTTACGCCCTAAATTTTACACATGCAGAAATCAAGAAAAGAGTCAGGACATCCGGACCCCCCCTCTAAATCCGCCCCTGGCGACACCCCTATTTCAAACTGCTTGATTGGGTCACGTGACTTATGGGTCCCATTTGCAACACCAGCTGCGTGGTGGTGACCAGGGTGGTGGTGACGACAGCGTTGATTGGCGGATTTGCGTTGATCGTCCACAAGCGTCTCTGGCCGCCGGCGCAATGCACGAGCACTTGTACTTCGCTAATCTCCGCGGAAGGCGTCCGCCATTAAATTGCAAACGACATCTATGTTTTCGGCTGCTTCCCCTCTTAAATCTAGGCTCTCTAGTACATTTGATGATGATGATGATGCGGCTATATCCCTTTGAATCGGGAGGACTCAAACAAGGTTTGTGCCCAAGCCTGGGAGCGTAGGTGTCTTAATGCTCCCTGAGGTGGATCTTCTGCCACCAGCCCTCCAGTCTCCTTTTCGTGTCTGCAACAAGCCTTTTTGTGTCGTTGGAGGCTACCTTCAGCCTCGTAGCTGGGCAGACTGCTGTGGATTGTCCAATTTCACTGTCAGTGAAGCCCAACGCTTCAGCGAGCGCTAAGAATCTCGGACGCTTTGGGCCATTGTCCTGTGACCGGGACGGCCTGAGTCTCGCGCAGTCTAGCACAATGTGCTCCACCGTTTCGTCATTTACCCCACACACCCTACACATTGTTGACGTAACAGTGGTGTCGAAACGACGCCTATAAGACAGCGTCCGCAGTGCCCCCGCACGTGCCTCGAACAAGAAGCGGCTACCCAGGCTGTTGTCGTACAGCCGGACTTCCGAGGCGATGGTTATTTTTGGCGAGATACACCCCCAGCGTCGATTTCGTTTGGGCGTCTTGGAGTCATTGTATGGGTCTCGCAGTCTCGGACTCTCTTCCTAACTTCCGACGTCCACTCCGTCTCCGTCGACGCATCAGGCTCCGAGAAGAAGCGCCGTACTTGTGTTGAAGCTGATAGAGGCGCTCCTGCCAGCGGGTCCGCAGTCCAGTCAAGTTGGTGTATATAAACAGTCTCTTCGCCCAACGGCATCTATCCGCAAGTCGAAGGCGTCCGTCATACGCAATCTTGCTTGAAGTCTCCCGAGCCGCAAAAGAGGACCAGCCCAGGTCACCCTGTACTGCCTCGTTGGTGACCGCTCCATGGCAGCCCAGTGCCTGGAGTCCTAAGTCTCTCTGCCTACGCTCCATATTGGCGCGGACATCTCCTGGGACACACACCACTGCATTTGCAAATGTTAGTCCGGGTATACCATTACTGCTTTCCACAATTCCCGCGAAACGATGAACCTGTTGCAACTCCAGAGGCTTCGCTTACAGGGAATGCTGGCTCCTCGTAGGGCTGCTTGGTGGAGATGGGTGTGATGGCCTTGCAGGTAGTCTGTGTCGTTCGACATAGTGATGCCCAAGTACTTGTAAGAATTAAGAATTGGTACATCGGACCCTGCGAGACGAAGGCTATCGAGAGTTGTCTCGAGGGAGCCCGAAAACACCACCGCCGCCGACTTGCTGGTGTTACCAAGTCCTATAGCCTCCTTGGAGCATATGTCAAGAAGTTTTTGCAGTTCAAACATTGATCCTGTGGTCAGTACCACATCGTCCACGTACGTCAATCCCGGTAGAACCCAGTCAACTCGATCCCCATGCTCCAAATGTGCTAGTGAAAAGCCCAGTCCTGATTGTATAAGTTGCTTCTCTAGGGTGGATACATATAGCATATACAATAGGGGAGAAAGCGGGCAACCTTGGCGTAATCCCCCCGTCACCAGCACCTCCTCAGAGTGAGCATCATCAAGATGGGTCATAACCGTGTTGCCATGGTATAGGCAGGAGATGAGTGTTGTCCACTCCGGTGGCATGTCAAGCTGTTGTAGGCTAATAATAAGCTGGGCATGGGAAACACTATCATAGGCCTTTGCGATGTCAAGAAAACAACATATTAGGCTCCTCTCCTCTTTCCGTGCAACCTCAATACATTGTGTTAAGGTAAAAAGATGGTCCTCTAATCGGCGTCCCCATCGGAAGCCTTTACAAATTCTGGCGCCATCTATAAACCTGCTACGATTCCTATGGACGGACTGTAGTACTGACGGTACTACGAGCAACTGGTTGTGTTTACCGGCTTTAGGCCGAAAGCCACCGACATGATTACTCATATTCCTCCGTCCCCCTCCCTGTCCTGCGGCTAATAAAGATGTTTCATGACCGATAGATTTTCCCGCGTTTTCTGTTTTGCATTCAACTGCTGTAATCCACCGGAAGGGTGCTGGACATTCCATCGAAAGCCGTCCTTAGAAATATTGTTATTTCGGCTTCGGAAGCAAAGCAGGATAATGTTTATGAACCTAATTTTTCCAGCTGAGTAGGAAACTAATATTAGGATCTCTTCATTTCTTTTCTGCAACCTCATCTATTTATTTCCCTCTAAATCACGGCGTGCACGAGAACAAGTTTCTTCATGGACGTATCTTGCTTCAAGAAGAAAGCTGCTATGTCCCTCCATGTCACACAAAACACACACACACACAAAAAAAAGACATAAAAAAACAAAACACAATGTCCTTTCGCAGGCAGTGTTTTATTGTTTGACAGCATGCCCACTGAGCACAAGACGTCTCGTAGCCGGCTTGAAACAGCTCGACTAATCTAGAGACGTCTTGGGCTACGTAAGACATCTTTAGAAGACGTCTCAAGATATCTTGACGTAGAAGTCTAAAAGACATCTCAAAGAGACGACTCACGTCTTGTGCGTCTTGTAGCTGCATTCTCTAAGATGTCTAGGAGACGCCTTGCAAGACGTCTTGTAGCCCAAAAAAGAGGGAGCGTTGTGAAGTCTACAGGGCGGCTACAAAATGACTCGAGACGTCTTAGGCTATCACGTCTTGCCAAGACATATATACAAGACCTCTTGCTCGTCTTGCCATGACGTCTTCAGACGTCTAATAGACGCGACTTCGCATTCAGTGGGGTGTATGCGTGACCTTGGGTTATGCAAGGATATGAAAATGTTCAGACAGAGTTGGAAAGATCACCTAAGAATGTAGGTCGACTGATTGAACGTCAGCAGACCAGACGATGGGGTGCGTGTGCAGATTTGTGAGAGGGCACTCGGGTGCAGACTAGGGCAGAGCCGTATGTGGAGAGTTTGGCCATTCGTTGGGAAGTATAGGAGGCAAATGAGAAGGCGCCATTGGCCAAAAGCGGGCTGGGCGTGTTCCAGGGCATCTTCAGAAATTCGAATGTGGCCAACCAGAAGCCGGAAATAATACCCTGGCGGTGGTCGCGAGAAACAAACTTAATAAGTGCGTTGGATTGAGTAACTCTCGGCGACTGAAAATATGGTGCGCGTGATGTTTTAATCACGGTCATCCAAAATCATGGTGGAAGAGTGCGGCTAGCGGAACGATCGACATAATCCGTACGCCAAGCGCCGAGGGCCAGGAATCTGCGGTCCGAGCGGGCACACTCTGTCCGAGCAAAACAGAGTTGAACGGCACAACGAAGCATCACATGCACCCTATTTTGAACCATGAAGGGTAACTACATTTCACTTTTACAAGATTATTAAAACCATACACCAACATATACATATGATTGAATCTGTTTCTCGCTACCACCGCTAGGGGATTCTTTTCGGCTTTTTGTTGGCCAAGAGAGCATGTCAAGCCCCCTTTCTGCGTCTGGTGCACGCCCTGGCTCTGCCCGCGCCTCCCATTGACCAGACTCTCTCTATAGACCCTTTTCTTCAAGGGTGCTGCCATCTTGAAATGTCCTCACTTCCAGTATGGGCGAAAATATTGTTTTGCCGTCGCCATGCCAGTAGAAGACACTTAGGATATAAGTGTAACCGTCACACATTATCGTTTTGCCTCCCCCTTATTCTCTTACTATTTACAGGTTGCCACGTTTTGGTATTTTTTCGTAGCCCATACTGGATACTATGGTGGCTAGAGAGTTGGGTGTGTCGAGCGGCGGCCAGCGCGCGGCACCGGAAGGGAATTCTGTCGCCAGGAGGCGCCTCGGAAGGCCTGTATGCTATCCGACCGCGGCGTCAGCGGCGTTTTGGCTGCGCTGGGGCTGAAATGCGCTGCGTGCGGACCTTTTCCCGGCCACTTGTCGGCTGTGTTTTTTTACAGAAATAATTGGCGTGGCATAATGAAAGTCTGATAAACCTGGATTCGATAGTCGACCCGATTTTGGAGCGTCGACGAAGGTAAATGCGCACTTGAAGTCGTTCTCTTCTTACCGAAACGTTCTCGTTCGCAAGTTGAGTAACAGAGGCGACGATTCCGAGGTAATATGGAAAAATGGGGAAATATTTTTTTATTTTCTCTCGTGTACTATGTTTTCGAAATACGTGAAACGTCCACCGAGGTATCAGCAGCCGTGACGAAATTTCGCGTTTCAAGCCGCTGTGTCACGTCTATCAAATGAATCGACGCCGAACGGCGCAGGCACTTTAACATTAAATAATGTCTGAGAACACTGGATACTTCTGGTGCGATTCCCCTGTGATTCAAGAGCAGACATGGCTGGTGAGAAACAATGCGAAAAGTTCTCATGACACAAAGCAAACAATGCCTTTTTGGCACTTTACATTTTTATTCAACGTGGAAAACTATCAGTGAAATACAAAATGAATTTTAAAAGAGAGTGAGCGAAGTAACATAATATACATGTTACGTGAACCATTCCTGAACGAAAGATTCAGGAATAGGCAATGTAATTGTCGTAACTTTGGCAATTAAAAGTTCTCGAGAAAAAGCAAGAAACATTACTTTTGTGCTAACCCCCATACAAAATGGCTTGTGGCATATGATCTTCCACATGGTAACAAATATATCTTTCTCGTGTGTACCGTCTTTTCCACACTATAATCGCAACGCTACTGAACATCGTAAGGCTGTCCTGGGTATTCTCGGCTGCATGCGTGAACACATTTTCAAGGCTACGTCTAGAGCAAACCAAAGGGTACCCACAAACCAGTAGTGATCGTATTTGTCTTCAATCAGTAAAGACATATTTTCGATTGATCAAAAAAGATGGTGCCTCCTCACCAGATGAATGCAGTTTGATTGTCGGGATCACACTGTTTTAGGCAGGACATAAGTATATGAACACAGGATCGAAGTACAGCGAGGATCTTTACAGCCATATGCAAGACCCACAAGCACTCTGAGAATGAACATACCCTATCATGGTACCATGGAAAGGCATATCTTGCAGTCAGCGTTCTGGTTTGAAGCCTAATCAGGACAAGAATGACGGTACCACAAACAATTATTAGGTACCGTCGCATTTTGGTCACTTAACTTCAAACGGGTTATAACAGAACACAAAGGACAGAAACAGCACGAGTCTGGGGAAGCATATTTTAGCCTAGCCGAATATAACCTCTTGAATACCGAGGCACACTGAACAGTCCAATGATGACACCTCCGCTAGATTTTCATGTCGTTGCATAAAAATTGCCATCAAGAAAAGTGGACACCATTGTGACATTGCGACGCAAATTTTTACGGAGAGTCCACGGTATAAAGAACAGAAACCTCTCTGCGAAAGGCCAGCTTTATAAAGTCGTGTTGCTACGTGCATGCAACCAGCTTAAAGGGATGCTGAACCGAAATTCGGATTTCAGAAAATAAGGCCGCAGACTGTTGGGTAAAGTAGATCTAAAACATACTTGAAGTACAAAAAAATGAAACGTGATGTACTTTAAGTAAAGTATTAAATACACTGAGTACAACATACTTAAAGTAAAGTACTATAAGTACAATGTACTTTCAAGGTAAAGTACAAGTATTTTAACACAATCTTTTATGAGGCCCTTTCATTCCCCTATACAGTGATTTCTTTAATTGGTATGCATTGCCCAGGGGTAATCAAGGGTGCATGACCTCAAAAGCAGCGGCGAATATTTGATGAAGTCAAGTGGCCACAGAGTAATTTTTTTCGGGAATGGAGCCTAATTAAGAAGACACTCTTCTGAATTTGGCGCCCCTTGCACTGGATTGTTGCACACAAGGGGATTAAATGTACCAGAAAGAGCATGACGTCAACCCCGTAGCTTCCGCAAGCAGTCCTCTCATAAAGAAATGTCCTCTCCTGAATAAAAAAAAATAATAAGTGTGCAAGCGACCTGGTGATAATTAATCATAGTGTGACACCTGAGATTGGGGTGTGAAAAAAATTAAGGAACTTTCAAATAGAAGGAAAAGACAAAAGGGGATGTCTCAAAACATTGTGACATTCTCCTCTGTTGTCTCTTACTTCGACTTGAAAATTTAATTTTTTCGCACCACAGTCTCAGGTGCAACATTATGATTAATTTTTATCTCCTCATATTTTAAACCTCCTCGCTTGCGCTGACCGACCGAGAAGTAGCGAGAGTTTAAAAAGCTACGGGAAAGCCGCTCCCAGCACAAACGGGGCAATGCGTCGTCTGTTCACGTTTCTGGTGAGAGGAGAATATCCCTCCCAGTATTTCTTCGGAGTTGACAAAGCATCATTTCGTGATACAAATTTAACAAAACCAAATTTGGGGCATGTACTTTGAAGTCGCGAATAGTACATTCCTCGGAAAGAAAAGAAAAAAAGATAACTCAGAGAATGTACCTCAAGTAAAGTACAAGTTTCCTAAACCTTATTTAAGTAGTTTAAATACAATGTACTTAAGTTCATTGTACTTTAAGTACAATCTACTTAAGGTACTTCCCAACACTGGCCGCAGACGTGTTCAGAAGGACGCTACGAGCCCCAAAACATCACTCATACAACGATATATCTCGAACGAATCGAGCGATACTTTAGAGAAGTATCGCTCGATGTACCGCTCGTCGAAGTGAAGTGCGCACACCGCGGAGTTTTCCTGAAGATGCGTGTCTCCCTTCGGAATATTTCTGTCCCACTGACAGAAGAGGACTGGGTCCTTTGGGACGGCGAACAACGTGTTTTTCTTTTGCAGACCTGTAGCCTGTCGTGCATCCTGGAACGAAGCAGTGCTTCGCTCGCTGCTCTTTCTTTACGCCGGAGGTTGACGGGGCGACGTCCATGGTCTCCGAGAGTCACCTGACGGACGGGCATGCAGGAACGGTTGAACTAAACTCACACGAGCGCTGAAGAACACATAAAAGCAGGAGTGAACTCGTCGCTACCCGCCTTGCCGCATGGAAATCCCTGCGCCAGCTGCGCGCGCCTAGCATACACGCTGAGTAGAGCGCCCCTGACGGTGATTTTCCAAACCGGCCGCGGCAATGCATGGGAGAGGCGGCGCGCTCGACACACCCAACACTCTAGCCATCCTACAGATACGCCTATTAGGTGGTAGGGGACGAGAGTACACAGAAAAGGTCTATAGACCTTTCCAGCGGCAGTCTCGAACGAAGCGATTTATAGCGCGTGTCCCTGGGTTTGAGAGTGTACGTCAGTGTTGCCCGACTGTGTTGGGCTGTGGGTTTTCTCGTCAGTAGGCTGTGGCAGCCTGCGTACGTACAATTCCCGACGCTGGTGGCGGTAAAATTGCCTCGTTTTATTTTTTGTTTTGTGTTCTATGGCAAAGAGAATTTCTCGGACTTTTTAAGAAAGCATTGCACTATTTTTGGGAACAAAACAAACAAATGAAAGCTATTTTCGATGAGTCCGTGCGCGACAGAAAATGCACCTGGAATGTTTGTTCCATTTTATGCTGATCTTTTTAACGGCACCATACACTCAGCCGTGTCAATCTACAAAGGTCTTAACTGCCTAAAATATTCGACCACACCAGGGGATAGCCGAACTACATGGGTGTTCCCCGCTCACAACATTAAATTTAACGAGTCTCATCAATCGAACAACATATATTGTACGTACCCCACGGTGCCACGTTATCCGAACAGGATTTCAGAAAGGTCTCGAATAACACAGCATATCCAATATACAGTGTCGACGATAGTCACTCCACGACGATTGGACGGAATCCGGCTTGTCTTGGGGCACGTTTTGAAGAGTGATGCTTTTTTACACAGCACTAAAGCAAATTAAGAATGTGTCTGTTCAGTCGGGTCCCTGTCAGGTACTTCTCGCCAAGACCGGGAACCTAGCCGGGAAGGCTTTTCGGAGATTATCTCAACGGAAATAATCCTCGAAAAACGTTGAATGGCCCGCGTCGCGCGCGCTGCTCGACGTTCACTTTCTTGGCAGGGGCGGATCCAGAACTCCTTTTGGGGGGGGGGTGCGGGAAAATTGAAAGTAGCATAACAGGACTCCGGTTGCGCCTTTTGTTTTAGCCGCCGCAGAACCACACTTCGCCGACGGCCCCTAGACGTGCGCCGCTGTGCTGACTTATTGGCTCCAAGCCGTGCTTTGAAACCGCAGCCGCGGACTTCAGTTTTAGTTGAAGCGACGGAGTGGTTCTCCAAGTTCAGAGTACAAGTGTACCTGCTAGGGTGCGACCCACCCTATTTTGAACCCTCGTCCTTGAGTACCGAGCCTTCTACCACCTGGCAGGCCGGTAGGATCGGTTTTATTTCGGAAAGTCCACGCATGTCGAATTGCCCTCTGAGAAGGGAAAGGGGGGGGGTCGACTTTGTTTGGGGGGGGGGGCAGCTGCCCCCGTCGTCCACCCTTGGATCCGCCCGTCTCTTCGTTCGTTTTCTGCAAAGGTCGAGCAGACTGCGAGCCCTGATATTCCCTGGTTCTCACAGTGGAAGATAACACACAACACGCAAGCATATCCTGAACAGGCAAATAAAGTAAAAACTTTTCAAGGAAAGCCGGCGAACTCCGAATGCACAATGCAGGTGGGGAGTCGCACTGACCGGGTTCCCACAGCTCAGGCAGGTGGCAGAAGATTTTGGCTGATAGGGGTCGCTCGAGTCGCAAAATGGCGACGGCCAGAGAGCTCTTTTTGCAAAGGTCTATACACGGCTCTGGACTTGGGGTGTTGCAAACTTTTTTCGAACCTCGATTTTGACGTTGAACCTCAAGGTGCGACTGGTGCGCGGAACCTTCGACCTTTCATTACAGTTCAAAGAAGTTTAACTTATAAACAGTGCTGTCCAGCTTCTACACGACTATTTGGAATTTTGGGAAACACATAAAATAGAAAGTAGGTTATTTTATATTTTATACAAGGGTTACCAATGTTGACACCACATAAAAGCGAAAATATGAGCTTTTAATGCTTTCGCTAGTTAGTAATGTGAACCAGTGATGCTAATACACCCAACAAATGTTGCACTTTTCCACTGCCAGGTGGAACCAACTGCTTTTTTAATTTTTGAGCATGCGCGTAAAAGTCAAACTTCAGTCAAACTTTTATCGAACGTCACATTGAAAGTTAGAAAAAGTCTAACTTGGTTGAACTCAAACCTGGGTAGGTTTGCGACACTCTGTTTCACAATAACATGGCAAAACTGTGGAGGCTGTGGCCCCCGTGACCCAATAAGAGCGCAGTACAGTCAACGCTACAGGGGAGAGAGTGTATCCTGGTGTATGACGACCTGTTCAAGAGGAGGAAAAGGAGGAACGGGGAAATCCCAGCTCTTCTCTCTTGCTCCTCCCTTCCCTTCTCTTGAACAGGTGCATACGCTCTTAACTGTAGCTTTGGCTGTACTCCACGGTCTTAGTGAGAGGGAGTATTGGCGAGGATCATTATCATCACCATCACCACAAACAATTGCTGTGTGGCAAACAACTCCGATGCCAGCACCTGCCCAGCATACGCCACGTTGCTTCCACGCTCGCTGCATATTTGTTTGCTGCGATATGATGCGCACCAATTGTTGCGTTCTGCAGTGCTCGAAGCATGCTTTTGAACCGTGTATATGCAGCGTGGAGGACTGCAGTACCGTACGTACACAACGATGCGGACACTGTCCGCCGTCCGCTCTGGAGCAACACTAAACTCAACGACGTGATCGCATTTGAGCACGTCCTCTCCTTCAACGAGACACCCACTGATTTTCACTATAGGCTGCTGGATGGCGCATAGCTGCTCTCCGAACCTGGTGCAAGTGAAGCCACTGGAAGTTCGATGCTTGTCCCGGAAGTCGGGCGTGTGCTGGGCTTCCTAGTGCATTCGGTCGATATTTTGGTCCATGCTTTTTAGTGTGTTTGATTGGGTTTTAATACTCCCGTTCTGAGTTAGACCCTGAGAAGAAGGCATTGGAATGTGGGACATACGCACACTTCATCAACTAGAGTCTCAACATTTTCACATTCAATGGCTTCCCAAGAGGTCTGCATGCGCTGTTAATCCGCAACAAGCAGGCTCTCTTGGGATGACAAGAAAAAATCCAGCGCCCTCAACGCTGTTCAATCCAGCACTCGAAAGCGTTGAAAAGCCTGTCAAGCGCTTACTTCCGGGACAAGCCGCTTCCTTCCGATGGGTTCATATACCTGTCTGGTCAATATGCATCATCCAGACCCCTATAGTGGAAATCAGTGGAGACACCGCTTGATTTCGCCAATGTCGTCCATGATTGTTGCAAGAGACAGGGTGACTGAAAAGTGAAGTGCGTGTTTTGTGAATCATTCAGAAAAACACGGATGCCGCGCTGGCCACGCACGATCCAGCATGCGTGACAGACACTTTTGCCTTCCAAGATGACTTCGATGACACTGAATGCGAGAGGACTAGATTACTTCTATCTAGGTGCATTTAAGAGGAAAGAATAATGTCACACATTTTTCACGAGCTTGCGCCATCGTCTTCCATCACAGCGAATGCACTAATGACTGTGGTCGGAGGATTTGTTTGCCACACAGCGTTAGTTCCCGAGGTGGCCGCTAGGGATCGAGCGCCGCTCCTTGATCTTCTCCCACTGTAGGGTGCCTCCAGAGCCGTATATTGGGAGAGTTTGGCCAGTTTGTGATTTCGCCGCCGTAACGCCTCTCCCGAGTGAGCCAATCAGCCCGCTGCGCAGAGTGCAAGGCGCGAGCGTATGTGCGTGAACTTTTGGTTGCTCCCAGCTATGCGGGGAGGGCCGCCATTTTCATTCATTTACTTAGTGGAATGCATGGGATCGACATCTAAATTTCACTTCTTTCCTTTTATTTTCCTGGCTCTGGCAAAGTAATATACTGTAGTGTTATTCCTCAGAGGGTTAGAAAGCTAACGAATGAAGTTGTCTCGACGTTTGTGCACGCGCCTTCTCGACATAGACGCGCAAGTTCCAAAAAACAAGTTTGGAAATGAAATTATAGTAGGTTACAAGTCAAGAAGGTAGCGGCAAATGCCCCTCAAAGGGAATCATATATCCCTCCGCCACCTCCGCATCCAATAGCGTCCCATCGTTTCCGTGACGTCGCGGCCATTGCGCGAGGAGGGTCTTGCCTTTCTGTACATATTTGCTTTATCTTTCGACTTTGACTTAGCATTGTGGAAGCCACGAGAGGGAGATTAGAGTCTTCCCCTTCCGATGCAAACAAAGACGACTTTCGGGGATTAGCGTTAATTCCCCTCCGATTGATACAAAGGCTGCTTTCAGGGGCTCGGTTCCCTCTCCAATGAATACAAAGGTCGCTTTCTTAAAACGTGGGGGTCGGAGACAAGTTGCCACCACTCTGTGGCCATTATCTATCCATTGAAGCGGAACAAGGAGCGTTTCCAGTTAACTCTTTTTTCGATTGCGGAGGGATTTGAAACCGGAGCACCACGCTTGTGGGAGGAGCTTCTCCTACCTTCTTAACTTGTAACAGACTATAATTGGGAAGCACGGGATGCATGGGAGGCTGCCGGGTGTGGTCTCGAGTCGTAAACCGTACCAAACATATCGGCTTTGGGTTCATTGTGTGAGCGGGCCGGGTTTGTGGGAGCGCCCATCTCCACGGCACTTTCTTGAGATGTCCGTCGAGGAGAGCGTGGGGTCTTTTGTCTTAATGGGCACAAGCTTTCTAAGGTCCACAAATGCAAAAAAAATGAAGGACATTAAAGTCCTTGGGTGACAGAGTACACCTAGGGCTTCAATTTTCTGGTGCTGCTTAGCATTCGTAAGAAAGGGACAAGCACTGGGCAACAAACAATGGTTAGATTTTTCGGGGCTTGCAAACCAAATATGTTGCTTGGTCTTAGTTGCGGCGACTTGCGGCAGCTCATTAGAAACTTGTGGCTTCGTGGCGATCGTCTGCGGCAACTCATTGTAGAAATGTTAACCCACCTGACCCACCCGTATACGCGGCGACGGACTGATGCAGCTTATTACAAACGAAAGCTAATCTGAGCTGTCAATGAAACAATCTGTCGACGAAACATTGCATGTCGATGAAACGATCTGTCAATGAATCGTTGTTCGATGACGGATTGCCAACGGAAATGCAGTCGTCTGCTTGCCTGCGTAGGAACATTAGCCACCATAATATTGTATCTGAAGTTTCAGTTAATCCTGCCATGTTCAGGCAAATATAGATTTCACATAAAGTTGAAAATCAACTCCAGTAGTCTCCCGAGAGATGGCCCACTGTTATGTACTGAGTGAGACAAACACATCGTAGGCTTAGGCACTGTTGTGCCATAGGCTTTTACTACAAAAGGCATGAGAAGGGCCGCTCTGGCTCGCGGAAGCTCCATGTTCGAATGCTGCTTGCATGGCACGTGGAACCCTGGCCCGTTCTCGTGCCTCATGTGCTTCTGCACTCGCGCCAGCGTAGAGTCGGGGTCGATACACTACACCAACATATATAACATTGCAAACAAAAGTTTCAGTAAAGATCTAATTAAACCAGGCCAGGTACACTCATAGTTAAAACTGCCTTTAAATGAACAGTTGTCTAACACAATGGTCATTAACTCGTCATGCTCGCTGCTGAAATGCTAGTTGTTTTCCAGTCGCTGACCGATCAATGCTGTAACGTCTTTGTTCGCCTACTCAACCATTCACTTATCTATCGGTGACTGAAATTTAAAATGCCGTTCAACTTGTTGCTTGATGTCCTTCGAAGCAAAGAAGCTGGATATGATGGGTCGATATCACACGAGCGAATGATGTTTTAGCAAAGAGCGGTCCTTTTAGTAAAGAGCGGTCGACGTTTTAGCGAACGATTTATTGCTGTGGTATGTGTTAACCCACCCGCCTCCTTTTTGTTCACGCTGCTTTACGGTGACAGTTTGTGGCGGCTCATTACAAAAACGTTAACACCTGGCCCACCCGTACATGCCGCTTTGCGGCAGCCAATTGTTCGCTAAAGTGTCTTTCGATGAAAAGTCGGGGGTAAGACTTTGTTTGCTAAAACATTGTTCGACCAACTGAGTGCCACCCGGATATGACACTGCATGCACTTGGAAGGTCGCTCACTTTATGTGTGCTCGCACATATGAAATGCACATTATTTTATACGAAGGCCTTCAGACAGCAAGTGCATTTGAACAAATTATTACTCGAGTGTGGAACAAAACAGAGAGCTGCTTCGAATGTGATCGTTGGAAGCTGCTCAAATTTGAAAAATCTCTCATGAGAGTCTACTCAAGCGTAGCAGGTGAAATGACCCACCCGAGTGAAACCTCTTGGGCACTACTTGCATATGTAGGATCTTTCCTGTGTATATTTCGAAGTGGGTCGTGCACTCTACGTTTTGCACGAGACTTTTGACAGCTGGCGCATTTTAATAACATTCCTATTACTACCGTATTTACTCGCAGAATGAATGCACTTTTTTTTCCGAAAAATCGATGCAAAGTTGGGGGGGGGGGGGGGGCATTCATTACGCGAAGTAAAATTTTTGCGTCCGTATTTACTCTCATAATGAATGGACCTTTTATGCCGAAAAATCGACTTAACTTGCGACGTCACAAGGGTCCCGCGCGGTGCATTATGGGACATTTCCCATAAGGCACCGTGCGGAGAGGAGGAGGGGAAGGAGGAGGGAAGGAGGAGACGAGGAGGGGAGAGCAGGAGGGAGAAAAGAAGGGAAGAGGGGAGGAGGAGGATGAGGAGGGGAGGAGCTTGAAGGTTAAGGGGAGGAAGAAGAGTTGAAGGAGGAGGAAAAGGGGAGGGGGAAGAGGGGTGTAGGAGGAAAAGGAGCAGGAGGGGGAGGAAGCGGAGGGAGGAGAAGTGGCAGGGAGGATGAGGAGGTGAGTAGGAGGGAGGATGGGTATACCCTCCCTTCAGTACCCTTCCCTCCTCCTCCTCCTCAAGAGCTGCGCTCTAATTTGGCGTTAGGGGGTGTTGTAAACGTCTCATTTTTTGGGGGGCTTCTAAAAAGCCGCAAATATGTTGAAGAAAAAAAAATCTGCACAGCCACGTGACTTCCACCATCTCTCTTATTCCTTTCCAGTCCAATTTCAAGCAGCTGCGTTTTTTTATTTTATTAAAAATATATGTGACGCTGTAGCAAAATATTCATCGAGTAGCCTTCGGACACCATAATAAATCACATGAAGGAAAATGAAACAAAAGTTTTGGGGGGTGTCAGTGTCCCTTTAAGTCAGTGGTCTCAAACTCAGTTGAGTGTGGAGGCCAGATAGCCCATTCCGGCAAAGCTGAGGGCCAATATAAGACTGGGACGCATAGGGGGGGGGGGTCAAAAGACGAGACCTTGTGCTCTATGCTTTTTTGTAAACCAAGTTTTGCCAGCGACATCTTTAGATTTGATCATATGACTACTTTGGGCCCTGACCTGATCTGATAGAAAGAACTAAAATGACACTGCCCCACCAACATGCTGGCTTTTTAATAGAACAAGAGAGCAAGTACGCTGTCGTTCTCGTTGCTCTGTCTCTACAAAAACAATAAGTTTATTTGTTACAGTTTTCGCTTTCCTGGCGATTTTTATTACAACACTCCGAAAAAATAATTGTCGTTTAATTAATGGTGATATTTTCTTGAAGACAAGAATCTAGAGCTCGTAGCTTTATCTTTGGCGGTTGCTCCTGCTGACCGGGAGTTGCGCAGCCCAAGATGCATCCTTCTACGAATAGCTCGCGCTTGCAACCTAGTAGCAGAATTTTCGTGCATTACAAAAAGCTGGTAAGCCAAAATAAATCAAAACAAAGGGTCAATGATAGCAGATAAGTATAAACTATGTGAACACGTCAAAAGAGCAGAGCTACTTTTTGAGTGAAAAGTAATCGGTGAGATGAGATCGCTATGGTGCATGCCATTTCTAGCGCTCGAGACACGGGAACCGAGACTCGTAGCCGGTTTCTTGCGGGCCGCGTCCCAGCGAGTCGCATGCGGGGCCGTGTGTTTGAGACCCCTGCTTTAAGTGTTCTTGCTCAAATACAGAACCGCTTCAGCATCAATTTAATATGGACACCATTTTCAAGGACAAACTGGGTAAATACATAAAATTTTGTCTCGTTATTATGAACAACTCGCATTCTGGACAACTTTTGGGGGAACAGAGGTGTTCATATTAATGAGACATGACTGTACGTTCTTCAATGCAGAAAATCTGCATATAATTGAAACTTACAAAAGTCACATAAAATTGTTTTTACTATTTTCATTCCTGAGTCACCTCCATAAGAGGCACCCACACAAATGCTTTGAACACAAAGAATTCAGGCAGGTCTCGTCCCTTTCTAGATAGGGGCCACTGAGATTTATCAGGCTGAGACGGTTGGTAAAGGCTGTCTTCCGTTTGCATTATAATTAAAGGTAAAGCATTACTATAAATCCACCTCCTCTAATCACACAGCTTCCAGTGGCTAGAAAGCAGCACTGTAAAGAAAGCACAAACATTGCAAAGACACTAACAGAGTAAAAGGCGACAAACACCAGTGCTGTCTCTCCTCTTTGGCTGCCCGTGTCTGTGCTGTTTGTACACATCGCGACACTGTTAGCGCGAACACGACATCGGCGCATTTTCGCATTTTGCTTGTAAATAGTATTAGTGAGCACGAAATTTTATCGCTTCCATTATAGAACTAAATGAGCTCTTTCCGTAGCTATAAGAACTTGGATGACATCCCCTGGTTTCAAAGAGAAAAACTGGAAAAACCGGCAATCGCTTGTTTGCGCTAACAGTGTCGCGCTCTGTACTTCAAATGATGAACCAACTTGCCCAATTGTATATGTTATGTAAAGAAAGCCTTGTGCAAACTGCCGACGAAGGCAAGCAATTGTCTGTGTTTGTATGGCTGACCAGACTCGGAGCGAAACTCGGACTGCTGCTAGTTGCAAATTCCACGGCCAATTTCTTGTAAAAATTCTGCTCGGCCCTGCTGACCTGGACAAGTCATGGGACATACCATTTCTAGTGTCTCATGCATTTGAATGTGTCGCATCAGGTTCTTACACGCACGAGACTTGAAGCATTGCTTGAACTTCTCTTTCACTATTGTGCCTTCAAAAATGGCAGGTCAACCTTTCACTTTGACTAAAGGCTTTGAGACACTGCTCACATTTGCGAGATATTCGCCCGTGTGCGTTTGAATGTGGCAGGTCAGCTTCAGCTTCTCACTAAAGGCCTGGGGACACTGCTTGCATTTGTAAGGTCCTTCGCCTGTGTGCGTTCGGATATGCAGTGTCAGATTTTCTCTACGGCTAAAGGCTTGGGGACATAGGTCACATTTGTAAGGTCTCTCACCTGTGTGACTTCGAATGTGGCGGGTAAGCTTCTGGCTGTCACTAAAGGCTTGGCGACACTGCTCGCATTTGTAGGGCCTCTCGCCTGTGTGCGTTCGAATGTGGCGGGTCAGCTTTGAATTCTCACTAAAGGCTTGGGGACATAGCTCACATTTGAAAGGTCTTTCACCCGTGTGTTTTCGAATGTGGCGGACCAGGCTCCCACGCGCACAAAATGCCTGTGGACATTGCTCGCATTTGTAAGGTTTCTCACCTGTGTGCATTCGAATGTGGATGGTCAGCCTCAGGCTCCGACTAAAGGCTTGGGGACACTGCTTGCATTTGTAAGGTCTCTCGCCTGTGTGCGTTCGAATGTGTAGTTTCAGATCTTCTCTAGAGATAAAGGCTTGGGGACATAGCTCACACTTGTAAGGTCTCTCACCTGTGTGCGTTCGAATGTGGCGAGTCAGCTTCTGGCTCTCACTAAAGGCTAGGGGACACTGCTCGCATTTGTAAGGTCTCTCGCCAGTGTGCATTCGAATGTGGCGGGTCAGCTTGGCATTCTCACTAAAGGCTTGGAGACATACCTCACACTTGTAAGGTTTTTCACCTGTGTGTTTTCGAATGTGACGGATCAGGTTTCCAAGCCTATTAAATGCTTGTGGACATTGTTCGCATTTGTAAGGTCTCTCGCCTGTATGCGTTTCAATGTGGCTGGTCAGCTTCAGGCTCCGACTAAAGGCTTGTGGACACTGCTTACATTTGTAAGGTCTTTCGCCTGTGTGCGTTCTAATGTGTCGTGTCAAATTTCCTCTATGGCTAAAGGCTTGGGTACATATCTCGCATTTGTAAGGTCTCTCACCTGTGTGACTTCGAATGTGGCAAGTCAGCTTCTGGGTGTCGCTAAAGGCTAGGGGACACTGGTCGCATTTGTAAGGTCTCTCGCCAGTGTGCATCCGAATGTGGCGGGTCAGCTTTGCATTCTGAATAAAGACCTGGGGACATAGCTCACATTTGAAAAGTTTTTTGCTCGTCTGGTCTTGTATATGAGACCTCAGGCAATTACACTGAGAAAGAGTTTGCAGGCATTCCTGGCATTTGTGAGGTTTTTTACCAGTGTGGGCTTGAATGTGATTGACCAATGGACTATTTTTCCGGAATGCTGCTGGGCCTAGTTGACACCCAAAATTTTTTTCTGGCTTGTGAATCTCAGCGTGGCATCTCAATTCTTCTTTTTTGGAAAAAAACTCAAAGCAGTGGTGGCACTTGAGTTGTCCATCACCGTGGTCAACCAGATGAGTGAGGATTCCACGCTGATCCCTGGCGACATGGGTGCAGAAACAGCAATTGAAGAGAATGCCTGTCGTGGGCTCCGATAGGCAGCTGATCTCCTTCGGGTATGTATCTCCCTCGCCTACGCAAGCAAACATCACCAGCTCTATTATAAAAGACAAAATAGACCGACTTTCCCTTTTTCCACATTATTGCGACAAAGTTTATAAAATGAAACCTATTGTGTGTTACACTAAGGCAGGGGTCGGCAATGTGCAGCCCCCATGCGAAGTAGTTCCATGCAGCTCCCGGCACGATATCAGAAAAAGAACCCCTTCCTCCCCCTCCCCCTTGCTGCTTCCTCACACAGGCTCAACGACCACACGGTAGTTTTGACCTTGAATGGGGTAAGACAAGAACAAGGAGCACTTTGAATTGGCACTGTCCGGCACAGAGTATCTTCACATTCTTTATGCCTTTTCTTTGCCTGTCTGCCAACCCCCCCCCCCCCCCCCCCCCTTGCCACTTGCCGTCCAGCCAGTGACGTAGCCAAGAATTTTCTTTCGGGAAACGAGGGGGAGTAACAAATGCATGTATATATTATAGAGCCAGCTGGATTTCAGGGGGAAGGGGGGAGGCTAAAGCCTTATAACCTCCCTCCTCTGGCTATGTCACTGCGTTCGGCACCCTCCGTGACGACTCTGCCCGCCGCTGCAAAAGGTTGCCGACCTGAGCTCTAAGGTGATGTTGCACAGATGAACTTGGTATGAATTTCATACCTCGACAGCACGAACACTGTCATGTGTAGTGTTTTAGAAAGAAATCCCTGCCAAAGCTAGCGCTCCAGCGGGACTGGAACATGAAATTTGCGTCTCAGGCGGTCACACACATCGGACCTGCTCTTTGGCGAATTCCCGTTTCCTCCAAAGCATACACTTGCTCTCTTCCTTGCCACTGCCTGCACGCACTTCCGCCATACGTGCGAGCATGATCACTCGACAGCTCCTAGGTAATAAGACCACAGTGCTGAGTTTTCTATGTTACCCACCAGAGGCCAGCGAGGGGCACAGATTGGACACGAGTGGTGTGTCGGCGATCGACTGGAACTCTCATTTAATCAGCGGGGATACAAGCTCTGGCCAAAAACAGGTGCAGCACTCGTGTTCAATCAATTTTTGTGCAACGTTTTCCGTTACAGGTGTGTTACAATAAACTGCTAGGAGCCAGCCATATAACACACTCTGTATTAGAACCAGAATTAAGATAGCCATAAATGCTAGGCACACTTTGGTACAGTATTTGGCTGGTTGTGCAAATCTCTGGGCATCAAACTGCTTGGCACGTCTCAGTGCAGCAAACGTGCACCACGAGCACTGGTTCCTTTTTAGGTGTAGGTAGACAGACACAAATGGGCATGCTTTTAATCAGAAATTATGCTCACTTGGCCATCCCTCAGCTCAATATTACGATTCATGTAGCTAATGGCAATTAAACAATCCCACCCTTTTGGTTTTCCGAATATGATGCTGGAAATCAAGAAACACTTTGCAGGCATCCAATCAGTCGCAATCTCACTTGAAGTGGCTTTGAAACCCCGAGGGGTCAACCTGTTATCTTCACTCCACTTTCCTTTCAGTATAACACCTGTCCCATAGATTCATCCATTATAATGCACCTATAGTCGTGGATGCTCTCTGTGGCTATGCAGTCAAATGGACGGGGGTGCGCCCTTGAGCGCCAATTAATGTTCTGCACGCACACTCATCTCGTCGGAAATGCTTCAGAAAGTTGTCCGTGACTTTGGCATCCAAAGCATGGAGACACTTCGTAAATTCTTACTTAACAATAACTTGTAGTACTGGGCGCGTTAAGCCCGCGCTCCTTTACTCCTACTCCGAGTTTCATACTCTAAGCGCAACAACTAAACGGGGCATAGTATACAAAAGTGCTACACAGCAAAACTATCCAAAAGCCGTATGAGCCACTTCTGACCGCACGGTTATGACAGACCCGGCATCTCTAGGATACGGGTGGCAGAAGTCAAAATTATTTCGAAGATAAACTTATTAAAGCCTCTGTGGAGCGGTAGAGTATGAAGTAAAATAAGACGGTCACATTAGGAAGTTTCTACGAATGTCTTAATATTCCTGAAAGGTTTGAAGACTCACTTCAAGCACATACTGTAAACGACTTATTTTTCGCAGGCTCAATATTTTGATATTTGAATAATTCGCGGGTTCTAATTTTCACGATGCGGGGAGATCTCAATATATATTCCAATGTATTCACATTTTACCGGAATTGTTCGCGGGACCTATTTTTTGCAAATTGTAGGCGATTCGCAAAAATTAGGTCTTTGCGAAAATTAAGTAATTTACAGTATGCAGAAGGTTACTTTGACCAACCTATTTAGTGACCATGCGTGCTGTTCAGATTTAAATGAAAGACAAGATTCTTGAGCTCGCTTGTCTGTGCAAGGAACTGTCAAACTTGCCAGATGTTCCGTGGTTCCGTATTGAAGCGCGAGACGGAACCCGTCGATGTGCTACGCAGACTCGTTTTCAGGCGAGATGCATGAACAAACCTTTTCGGCAATGCTAACTGATGTCTTTGCTTTCCAATCAAAATATCTTTATTCGCTGGGCTAAGTATTCTAAGAAAGGCAGCGGTACGAATGTCTCCTCATCTCAACTTTTCTGTACCGTTTGATAGATGAATTCGTTTTCAGGCAAGATGTACAAACAAACTTTTTCTGGAACGTTAATTCTTGGCTATAAAATCAAATTCTGCGGGATTAAGCACCATTCAACTGAAAAGGGGCAGTGGTCCACTGCGCCCTTCATCTCGAAGTCGTTTCGGTCAGTTCAGCCATCTTGTTCGTGGGCGCGACGTCACGGAACGCAAAGAAGTCACTCGCGCTCCGAGAAATACTCGGTGCTTGAAAAGAGAGCTAGAGTGTCAGTCTCCGGCGGCGCTCCTGTCCGTTTAGTGAACGAAGCGCCAAACTCTCGCACTCCGGAACATGGACTTAACGCGCCCCCTGTTGAAGTTCCTGCAAGCACCTGGCATTGCATTTACATTTCGGTACATTTCGGGCCTTGCTCCTGAATTATGACTAAATAGCACTCGGGAACTCCCTGTGGGTCAATGCTGAAGTGAACAAGAGCCACCAGCAAGTGGAGTGGAAAGGTGTACCCCTGACAGCTTGCACATGAACGCCGAAGTACCACATTTGCATGAGAATTAAGCAAGTTTTTTTTTCAAAATTATGCGCTTCAAAACACACCTCGTGTTATATTCGGAATCGAGCTCGGCCATGAGGCACTTGAGTAGGGAGAAAGCCATCCCTCCGACTGAATGCAGAAGATTAAGTGCAGAAAAAAAAAGGGGTGTGGGGAGGAAAGTTATTAGGCAAGAATAGGTAACATTGAAAACATTCTGTCACCTTCATGTTTGTACAGTGCATGTGGTTGACACAACGCGTCACACCAATACACTGGCCAGTTCAAGCCGAGCCAAGCCAAGTCAAGACACAAGCTAAGACTGCTGGCCGTGTTTGTGCGATCATGAAACACAAGGTGTTTGTTTATACAGAGGGGCCGTAACAAGGGTGAGACGACAGTGTATTGCTTCCAACAGTCTTTGTTTTGCCTGTGGATTTTTTAGTTTCTGCTCAAAAGTTCTGCCTTATGACTGTTAAGGCCCATTCACACACTTGCGACTCCTTAGAACCGAGTGCCTTGAAACCTCTTAAAATTTCTTAGAATGAGAAAACACACTGGCACGCTGGCGCTATCTATGCAGTGACCCTGGAACTGCATTTCACTAGAGCGAAGGTTTTGCGAGATTTCCAAGGTCGAATGTGCATAATACATGTGAAGAAATGGTCGTTTATAACGTTGACAAAAGTTTTTCGATCCAAGAAAGAATGATGCACGAGAGAAATAGAAAATATGTGGGACCGCCAAGTTTCCACTGCTACCCCATAGATGGCACCAGTACGTCCTCTCGTCGTAAGAGATATTAAAGGGGCCCTGCAACGACTTTTTGCTGTTTTTTAATTTGCACCGAACCTGAGCGCACTGAACGTAGTAACTTAAGTGAACTTTTTCTTTTCACGAAATTCACTTTATTTTAAAAGTTATAGGCATATATTAAGATTACAAAAACCTCCTTCATGACGTCCTTGGTTCTCTGTCCCCCCTTTTCCCTCGCCGGAGGATTCCCCTTGCCGCGGTGACTGAGGAATGTGGGGAGGGAGGGGAAGACGGGGAAAGGAGGTGAGGCTGAAGAGAGAGAGCTGCCTGGGAACGGAACAGCTCTCTCTCCTCGGCTGACGTTAAGGACCAAAAACGTTACGATTTCGTCACATGCCGCGCGCGTTCGACACCACGGGGCACCCCCATAAGGGGAAGAGGTTTCCGCATCATTCAATTAAGGTTTGACGCACTGATATTTAGTTACTCCCTCCGTGCCCGCTGGGTTGCCCGAACCACAAGTGACGTGGACACCGAAAAAAAGGTAGACGCTTAAATTGGATTGCAGGACCCCTTAAAGAGGTTCCAAGGCACTCGGCCTTAAGAAGTCACACGTGCGTGAACGGGCCTTAAGGTGAGGAAGATTGTCCCGAAAAACGGCGACAAGTACTCCCCTTGGAACTATCGTCCCACCTCCCTAACAAGTGGCTCGTGCAAACTAATGAAGCATATCATAAGTGACTAAACCATCAGATCACCTGCTCATCCAAGATGGCCTTATCTGCATCCTAGCACGGTGTGAAACATGGCAGATGTTCCTCAACGTCCAAAAGTGCAAGATTGTGTCGTTTACTTGTCGCTCTAAACCTTCACATTTCTTCTATTCACTTAACAGCGTACCCTCGTAAAACATTAATTCTATAAATATCTTGCAGTCCACCTTTTACTTGATTTTCCCCGAGTCACTCATATCAGTCATACATCTCCCCTGCTAGTTGCTCTTTAGGCGATTTGAAGTGCAACTTGAAACTGACCACTCCTCATTTAAAAATGCTTGCTTACTCATCCCTTATCCGCCCAAAACTTGAATACGTATCTGCCATCTGGGACCTGCATCAAGCCTATTTCATGAATAACATTGAAATGGCTTAGCATCAAACGGTAAGTTTTATTTTTTCAGATTGTTGTTCTTTTAAAGGCATCACATCTCTTCGAACCCCTGTCAGGCTCCCCCTTCTCTTCCCATGGTGCAAACTTGCTAGGCTATCTCTTCTTCACAAATTTTTCTACAGCCCATGCCTGTGACTATTAGTGGCGAGATGTTTCGGTGGCGCCCTCGTTTGGTTACCTTTCGTGACGTCATTACCTTGTGAAGAACAAGTTCAATGGTGTTTGTAATGAGCATGGTGAAAGCCTGAAATCATAGGGCTCTCAAAGTAACACTGCCCACACCGTCAAAATTGAAGTTCTTACATTCCTCTTATTTACGTCGATTTGATATCCTTTGCTGACGTCATAGTCAGCATTCGGCCATTTATGGTGGGCCGACCACAGCGACGCTTTCGATCGCTCACGTCACCAATAGTACCTTATTTTCCGGTGTATAAGATGCACCTGTGTATAAGACGCACCCCCCACTTTTCGCGAGTTTCTAAGTAAAAATTAGTACTGTAAACGACTTAAGTTTAGCGGGCTCAAATTTTCGCAAATCAGGCCAAAGCTAAAAATTTGAAATTATTCGCGGGTTCTAATTTTCGCGAATCGAGTGTAGCTTCCGTAGCGTTCACATATTGCCAGAATTGTTCGCGGGACGTATTTTTCGCGAATTTTAGGCGATTCGCGAAATTCACGAAAATTAGGTCCTCGCGAAAATTTAGTTGTTTACAGTATATAAAACATACCTGCGTATAAGACACATCGACAAAAATTGTGGAAAACAAAGTGTGTCTTATGTATGAAACACATCGTTGTATAAAACGCACCCCCCATTTTTCGCAAGTAAGTAAAAATTAAATAATTATATCAGACGCACCTCCGAAAATTTTGGAAAAAAAGTGTGTCTTACACACGGGAAAATACGAAACATCAATCCTCGAGAATGCCGCCATCATTGTACCGGCCATAATCTCGATGTAAGACTCCCGAAGTCAAGAACCGTCATCTTTCAGAACTCCTTTTCTTTCACGTATTGCCATTGATTGGAATGGTCAATCTCGCCTTTTGATTTAATGATCGATATTGATATTTATTGCACTTTGGGTGGCTAGGAACGTGGAGGGTGTGCCAATGTTGCAGAAAGACTGGCACCCATGCATTAAAGGACAGATAGAAAGGAAGAAAACATTTTTTTTAGCTATATTTACGGCGCTATACGAATTTGTAGTTGGCGCCCACGGGCGCCGCGGAAAAGTGGCCCTTATCTATCACGTGGTGCTTGCGCTCTTTCGGAAGCTTCCTATGGCCTCCAAAAGTAAATTATTCGTCTTTGTTTGAAGTATAACAAAAAAACTAAGATTAATGAGTAACTTTTAGAGCACAAAGGAAACTCCTGAAAAAGCGCAAGCAGACGTGATAGACCTGTGCGCCGGTCAGATGATGGCGGCGGCGCCCCGAAGCAGGCGAACTTGTGCGGCGGCGGCGACGGCAGCGTGGAGAAACGCGTTGAAGCGGCGTCACACAACGCTCAGCGTGCGGCGGCGCCGACGCAGCGCGGCGGCGCGCGGGCCTACCATGTGACTAGCGGCGGCTTCCGCGGGCGCCAACCGCAAATTCGTTTTGCGCCGTAAATATAGCTCTAAATCTTTTTTTTCTTCATTGTAAATTTGTTTTATAATATTCTTTTTCCATCTAGCCTGTTTAAAAAAAAACGTTTTTTTCCTTTGCATGTGTCCTTTAAGTATGCACACGGCACCAACAACTTTCTCGAACTGATTTTCAGAATGGCATCTGTAGTAACAGTGGTCGATTTAGAGGGAAGAGAGGAGGGGCATGATTTCTTCTTCTCTCCCCCACTCCCCTTGAATTCCACATGTGTCTGCAGTTTTTAACTGGGTGCTTGTGGTCTTTCTTTTTCAGTTTTGATATATGTGAACTGTATTTCTGTTTCCGCGAAAATTATTCCCCTTGCTATGCCTCTGGCACTGCGGGGTAACTTCAAATAAATAAATCTGCCAAAACTTCGGGTGGGAAGGCGTGTTTTCTCATGCAACTGACACGCTAAACCCCCCTTCCCCCTTTCATTCCCTCCCTCTGGGAGCACCTGCACCCACTCCTGGTAATACAAGAAACTGTGAACTAATGTTCGATAAGCCTTAAACCACACCTGCGGTGCCGGTGCACACCGAAGCGTCATTCCAGTCGGTGTGCTCGACAAGGTCCTTCTCCAGCACTCCCGCCAGCTTCAGGACGGGCCTCTCCTGCTCCAACTTGTTCGTGAACTGAAACAAATCGGCCGCCATAGTTTCGGCTTCAGGCGTTTCGGCTTCAGGCGTTTTGGCTGCGCGCTTGAAGTCTGGTGACCATATTCCTCAGGAAAAACAAAAGGGAGGCTCTGGTTCAAAGGCCGACACACACTTCGCACTTTCCACTTCTGCTCGCCTCCTCCTTTCCTATATCCTCTCCACTTTTTACCTTGCCCCAACTTGCCTCCCCTCGCAGCTTAGAAAAGGGGAAAGCTAAGAGGATTATCTTCCCTGCAGGAAACCGAGATTGAAGTCGGCCTTTGAAGGGAGGGAGGGGAGGGGGGGGGGGGGGGGGGGGTTACAAAATTGAACTATGAGCACATTGTTCCGGAGTCGGACAAGTGTTTCTTTATGCTTGTTTCTTTATTTAACTCTGGAGAGTTGGGTGACTGTGAATCAGGCATTACGCCCATACCGAAAGGTTTAGTGCCTCTTGAGGCACTGTAAACCTTCCGTCGTTAGTTTTACACGTTTTTTTTTTTTTTTTTTTTTTTTTTAAAGGACTGTCCTGCCGAAAAACGGGAGGTCTGGTCACCCTAGCTTGAAGGGAATGCAGAAATGTGGACGCACCTCTCCGTCCGGCAGAACAACGTCCGAGCTGCCGTCGTAGTCGGGGAATTTGCTTTCGAACGCCCCTTCAGTCATGCCTAGAAACGTTCGAAGCAGACCGACAAGAGGACATCGGTTCGTTGACGTCTCCAATTATGTCGAGCTTGGAATCTTGCGTGTAAATCATTCGTCTCACCTTTACGCAGCTTCTTGTTGTGACGCGAAGAGCATCCGTTCCACAGATCCGTTCGACCAGAGTTCGGCGGTTCGGCTACATGACTGGCTTGGTTGGTGGCTATGGCTGGGTCGGCTGGGTCATTTCGCTAGCTTGTTTCGGTATCCGAGCAAAAAATCGAACGCATGTCGCTTGTTCATGACGCCGACGGCACCGGTTCCGGGTCCTGACCGGCACGCAGAGGCTCTGCTGCTACCTAGAGTATTGCTGGTATCGCGTTTCTTTTCCTTGCTGGATCCGTTAGAGGGAAAGCGACCATGCACGCGCAGAGTTTCGGGCGAATCGTGTTTCTCGCTTTGCGTTTGCGAAATACCCACCCTACAGCAAGGTCTAACGAACTGCAAGGTTCCTTGATTATTGAACGTTGTGTATCCACTGGGTACAGTATAATCGCGTTGTTTTGTAATGCGAGCAATGTTTTAAAACGTGATTCCAACTGCGGCGCTCATGGAGCGCTACGTGACCGGAGCATCCGGACACCTCGAAGTCTGACCATAACGAGTAGCTACGGCTTGCGAAGGGACGACGTTTTCGTTGGCTACTATGTTCTACCGAGGGCATAGAGAGAAACAGGCGACTCATGATGGAACGTCGGCATATCCCCTCTGCTCCGCACGCCACATCCGCGCCTCCGATCTCCTGCAGAAGCGACGGTCGCTTCCCGCAGTGCGGCCTTGGATCCAACATGGCCGCCACTGATCTCAATGACAATGGACCTTTTCCGAGAAGCGTTCTGCGCACGCGCGAGCACTCGATGCCAAGCGGCGGAAGTCGGCACTAGAAATCGAGGAAATTCGGAAGGAGGCTGTGGATCAGCGAGTAGAACACGTAGTTGCAACATATATATAATTGTGTTACACAAAAAAAGAAAGTGGACGGAAAGAAAAACATGACGTTTGGGTGGACACCACAGATCCCCCTCTTTAGAGTCTCGTTTGGCACGCGCCGCTGCTGGGAGAGCGAAGAAACTAATAGCGTAGCTCCCATTATCGATTGGTAGCGCAGGTAGGTCACTTCCTCGATTTTTAGTTCATGCAGCCACCGCCTGGTGCCGTCGGTATGTGAAAAAGGTCCATTGCTGGATCGCGCTTCCCGCTCCCGCAGGTGAAGCCACCGGACGCAAACTCGCTGGCACACGATTTGCGGTTTTGCCAGCGTTTTGCTGCGGTTTTCCAATGTGCTGTAAACACGTTTTCTACTCGTTCGTCGTCATTCGCCGAAGAAGTTTTTTTAAGATTGTGTATTGTTGAGACTTGCCGTTGTGAACACGTGGAAAATTTTACGCAAGTGCAGTGTCGCAGGAAAAAGGCACAACTCGTCGAAAGCAAGGGTCTGGCGGCGTGTTCAAAGCTTCCTTGGCACGCCGAAGTGCCGTGTCTCTGTACCTTCAGGACGTGACTGTTTTGAATTACGTTGGTGAATGAGTATCCACTCATTCACCAACGTAATTCAAAACAGTCACGTGCTCCATCAGAGAGGACCAACGGACC
The DNA here is from genome assembly GCA_013358835.2 of Ixodes persulcatus. NCBI lineage: Eukaryota > Metazoa > Arthropoda > Arachnida > Ixodida > Ixodidae > Ixodes > Ixodes persulcatus. Next base: position 82,478 of record JABSTQ010009298.1, read on the forward strand.
CCCGAATCCATCGTGACATCTGCTACGAAAGCAAAACCGGCTGTAAAACTTCACAAGTCTTTACCATTGTGATATGGCATTGAGGCAATAAAAGTCTTCATGATTAAATATTGCAAGTAGCTTTAAAGAAAGCAACTTTCACAAGACAAATTATAACCTCATGTCGAGCCCCCGTACACTTGTCGATAACAACGGCCTTGGCAACGGTTTGTTGGGAGCACGGCACCATGTTGTGATGCACTTGCTCAGTGTCCATTGCACTAGTCTTCAATGCAGTAATAAGGCAAGATCTCTGAGGCACTAAGAATGATTTCAGTTCCTTCTAATCATCTGTCGCGACACCTTGCAAGTAAAGCGGGTGAATGCTAGGCAGATCAAATGACATACAAAAAGGCCATTGATGTCCAATATACATTTACAGCCCCAATATACCAATATGTAGATTGTCTCGTGGACACCGCCCACCACTCAGAAGACCAGTCAAATTGAGCCAAACCCCAGGACTGTTTTGCTGGTGAATGTGTGCATCTCTCCAGACAGTTAAACTAACCATAAGAGAGACTTTGAGATAACGCAACCAGCTCATTGAGAGAAAGTACCTAGCATTCCAGTAGATTCCACTCGGCAGATGTAAGCCTTGCCCGACATTTTCTTAACACGACCTTTCACAGAAATAACTTTACATGCCGCTCCTAAAGAACACAAATACAACTCATTTCACTTGCATTTCAAGCTTGTTCAACCTTTCTGCGCACGAAATTGAACTTGAATAATCGGAGAGGACAGACTTGCAGCAGCCATTTGCTTGGAATGCTCGGTACATTTAGTTACTGGTCCCCACGGAGCTGGTCACATGACCTTAAAATTCCTCCTGAGACAACTTGAATGTAACGTATGGCGACTTACCATTTTTCAGGACAACTTGGCAGAGTGGAGAAGCACAGTACAAAGAGGAGCTTTTGCATCAAGGTGCACTCTTGCAGTGACAATTTATTCCTCAATGTGCTCAACTCGAGAGACTGCCAAATTGCCTGGTTGAGCTTAAACAACTAATTCGGCATACTTCATTGGCCACAAACGACAGCCACTTCGCGCTGCCATACCGCCAAATGGCCAACCAAGCCCGCGCCGAAGGCCTTCGGAACGCTCGGAAGCGGTCGGATGCTCGAGCCAGAGCACCGCCGCGTACACCCGGGATTTTTCTTACGCTCGCCGTTTGTCGGGGCCTCATCCCACTAGCCCTTTCTAGTATGAGCAGTTTTTTCCGCCGCTTGGTGGCGGGTACGTCGACGGATCATTTCTTGTTTCCGTACTTTACAAACTGCATTTGTTTCTTTTCTGATCTAAATACTGAACAAAATCTAGTTTCATACATAAGTCAAACGGTTCGCGACACTTATATTTTGTATCTCGACTAAAAAAAAAGCTTTTAGCGGCTCTGACCAGTAGTAAGCCCAGGACTAAAGACGTCACATTTCGCGCGCTTTCGGCAACGTGGGTCGCCCTCGTAGGCGGAGGAGGTTTCCACGTCGTCCGGTTAAAATATGACGCACTGATATTTAGTTATTCTCTTCATGCCCGCTGGCTTTCCCGAACCCCAAGAGACGTGGAAACCGCAAAAAAGGCAGACGCTTAAATATGATTGCAGGGCCCCTTTAAAACGTGATTCCAACTGCGGCGCTCGTGGAGCGTTACGTGACCGGAGCATCCGGACACCTCGAAGTCGGACCACAACGAGCAGCTACGGCTTGCGAAGGGACGACGTTTTCGTTGGCTACTATATTCTACCGAGGGCATAGAGAGAAACAGGAGACTCCTGATGGAAGATCGGCATATCCCCTCTGCTCCGCACGCCACATCCGCGCCTCCGATCTCCTGCAGAAGCGACGGTCGCTTCCCGCAGTGCGGCCTTGGATCCAACATGGCCGCCACCGATCTCAATGACAATTGCTGGATCGCGCTTCCCGCTCCCGCAGGTGAAGCCACCGGACGCAAACTCGCTGGCACACGATTTGCGGTTTTGCCAGCGTTTTGCTGCGGTTTTCCAACGTGCTGTAAACACGTTTTCTACTCGTTCGTCGTCATTCGCCGAAGAAGTTTTTTTAAGACTGTGTATTGTTGAGACTTGCCGTTGTGAACACGTGGAAAATTTTACGAAAGTGCAGTGTCGCAGGAAAAAGGCACAACTCGTCGAAAGCAAGGGTCTGGTGGCGTGTTCAAAGCTTCCTTGGCACGCCGAAGTGCCGTGTCTCTGTGCCTTTAGGACGTGACTGTTTTGAATTACGTTGGTGAACTGAGTATCCACTCATTCACCAACGTAATTCAAAACAGTCACGTGCTCCATCAGAGAGGACCAACGGACCCCCGAATCCATCGTGACATCTGCTACGAAAGCAAAACCGGCTGTAAACCTTCACAAGTCTTTACCATTGTGATATGGCATTGAGGCAATAAAAGTCTTCATGATTAAATATTGCAAGTAGCTTTAAAGAAAGCAACTTTCACAAGACAAATTATAACCTCATGTCGAGCCCCCGTGCACTTGTCGATAACAACGGCCTTGGCAACGGTTTGTTGGGAGCACGGCACCATGTTGTGATGCACTTGCTCAGTGTCCATTGCACTAGTCTTCAATGCAGTAATAAGGCAAGATCTCCGAGGCACTAAGAATGATTTCAGTTCCTTCTAACCATCTGTCGCGACACCTTGCAAGTAAAGCGGGTAAATGCTAGGCAGATCAAATGACATACAAAAAGGCCATTGATGTCCAATATACATTTACAGCCCAATATACCAATATGTAGATTGTCTCGTGGACACCGCCCACCACTCAGAAGACCAGTCAAATTGAGCCAAACCCCAGGACTGTTTTGCTGGTGAATGTGTGCATCTCTCCAGACAGTTAAACTAACCATAAGAGAGACTTTGAGATAATGCAACCAGCTCATTGAGAGAAAGTACCTAGCATTCCAGTAGATTCCACTCGGCAGACGTAAGCCTTGCCCGACATTCTTAACACAACCTTTCACAGAAATAACTTTACATGCCGCTCCTAAAGAACACAAATACAACTCATTTCACTTGCATTTCAAGCTTGTTCAGCCTTTCTGCGCACGAAATTGAACTTGAATAATCAGATAGGACAGACTTGCAGCAGCCATTTGCTTGGAATGCTCGGTACATTTAGTTACTGGTCCCCACGGAGCCGGTCACATGACCTTAAAATTCCTCCTGAGACAACTTGAATGTAACGTATGGCGACTTACCATTTTTCAGGACAACTTGGCAGAGTGGAGAAGCACAGTACAAAGAGGAGCTTTTGCATCAAGGTGCACTCTTGCAGTGACAATTTATTCCTCAATGTGCTCAACTCGAGAGACTGCCAAATTGCCTGGTTGAGCTTAAACAACCAATTCCAAACCACTGTTATACCAATTCCAAAGCACTGTTTCTATAAACATCCAATTGCAAAAGAACCCTCCAAAAGAACACATCTTTTTTGGCACACGAGAAACACTCCCTGGCTCCCGGGGCCAGCAGAACACCACACTCTCCACGCCAGTTCCTCCCCGAAATGAACGGCCGAACGAGCGTGGACAAGCTCGTGGGTGCAAAAGACGTGTGGAACTCGACGATAGCTCGCGTGTGTCCAAGCTGCTCAAAAAGATTAGATGGCCATGGCTGGTTTCGTAGCAAGAAAGAGAAGTCGGCCATCAATTGCGAGGAGCATTTCCGCGTTTTTAGGGGCTCGTGCAATGCCGCAACAGGGAAACCAAGACTGGGATGCCTAAAGGTCCGCTAAGCGGGAGACTTAATTTGCCCGATCAGAGCAGGAGCCAAGCCTAAACAGGCAAACAAGTAATAACTCGCCAGCATTTCCCACTATGATACGATAGAACGAGCTTAAATGGATGCTGCGGGTAACAGGGCAGAAACGTCCTTATTGCACCACAGCACGAGGCCTGCCTTCGCACAATTTTCCGTGCAAATGCCATTCCTCAATTTACACTGCACACTCTAGAGAATCTACTTACATTAAACTACTACCCTTTCTCGGACAGCCTTGGAATCCCACTTGGCGCGCAGTCGACCGAAACCAATGCGCAAACATACGAGCAGCAGACGATTACATGTCATGCCACCCGGCGACCACGCTCCTCTTGTCGAGACAAGCAGCATCTTTCCGAACAAGTGGCAGCGCTCAGTTTTAGAGTGACACCAGCTCGTCTCAGAAGCGATCAACCAAGTAGCACGTCATGCACCGGTTCGCCACAGCTCGGTGTTCCCCGCTTCGACTCCGAACGGCGGCACCTTTGGCGTCTCGTCGTATTGGTGAGCTCGCAGGAGCAACGTTTGGTTGCCAACTTACAAAAACGAAGTTCAGAAACGTGCCTCGACTATTCATTCTCTCTTTTTGCCCGTTTGTTCTTTCCAGAGGTACAAATAAATACAAATGCCTAAGGCACGAAGGCACAACTCCTTTCCGAGGACGACGGAAGTGCGTCCGGAAAAGAACGCAGGAAGCGAGTCCACCCGCCTCGGCAACCACATCCGTCGTGGGCGCTTTTCGATTCGAGCCGAACAGAAGCGTGCCGGTAAGCTCGCCGGGAAGGGGCACTACAAGCTCGTGTAAACACTGGAATCATTTCAGCCTTTAAAAAGTAACAGGACGAATATAACGCACGCAACAAGAAAAACATGAAACAAACTTGGCTCGTTTGGGAGAAAAAGAAGCTCATCCGTTTTCACTGGCATAAGGGGAAAGGTATAAACGAGAGAGGGGGCTCCGAGGCTGCGGCCAGCCCGCTGCCCGGTATTCGAGACGAAACAGCCGGAAATGGAACGACTAACGCGCATTCCGAAAGAGGCGCGCGTGCCGTCACAACAAACGACTGAAGCTTGAAATTACAACGAAAGACGAGGACAACGGTAAAACGGCGGCACACGCTCGAAGGGCCAGGGGGGGGGGGGGGGGGGGGGGAGGGGGGAGGGGGCAAACAAAGTAAAGGGTTTTGTTTTGCGGGTATTCGGTTAGAGGATGACACACTTCTTCTTGATAGGGCGCGGCTTCTTGCGCGGCCCGTTGCTGACCGTCTTGTCTGTCTTCTTGCGGTTGCGTATTTCCCGCATCAGGTCGAAAAACACCTGCAGGAAACATGGAACGCACGTCAGAGAACAGGACTACGACAGACGGTGAGTGTATATGCACCGTCAACAAAGATAACCCAAGTGACTTCTTGTGGCTAAGCATAAAAATAAAAATGGCTTCTACTGGAGCCAGACTCCTGAACTTAAGGGGGATTCAACCGCTATTTATTTGTACCCTTTCCCTCATAGATGGCGCAGAATTTTTCCGGAACAAACGAGTTGCATGTTCACAGCTGCGCATGCAGGCCGGGCGCTCGAGGTGAGCTCGGGCCACGGGCTGTTCGCTGTCGATCTCGAGCTAGATCTTCTTCGCTCTGCGTCCGCCGCTGCAGGAAGCGGCCAACAGGCTGGCGCGAGATACGAGCCAGTACATATGTAGATTACAGTGGCTTACAAAACGAAGAATAAGCTCTGATTTCCGAATGAATTCGAAGTTCTATCCACCTTTGAAATTGTCGAAAGCACAAGGTGCGGCGTTGCGCCTGTTTGGACCACCACATCTAACAGACAAAAGTTGTTTTGCAAAAAAAAAAAAAAAAAAATTGTATATATTTGTATATTTTTAGAGTTTAATTTAAAGCTAGAAAACAAAAAAAGAAAGTGGCAGTTTTTCACTTCCTATGTCCTATATCGGCCTGCTAGTCGTCTGAATACTGGTTTGCAAACCCGCTCCCAGGTTGTGTGGAGTAAAGCCCATCTATCCTGGGTAAAGTGGCGCCAATCATTTTTGTGGAAATGCCCGAGACACGTGCCGCGCGCCACTTCTGGGAAGAACTAGAGCCACTAAATGAGCTGCGCTTAGAGTATTGGCACTCTGTTCCCGAACGTTGTTGTGGGCGCCGACATCTTGATGCTTGTGCAGAGCAGACGCAACTGTCGATCGTCATGATTCAAAAGTGCGACTTCCTCGGCATCAGATTCGGTGTTAGGAAGCTCATATAATATTGTTTTGCTCTGTCGCGAACTGTTTAAACATTTGTGGAGGACGGAAAAGCGTTTCCTGTGATTTCAGATAAATATTCAGATAACTGGCAACCATGATTTTAAGCCACAATATGAACAAGTGTCGTTACTCTGAAGCGCGGGCTTGACGTCACGGAACTGCGGCGGCGCTGCAATCGCGCCGGAGCCGGGTGGTGTGGGCAGAAAGGTGCACGTTTCGCATGGGCGTCGGAACATTTCAGCATGCCGCGAAGCTTTGTTGCCGTTAATTGCACCGAAAGGTACAGAAAAAGTAGCTGAGTGAGTTTCCACAAGTTCCCGGCAGACTCTGAAAGGCACAGAAGGTGGATAATATCCGTGGATCGAAAAGAATGGTCGCCTCGCGCGAACGACCGTTTGTGCGGCAAGCACTTTCTTGAAGGCAAGTGCGGCTTCCATTTCAATCTCCATCCCGAGGCTTGCTTATGTGCAGGGAAACCGTCGTCTGATCGAGAGCACCCGGTTTTTGTTCCCACGGTGTTCGCGCACAAAGCACCGGCCAAGCGCTTGTCGGAGGCTCGCTACGCCAGTGCTACCAAGCAGAAGGGGATCGGCGACAGAACGGCAGTGTTGTAGGCGTTACCGAAAAAAAGTAACGAAATACGTTAATTGTTTCTTGCAAATAAAAGGAACGCCTTACCTCCCTACGTCACCTAAAAATAAAAAGAATGCGTTACCGATAAAAAGTAACGCACGTTACTTCTGCGTTACTTTTTAAATTATGATTTAATACTTTTTACTGTTTTGGCGATACAGGTATGCATAAACTCATATATCAAGAAACATTATTTTTATGCAGAAACTGAACATAATTACTTGATCTCTTTTTACGGTTTCACTTAAATACTCACGAGAAAAAAACGCAAAGAAAAACGCAGAAAACTCAGAAATTCACATGGCTTGACGCCTAAAAACACGGAAAACATTGAAGTGTAATTTCTTTAAAACTTGGGAAGTAGTAACTTAACTACGTTACTTGAAATAGTAACGTCAGTACGTTACCCGTTACTGTGTCGAAAAAGTAACAAGTAGGTTACTACGTCACTGAAAAAAGTAACGCGTTCCTGATAACGCCGTTACTTGTAACGTGTTACCGCCAAGACTACAGAACGGACAAAGCGTTACTGCTTGTCATGCCTTGTGGTCACGAAGGGAGGAAAAATATCATACATTGACTCGAAGACGCTGTGTGTATTTAATCAATTAATAAATACACTTCTGCAGACCCACAGTCTGCTAATCCCGCCGGCAGTGCGGAAACCGACCCGAAGTAATCGTAGGCCTCGAGAGATTTGTGCGCCTGCACCGTGTCGGCCGTGAACTGGCTTGGTGAAAAAACTAAATAAACGACGACGTGAGCCGTCGACTTCGGTGGCAGCAACTTGGCGTCGGAAGTCCAGCAGGCCTTGTTTGCGGCGTACGGATCGTCGAAGGCAACGCCGTCCCCGCACAGTTTGTTTCGATGCCGCTGCCGTTCAGGCTCGGGTAGCGAGCTCAAATAGTCGGGCATAGCATACGACATACGTTTTCAGGAAATGCGACGCAGAAATAAAGCTAGAAGCGTCCCTACAATGTTAACAGCGAGCGCGATCAACACAACGCAATGGCGAAAACACGGATGAGCCGGGCCGCTTTTGCCCACATAGCTTCCGCGCATGCGCGGCCTTCCGGCCGTGTTGGTAAACAGAGCCGCTCCGCGTGTCGGTCTATATATAGAAGAGCATGGCGTCTGAAATCTAGCTCAGTGCTGCGCTGTTCCGCCCTGATCTTCCCTAGTGCCACTAAATAAGCTACGCTTCAGGGTAACGACACTTGTTCATATTGTGGCTTAAAGTCATGACCGCCAGTTGTCTGAAAATTTATCTGAAATCACAGAAAACGCTTTTACGTCCTCCACAAATGTTTAAACACTTCGCGACAGAGCAAAGCAATATTACAAAAGCTTTCTAACACCAAATCAAATGCCTTGGAAGTCGCACTTTTGAATCATGACGATCGGCAGTTGCGTCAGCTCTGTACAAGCACCAAGATGGCGGCGCCCACAGCAATATTGGGGAACAGAGTGCCGACCCTAAGCATAGCTTATTTAGTGGCGAGGTCTACACTTCTGCGCGGCGAGGTCCACACTTTTGCCCGTCGAGTCAAAAGCAATAAGAATTCCCACCCGTGAACTGTACCAAGGAGTTCTCTGTCTAAGCAATTGGCGCGGCTCTACTACTCGTTCACAATCGCGCGGCAAGTGCACAGCACCTGACAAGGTTGGCAACGGGTAGGGCAAGAAAGGACACTTTCCGTCTGTCTGCCTGTCAGCGAAAAAGAACCACTCAAATACACAAATCCATGTTGCACTCGAGTTATCCTCGTAAATTCAATAAGTTGAAGGCGCTGCCGGCAAGTGCAGACTAAATACATTTCATAAAATTCACGCTTACAAGTACCGCCAACCATTGTTGTGGAAACGCGCAAGACACGTGCGAGGAGCGGGTGCTCCGCTGCCATTCGCTTCCAAGGGCCGCTCATTTCAGTACTGCGCCTGACAACTGCTTCCAAGGGCCGCTCGAGACACGAGCCTCGTGCACTGGCGCATTTGACGCCACTTGCAAGACAAACGCAAACACATCGAAGGGCTTTAGTCCAGACAAAGAGGGATCGGTGGCCAAGTGCAATAAAGAAAAAAAAAAAAGGATTGGTGGCCGAGTGGGCTAAAGCGCTCACCAGCTCGGAGCACGTGGACCAAAAGCTCGCGCTGTATTAGGGTGCCTTCATGTGCGCTTTGCTTGGGATGATGACATCTGGCCATTTTGTTTCGAACGGCTATTTTTATTTTTTGTTCTGAAGCGCGTGAAAGAGCGTGTCTCTGCACGCGCTCGTGGCGCTGACTGTGCTACGGCGACATTTTGTTTCCTGCGATTTCTTTGCATTTTCCCTGTGAGCGCGTGCTGTCTACTACAAACGATGGCATCACCCTAAACAGAAGGACATTGAGGCACTCTACGCTGTATAACCCAGGGATCCTGGGTTCAATCCTCACCCCTGCCCGTTTCGATCTGGATGAGCATCGTACCGGCGTGCGGGCGTGTAACACTATTGCGTGATGCACGTTAAAGACCCCAGGCTACCGGTTGTACTGCACTGGCTAAATTGCTCACCTGCAGCTGAAAGGCAAGTCGCCCGTTGAGGCAGACTATGTTTTAGGCTGTATAAACATACACACACCCCAATTTGTTTCAAGACAGGTAAGGTAGCACCGCTTCATTCCACCGTGACATAGTAAGATCACTGTTGAAAGAGGTCTTCATAACGGACAATAGCATAGTGAACTCCGGAGGTTACTTATGAAGACACTAAAGTTAGTATTTAGAGGTTTATTTGATTTTGCCTAAAAATTAGAAAGGTGAAGAGAAAAAAAAAAGACGTACGCCTCATTTTAGGTAGAAACGTATTTCCTACCTATTGATGGCCCGTATGTTTTTTTTAGTAATCCGCAAAACGGGAAGTGTTAAATTTACAAAAAAATTGTTTCGGGCGCCAAAACGCTAAGGTTAAAATTCAATTTGCATCTCAGAGTAAGCACCTGTTTGTTGGTTAAAAAATATATTGTAATTGTTCAAAATAATAGGAATCATGCTTCTTTTTTTTTTCATATCCACTAGTCACCAAATAAGGTCTACAGAGAATGAAAATATCTGAAATAATGTTTCATAAAATAAATGTTTGAAATAAGTATTTTAGCCTTCTTTGCAACTCATTCAACTATTTTTTTTTATTATTTCCAAATACATATTAGTAGGGTGCCTTCATGTGTGCTTTGTTTAGGGTGGAGAGATCTGGCCACTTTGTCCCACACTTTTATTTTTCTTTTTTTGTTTAGAAGTGCGTGAAAGAGCGTCTCCCGGCACGCGTTTGTGGCGCTGACTGTGCTATGGCGACATTTTGTTTTCGTCGATTTATTTGTACTTTACTTGTGAGCGCGTGCTGTCTGCATCGCGTATACTACAAAGGGTGGCATCACCCTAAGCAGAAGGACATTGAGGCACCCTACATATTAGGGTATCTCTGTTCAACCATGCACGATCTTAAGGTGCTTACTAACCACGCTTGTAGCGTATGCAAGCGTTTGACCACGCGCGCTAACATAGCACACACAAAAAAATAGAATAAACAAAAGTATCGCCTTCAGAGCCTTATCAGGCCTTTCGCTAGGAGTCTGCTGATGACTAGTTACACTTTTTTGCAGCGTTCAAGAAGTGCCGACCAACGAAGCCATCAGTTGTAATTCTGTTCTGTCTATGTTTATACAGCGGGAAGTTAGTCAGCTCTGAGGGCATCTGGTGTCTTCGTTGAAGATGAAAGACAGTGCAGTATACCGCTGTTTGTCTGACGACTTTAACGTGCATCACGCAATAGTGATACATGACAGCACGCCGGTACGACGCTCATCCAGATTGAAACGGACAGAGGCGGTGGATTGAATCCACGATCAGTGAGCTTTACAGCGTGAGCTTTCGCTCCACGTGCTACCGATCCACGAGCAACGAGACATCGCGGTCGAATTCGAGCTCGAGAGAAAAACAACAACAGCAACAACAAGAAAATCTTCGGTTTGAGGCATTTAGTACTAGTGTCGCCATCTCGTTTAACAAGTTGGAAATAAAATTAACAGGGTGATTTTATTTACACAAATACGCAAATACAACAATATTTTGCCTTCTCGTCATGATATTAAAATTAAGATTAGAGGCACCCCTAGTACGTACAGCCAAGCGTTTTGAGACGTTTGTCTTCTAAATAATTGTATTTTCAAAAATGCCTCAAAACAGTCAAAACGGTCATATTTCTGGATTTTATTAAAAATTTCCAACGCTCTAAAAGAAAAATTCAAGGGCCGTACAACCTTCATTACGTTATCATAAGTAACCCCCAAAAGAATGAATACTATTGTGCATTCCTGAAACTCAGGTTTGTGTAGCGAAATTCGCCCATTGAGTGACGAGCGGTTGAATCCCCCTTAACAGGGCTGGAAAGGGTTACACTCAACAATACAAGAGGGAAAGAAGCTTCCTTCGCACAAGTCTCGGGGACAAGATAATCTATGATAGGCGTAAACATGTACTCTGCAAAGGGCACTATTTGGTCTGATGAATAAGTCATAATGTGAAACGATTAAAAATATGCATAAGAACACACGGTTCATGTGGTTGTCGAATATTATGCCTGTAGTGCGCTGTGCTACCGCTTACTCGTCGCAAATGCAAGGTTGAAGGAATGCAAACAGTGAGAGTGTTGTCTGCTGGTAAGCTATCTGAAAAAGTGATATCTGTCTACACAGGTTTGTCCTACCCCTTTCCATGCTGTTTATCTTATTACAATGAACACAAATCTCTTCTGTCAGAATGTTGTGGTTTAACTTGTCCGCAGTGAACTTTACACTATTTTAAACATTGGGCCCAATACTACTAGCAGGTGGCTTATGCAGTCGGAACGTGGTGTGGCCAAGCATGCTGGGTGGAGGAAGCGGAGCATCCAGCTTTGTTTTTACCGCATTTTATTGGTGTATGCATTTTATGCCGGCACCGTTTTTTCCACTAGCTCCTTTCAAAAGCACCTTAACCCCGACTAGATGCACAGATGGACTGAAGTGGCTATACCCTTTACAACAGGTCGTAGCTTTCATCGCCTCGCCTACAACATCTGCACACCCTCTACATCCGCACACCCTCTAAATTTTGCCCTAACTTCCTCGTCTGCCTATCTTTCAACCTCCTCTTTGTGACTGCAACCCTCCTACAGTCCATTCCTCCATCGTCACCAGCGAATCCAAGCCCCACATGGTGCTGGAATCCAAGCCTTTTGGATTACATTGGGTTACGGCTAGGAAATCCTAGCACTACTGGATTGGATGGCATTATGGTTTTGAAATTCAAGCACTAAATGGTGTTGGAATCCAAGCATTTTGGATTGGATTGGATCATAAAATTCAAGTGCTATGTTATGTTGAAACCCAAGCCAATTGAATTGGATTATAGCAACATTATTATTAGATCAACTCAGTTTTGGAGCAGGTGAGCGGAGTTTGGCAACTCCCGGTTCCTTTGGAAATTTTGTTTTACTGTTGACAAACGACGACAATGAGCTGCAAGCCTGTGCAAGCATAACTCAGAAACTTCCAGAGTGAAGTTTTCACAACCATGCTTAGACAGGCTTGTAGATCATTGCCGTCGTTTGTCAGCAGCTAAACAAAATTTCTTAACAGACCGGAAGTTGCCAAACGCCGCTCACCTATTGCACCTAGACGCTGTTCCACGAGGAGAACACCCCCCTCTCCCCCCAAGGTCCGCCTCTCGTCGTTTGACGCACCACCGTTTCCTAGGGGGACAATTGCTGTGATAACTACAGTTACAGCTTTCGAAGTACAGCACATGGATAGCGCTTTACCGTAACGGCTTCAAAAAATAAAGTTTTTAAATGCAGCCTCTAGATGGCACTTCAAAAGATGGGTGGCCAGAGCCGTATATTAGGAGAGTTTGGCCAATGGGCAAAGCAAAGGTCGCCGCCAGCGCCGAATACTCCCCCCGCTGTTACAGCGTAAACTAAAGGTGTGACACAACGTTGACCAATCAGCAGACCGCGACGTCACAATATTGAAAACAACATTTAAAGCGTGAAATAGACGCGTTCAATCTCGGCCTCTCGATGACGGTTTGCTTTGGGCCGGCTTGCTAGAACAGCGTCTCAGCTGAGACTCGCTGAAAGAAAACAGTGCAAAGGGTGGGGCGCACGAGCGTCTCGAGACGCGGAGTCCCGCTCGGCCCGTGCGCTGGCTTTGGCAGTCCTTTCTTTCCCCGTCTCAGCTGAGATGCTGTTTCTAGCAAGTGAGCCCTGGTTTGGAGTGCACGCTCGATAATTCTACCCCTGTATATGGGCGTGATGAAAACCTCACATGTGCCAAGTTTTCAGTCACCAAGAGTTATACCTTTTTACTCGAGCGACGCTAAAACGGCTGAAATTAGTTGAGTCGCGTTTTTAGAGCTCATGATCAGCGCTAGAGGCTATATCGCGGCCTGTGGTTGGCCCCGAAATGCTCGCCTATTCAAACCAATGTATGGCCAAACTCTACCAATACACGGCTCTGTGGGTGGCAAGCTCAAAGAGAAGAGGCTACCCTCCACAGGAGTTCCACAACTGAGTTGACCTAATAATGTTGGATTCTAGGTACAAAAAATCAAAGTTATTTTTGGATTGGATTGGCATATGGGTATGAAACTCAAACACTACAGGACAGGAAGAAAGCATAGTTTTGAAATCTAAGCACTACATGATGATGGAATCTAAGCTTTTTAAATTGGATTTAAATACTGAAATGAAATCTAAACCTTTTGCATTGGATTCAGGGTGTCTAGCAAATTTTGAGATTCCCTGACTTTTCCAGGTTTTCCCTGATAATTTCAGGTGAAATCCCCTGACCGCTGTAGAGGCGGTCAAGTAAATAAGACCATTACAACACATGGCATTGAGCATTGAGCACTGTGAGGATCATTTTGCACGGGCTTAATCCAACTTGCATATTTCGAAATATTCGGGTTCGACCACCACGGAGAAACGAGCACTTTCTTGCCGCCAACATCGTCGGCGAAGAGGCCACTTTCCGAAACACGATGAAAACACGACGCTCAACCATACACGCCAATAACCGAATGGCCGCATTGCTGCCCGATGCACACTTTCGGCTTAAGGTTTGGATTAAATTATGGTCTGCGACTTTCCCATTTGTTTTTAAATCTAGTAGCTCTAACTCAAACAAGCCTGATGTCGCGCCCTCAATCCAATTCAATCCAATCCAAGGCTTGGACTGGATTTGTTGTCGGCTCTTCCCTTTGCTTCGGGCAGCATACTCTAGATCGGGTAAGCAGAGCCTGCACTTTGCTCTTAAGCAGAATTTATTGCCTATTTTTCTGCCCCCAAGTCGTCGCCTTTGCTCAGAGAACTCGATGGCGTTTCCGGCTTATTTTCCCTGACAGGGCTCACTTTTTGACAATATCCCTGACAATTCCCTGACTTTTCCCGGTAATTAAAATTTCCCTGACAATTCCTGGTTTTTCCGGTCGCTAGACACCCTGGGATCGGATTATGGTTATGAAATCCAAGCACTACAGGACTGGATTGGAACATGGTTTTGAAATCCAAGCACTATGTGATGTTGGAATCCAAGCATTTTCGATTGAACTGGATTTAGTTATGAAATTTAAGCTTTTTGCTCTGGATTGGATTATGGTTATGAAATCCAAGCACTAAAGCTTTTGGAATATGGTTTTGAACTATGCTATGTTGGAATCTAAGCCTCTTGGATTAGATTACGGTTATGAACTCCAAGCTGGATGGACGAACGGTAGTGGTTCTACCCCTTTTATAGGGTGGTAACTTGTGCCACATAGCCTAGCCATTGACGGGAACTCGAGCCCACCTTGTCTACGTTGGTGCGGTGCTTGGCCGAGGTCTCCACGTAGGGCACCCCCCAGAGCCGGGCCCTCTCCTGGGCCTCTTCAAGGGACACCTTGCGGCTGTCCTCCATGTCCGCCTTATTGCCCACCAGGATGAAGGGGATCTGTTCGTCACCCTTCACCCGCAGGATCTGCTCCCTGCGTCCAAGGGGTACCAAGCGGTCATCTGGCATGCCTCGACCAGGAACCGATTTACCACTACTGTACCATCAGACTTTCTAATGGACCTGCTCGTCACCCTTCACCCACAGGGTCTGCTCCCTGCGTCCAAGGGGTCATCTGGCATGCCTCGACAAAGAACCGAGGAACCACTACTGTACCATCAGACGATCTAATGAGACCTGGTCGTCACCCTTCACCCACAGGGTCTGCTCCCTGTGGCCCAGGAACGAACGGGAGGCCATCTTATGTGTTGGGCCGACGAGGGACCGAGGATCCTCTCGTATGCAACCAGAATCTTCACAGTAAGCCTTGGATTGGTTGCCTTGGCCAAAGTTCAAATCCGCCGACTAGGGATCCAATTTTGCTTTGAAGCTGCCGACATTGACGCAGGCCAACTTAACCAAGGTCGGCAAATGTGACTCAATTACTCACTTTCTAAGTGAGAGTTAAAAATAAAAAAAAAATAGTAAACTGTTTCTCTCGACCTGCACCAGCTGAGGTATAACAGGTTTAATCCAATTTAAAACAAAAAATCAGGGCCGTAATTGGCCAAAAGTTTCTTTAGTTCTCAAAGCCAATTAAAAAAAAGTGTGACTGTATCACCTGCTTTAAACATCATCTCTAACAACAGGCTACGTACAAAGTTGCGATGAGGCCCGTTTAAACATGCACCAAAGTTCTGCCAAGGGTGTCTGTAGACAAAAGAATGCGTAGAGTGCATTCGAACTGGTCTATCTTGAGCATGACTGGGGCAAAAACAGATGAAACAGAAAGAGGACAGAAAACAAGTGGACAGACAGCACCGAAATGCCGTCTGTCCACTTAATTTTCAGTCCTCTTTCTGTTTGACCTGTCTTTGCCCCAATGTCAGGGTTTAACATTGTGTGCAGCGTCAGTTAAATTGGTGGTTTAATAAAAGCAGATTAGAACTTACAATGGCTAGGTCTTGCTAAACCTTTGAACAAAGCACAAAAAACGCTTTTCGGGGAAGTCAGTACTGCTCAGTAGACTCCAGTACTTCCATACCACATATCTTGACTATTCAGGCCCAAAATTATACGCAGTACACAGCAACTGACCACAAACATGATGTCGTAGCAGTTGATTTACCGAAGCAGCATTTGCTACAATAATTACGAAGTACCGAACACGGCAGAGTCCCACACCACGGTAAATATATTGAAGACAGCAAATATGAAGTCGTAGCACGATGCACATTCCTCTGTGGAACCATCTTTTATAGAAACCCTAAAACGTCCAAGAATTCAAATGGATTCGGGCATCCTTTCATTTTGAATCACCGAAAACGAACCACTGACCTTCCCTGACCTCAATCGTCTGTTTGCCGGGATTTCTGCTCTGAACCTGTCACTCCAGCACAGCCAATGCTCTCCACAAGCGGTCCGTCGATCGAGGCACCAAAAAGCCGTACCAAAACTCTTACGCCTCGAGATTTCTGCAATGTTTCGGGTCGCACAAACATAAATGTGCAACATTACCAAATGTTTCCGTTAAGGAGGTGCTCGTAGAAAGAAAACATGCTCGTTTGTGTCCATGCCTTGGATGACGCTGCAGTGCTTAGAGCACACTTTCGATAAGTGTGTTCGGCGTAACCTAACGCCACGCATCCCGGGTAGTCCCAGAGCAGCAACAAATAAGTCACACAAGCCAGCATGTCACGCCGTCAGATGCCGTGATCCTGGTGGTGGGTTGTAGAAATGGCAAAGAAGAAAGCAAGCAGATGCAAGGGGCACCGTTGCGAAGTACCTTATTTTCTATCGTATAAGTTTCATCTCTTTTCTGCAATAGGCCACTTTCAAAAATCCCCCCATGCAACAGTGCGGGCATTGCAAGCTGGGAACCAGTTGGCACCGGAACGGAGTGGTATGGTTTCGGTTTCGATTAGACAGCCGCTGTCTGTACTCCTGCAGCCAAGCACGTGAACTTTCGAGTCTGCATAACTTTTCTTCATGCCAGCAGGGACGTTGCGATCCATCGTTCTACATTTGCCTACCTTTGCCCAAAATCCAGGACATCAGGAACCACAAAAACAGTGCCAAGTGTTTTTTTTTTTTCTTTTCAGTATCTCTCGGCAATGTCTACAGTATTGTACACTTGCAGGAAGTCGCAGCAATGGGCGCGTTCAGTAGCGGCCCCGGAGTCAAGGAGTCACCGACTCCTTCCACTAGACGGCCAAAAGTCACTTCCGGTGCACGTAACTCCGGGGCTTCGGAGCACCGAGACCGGAGACGGTGCACGTAGAGTCAAAGGAGCTAAAGATGACGTCATTTCCTGATTGGTGACGATTTCCGGCGTTAAAAGGGAAAAAACAAACAAAATGGCGGGACAAGCTGCGTCGGTTGTCGCGGGTGTGCAGTTTGCTCACCTTTGTTAATGAAAAGCGCTCAAGGTAAGACGAATAACGCGTTTGAATTTCTTTTCCAGGTAAGGCTCTTTTCGGAAAATGCATTGGACCGTATTTTGTTTGGTTTGAATATGCTAATAAACAACGTAAACATTCATTTGACGCCGTGTCTTGATCGCCGTTGCACGGAAACTCTGTGAATATCGACGATAGTCCTGCCCGCGCTGAACAGAGCAAGGCAGGGTATGAACGCGAATTCGGTAGCCGGTTGGACACTCACGCAGAGCATGATCCCGGTTGATGTTTTGTTTGCGTAGCTAAATCGGGGTGCACGTTGGCCGACGCTCGCTTCCGCCGACAAAACCTTGATCGCCGAGCGCGGCCGAACTTCCCGTGTGTATACGAATACATTTTATAGGAAGTTCGTTACGAAGGGCAAAACAAACGTATGGCTGTATAAAAGTATTGCAACCGGCGGCGTAGATTCGCCGAGCTCTATATTTTGCGTGTGCCGACGACGTTTTTGGCGGTTTTTATAACAATAGCTGCCTTTGCACCGCCAAGCGAAGGGCTCGATCGCGTTGCATCGCTTCGAACAGCAGCGCTGATGTGTACAGTCACTTGCTTTTTCCTCAACGACCTTGTCAAGACTTCTTCAATACCGGCGTCAAATAAAAGCGATCGTGCTCGCCATTGTCTGCTTAAAGTTTATTCGGAGACCGTCTGGCACAGGGGAGGAAGCGGAAATTGCGTAGAAGCAGGCTTGGAGCCGCCGTTCAGTAGGCGCTCCGATGACTCCGACTCGAGTGACTCCGTTCGGAGCTAAGGGAGCCGCTACTGAACGCGCCCAATGAAAACGCAAGCAGCGTGTTCCGTCATGACACAATGATCATGACAAAATCTGAAACTGAAACCAAAACTAAGTGGCCAACTGATACCCAGAATTCACTTCGTGCCACCAGGGGCGCTTCGATTCAAGAAAAAATCTATTTCGGTTGGTGCATCTTACACGATGGAGCAACGTATACGAATTCTTTTTTTGAGTGTAGCCCTTAAAAGGAAAGTGAAGCGGTTCTTTATTTTAGAAAAAAATACTTAAATCGTCTTTGTTTGGCCTCCAGAATCGCAAATATCATAATTATATTTCGGATTGATGCGCCAAGTAGCCACAAAGGCATTTTCAAGACAGCGCCGAAGCGCCTCCTTCCCGGCGCGTTTAGCAGAAGGAGAAAACTGCGGCATATTATACATAGCTCTCCACATTTCTGCGAGCAGTCAAAAATACTGCACGCATTCTCTCACAGGCGGTAAAGCCTCTGTTACACTCAGACGCTGAGCGTAGCAAACGTGGCAAAAAGCAGTGCACACCGAATCTGATTGGTTGCAGATATCGAGCTTCCGCTCGCCGGCCAATGGAAGGTGAGTGTTCTACTCTTTGCTGCGTTCGCTGTGCTCTATGTCCAAATATAACAGAGCCTTAAGCGCAAGGGAGTTGGAATCTCTAAATAAAACGTCGCAACCAGCGTTTTTTTTTTTTTGTCTCTTTGAGCTTATTGATACGTTTAGGTCAAATGCTAGTGACATTCAAATTCACGAGACAAAAATACGCTAGAATTCACCTAACTCATTTTTTTCAAGAACCTCTTCAGCTTCCCTTCAAAGACCGACGACCGGTTCGCGCTTTCCACTTTTCCCCCACTTTCTCCCCTCCCCCCTTCTACCCTGTCCACCGTTGCCTGTTTCCTCCTCCCCCAGGGTGAGGAGGATCTTCTGCCTTGCAAAATCTCGTGTCTGGTCGTCGGCCTTTAACTGCGGAAATTTTCCACAGGGGTTACGTCCCTTGTGCGATTCGCTGACGAGAATATCGAAACTTTCTCTCGCTTGCATGCACGTTGCAATCGTGACACACATATGCGGGCTTTTTAATGCAGTTTTGCCACACCGAATGTACTAATATTTAGGCACAACTCGTGCAGAAATGCTCCTTGTATTTTCTAAAAACAGCCACTCACAGGGGGGTGGACTTTTATACAAAGGTACCACTCCTAGACCAGAAAATATGGTGATTCGTTGCCACTTCGAGACTAGCTTCGATGCACGGGCGGGACGGTAACCCCACCGGTCAAAGACTCGTCCCAGACACTGTAGCACGGTCCCCGACTGCCCACCTGAACTCGGTGGTGGCAGCAAAGTTCTCGGGCTCCTCAATGCTGAAGACGCAGAGGAAGCCCTCGCCCGACCGGAAGTAGTTGTCCCGGATGGCGGCGTAGTCCTCCTGCCCCGCCGTGTCCAGGATGTCGATCTGAACCTCTTCCCCATCCAGAATCACCTTCTTGCGGTAGGAGTCCGCCTTGGTCGGCTCATAGTCCTCCACAAACTGCGAGCGCGGGGTGCAAACGTCCACATGAGCGTCTCGTTTCTCCAAAGACGACGAGCAAACGAAACCTCCCTGCCTCAACTCGGGACCGATTGATCGGCTTCAGGCCGGTTCACACGCCTGCGACTGCTTATGGCCGAGTGCGTTACGACCTCTTGTGATCTCTGAACGTGCCGGCGCTATCTGTCGGGTGGCCCTGGGACACTCACGATTTCCGTATATTTCCCATTTTATTTCTGCGCATCATCCTTTCACTATTGGTTTGAAAAACCCCTTTGAGAGTGTTATAAACAACCGTTTCTCATAGATAGTACATACATTTGATCTCGCAAATACGGCAAAACCTTCACTCTTGTGAAATGTACTTCAAGGGCCACCCCATAGGTGTAGGGTGACCAGACGTCCCGTCTTGGCCGGGACAGTCCCGTTTTTGAGGTCCGCTTCTGCCGTCCCGTCTTTCTGTCCCAATAAAGAATCATGTCCCGTTTTCGGGACATGATTCTTTTTTTGTTTTGTTTTTGGTCTATATATGTGCGCAGACTTTTACAGCCGCGTCTTGCAGGATAAAGTCCCGCTTAGGAAACTTCAGTCGTCGGCAAAATACGCCCACACCATCGAAGGACCCGAAGCAGGACCTTCCAAATGAGTGCATGCAACCGAACCGTGAGTTGGACTGTTTCTAGGTCCTAGGGCTTAGTGCAATATGGTAATGTTTTGAAATGAGAGCAGTCATTTCAGTAAAGTTTTTCTCCCAATCTCAATATTTAAAACGCCTCCCCCCCCCGCCCCAGCTGGGATGTCCCGTTTTCTACCTTGAGGAATATGGTCACCCTACATGGGTGGCGCCAGCGTGCCAGTTTCTTCTCTGGTTGGAAGATGTCGAGAGAGGTACCGTAGAATACCATGCATCCGCCCATTCCACATTAAGCGCCCATTACCAATTTTGTGAGATCTGAGAAAATATGCACAGTACATTTATATGTAAAATTGATGACCGGACAAGCGCCCATCCCCCATTCTCTCGCGATTATTTCTATATTTTAAGTGGGCGCTTGCCCGGTATTTTACGGTAGTGACGCACTCCATCGTAAGCAGTCGCAGGTGCGCGAACCAGCCTTTAACGTGCGGCGGTATGGGATGTTTGGGAATTGTAACAATCAAGCTACTATGCCACCGAAGGAAAACATTATAGCCAACACCAATTGCTGCTTACGGGCACCAAGAAAGGTGCTACCAGCAATGAGAAATAGAATACGCTGGAATTTGTCTATTTTATTGAGCAAAGAATGTGCGATGGAAACTGTATTTTATCGAGGAGAAAATATACGGTGCCTACATTTGTACTACCACATCACGCCCCAAAGCTTAAATGAACATGCTCGAGTGAATGGAGCGATCAAACTCGCATATGCCGTACAGACATTAAACTATTCATTAACTGCTATATGAAATTATTTATTCAGGAAGGGTGTTGACACTGATTCAATGACACCGGTGGAGGTATGTGCATTTTTATGTTTTGCAATTAGGTAGGGAATATGTTTGACTTTACAGCACTTATATTGTTGTGCCGCAAATATTTGTGTCGCGCAATATGTGTTCCCTAGGCAGAGTGACGTGCTGGCTTTTCTTCATTGTTGTCCTATTTGTTTCTCTTTTTGTGTTTTGGAATCATCTGCAGGGGAGGCCCAAAACATCCGACATGCTGTGATGCAGTGTTTTTTTTCTTGCACCCACTTTAAAATATGAAACGAAATAAAGATTAGTATAATTATATATATTATTACAAAATAGCCGCTAGCTATTCCGTTGTCATATTGAGTCTCTAGGGCAAAATGAAGATATCACTGCTTCTTGGGTTGTGTGTGTCCACATTCCGTTATGCTTGAAACCAAAGCCTAGCAGAAGCTTCAAAAGTGAGCTCTTGAATGTTAGCGCACCTATCAAGCCCCAAGCTCATGCAGTGCAAACATCGTTCAGGGCCACATGCTCGTGCTTGTAGCGTTAGCTTTGTTCACACACAAAGCAAAGCAAACTGTAGTACCTTTGCCTAGTGCCATTACTCTTGTGGCCAAAGCTGCTATGGGAAGTGACTCTAAACAGCATTAGTGTCCTAGATGGGAAGTTTTACTGCA
Source organism: Ixodes persulcatus (assembly GCA_013358835.2). Classification (NCBI taxonomy): domain Eukaryota; kingdom Metazoa; phylum Arthropoda; class Arachnida; order Ixodida; family Ixodidae; genus Ixodes; species Ixodes persulcatus. Next base: position 104,144 of record JABSTQ010009298.1, read on the forward strand.
GTCGCATCCCAGCACAACCCTTCCTTCAATAGACCCTTTTCAAAAGTGTGCGCCATCTAGACGCTGCTTTGACAATCATCCGAGTACGCTACTCTTTGGCCATACACTCCGAGCATGTACTGGACACAAGGGCTTATCAGCATTCGGCGTGAACTCTGCTCAGCTCGCACAGAGAACAGCGTCTGCGTTTGGCGAAGACTCTGATCCAATAACGTGCCTCATGCCCAAGAAATGGCGAACACCCATGCTGCTGGATGGGGTTTTGAAGACGGTCTATTGCTGCTCAGACTTCACCGTGAGGCTATCATACATTTGAGGTTGTGGGCCACGGTTGGCCAGTACCCAAATTCCAGGGACGACTCCGGAGCAGAATCCGAAGCAGAATTCGGAGCCGAATCCGGAGCCGGAGTACTCACCTCGTCGTACATAAACTGCAAAGTGAGGGCCGACTTTCCGACGCCTCCACTCCCCACCATGATGACTTTGTGCAATGCAGGCTGGGCATTCTTTGGCTTGGACATGGTGCTGGGCAGTCACGGGCCAGCTTCCCTGCACACACAAAAATGCGGTGTTCATTACTTGGAAGTCCTCTGTCTTTTCACATTCTTGCGAGACTCGGGGCACCATTAACGTAAACCCTGGCATTTTCACGGCCAGGTAATTGAAATGAGCCAAGTCGCTTGATAGCACTTTTGGTATGATTAATCGATCAATTAATTAATTCATGTTTACTGTGCCCTCAAACGGCTGGCAGGCCTTGGGGGGCTGCACACACATGAGGCGAAAGACTTGAACTTCTTAATATTAATAGTGGAAAAGTCCACATCAGAGCGGTCTAACCTGTAATACATAAGCTGCATGTGTGTCAATGAAGGGCCAGGTTCTAGGTCAGGAGTAAAAAAAAGGTTGCGGATCCAATTTGTCATTTGGAGGTGGGGGGGGGGGGGGGGGGGGGCATGAAATGAATACCGGCTGAATCCTGTTAAGCACCTCGTGAGAAACAATATAGAAAAGTATGGTCCGGCTTCAAGGAGCCTGCAGCCGTATCCAAAGATTGTTGAGCAAGGTTCGTCCCACCTTTGACACTCAGGTTTAGGTGTCTGCAAAGTATTTCTTGCACCATTTTAGAACACAGCACTGCACATGTTAGTGACAAGTGGGGCGTAGAACAGGTTCCCAACAGAGTTAAGCCTGCCACTGAAATGCCAGCTGCCGTCTCCAAGGAATTGATTTCCAACTGCCTCCTGCCAGCTCTTACTACCTTTTTTATGTCTTATCTGGGGTCGTTAACCCATGCTTTACTCCAGGGGTGGCCAAGCTGCGGCTCGCGGCTCCCTCTCTTAACCCCCCCCCCTCCCTCCGGGTCACACGAGCACTTCCGCAAAAAGAGAAATGGAACGCGTTTTAAATCAAAAGACAGGTTGCGGTTTGGTTGTCTTACGATACTGCTACCTTACGTACAGTGGACTGCCTTTGACTCAGATAGATTGAAAGTAGTTAGAGTCAAATGCCTTTCTAAAATCTAAAAAGATACAAACTGTGTATGTATGGTTTTCAATGTTCTCTATTATTTTATCTGCAATGTGCATCAAGGTTAACTCTGTTTTTTTATTTTTCTGAAAACGAAACTGGTGCTCGGTTACGACTTTATCAATTGTTGATATGATTAAAGTCTTGAATTGATTATTTTCTCCGCAACTTTTGAAAAAAAGGGGAAATATAGATACAGGTCTACAGTTACAGAGATTTTCATATGCACCACCTTTGTGGATAACACAAATTTTTGCAAATATCATCTTATCTGGAGATATATTGCCAAATTGAAGCTGCATATGAAGAGTAAAAATCAGCTGTATCTATGAAGTGCAAGAATCATTGTATCTGCGCGATGATCTATCTTTTTATTCTGCACAAGTGTCTCGTTTACATTAAAGCGAATGATAAACAATAAAGATTCTAAGGGACAGCCTCGTTTATTTCTTTATTTACTGAAATACCCTCAAAGCCCAAGGGCATTATAGAATGGAAGAGCAAATACAAAAACGGGTAGTAAAACTATAACAAATAAACAATAATCATATGAGAAAAAAATATTCAAACAGTTCATGGATTATTACAAAAACAGAGACAGAATTTCGAAACAGGTAAGGATGAGCAACAGTAGAAGTCCAATTTGGGGAGGTTGTCCCATTCATACACCGTGCGAGGAAGGAAAGATGAGTGAAATGCTGTTGCTAATGAGCTTGGTACTCCAACTTTATGCTGATGAACCACACGGGATGGGGTGATCCACAAGGAATGAGATGATCCACACAGTATCAGATCAACAAATCAGCTTGAACTTGGATGTATTTAACGTGCACAGTCTGCAACAGAAGGGCATCATCACAGATCAGTCTTGCCAACCCTGCACCACGCTTTGGGCCCACTCAAAGGGGAGCAGTGACCTTCTAGCCACCGCAATCTTTTGAAATAGCCTGAACAAACAAACACTCCCCCACCAGGTTGGGCACCTACTGAAATAGATCCTCACAACAGTTTTCAGTTCAAGTTAGCGGCTAATGCTCAGCAAGACAAAAACCCCATCCACAAAAAATGAAAAAGGATTGATTTCGGCCTGATGTTAATGCCAATAAATAAGAGACGATTCAACATTTTTTTTTTTTATTTTCTTTAACTAGGATTTACAACATCAAACAAATCCAGGTCGAGTTGGTAGAATCCATAACATGTGTTTTGTCCAGCACTGTTTAACTGAACTTTGGTTGTTAATGTATTAATGTATAAGGTAGTTCTAAAAGCATGGTCATCCCAATATTGTTTTAGCTCTATTTATTAGTCTTAACAATAGCTAAACTCTTTTTCTGCAGGTTGTTAGCTCGCCTTTGAGTGGTTTAAGCATGTATAGACGCTTTACACACGCGCCAGATTGAGCCACCATAGCCGCCCTTCTCTTGTCTTACAGAGATGCCGAGCCACTGAAGCGGGCGTTGACGAGTCTCCACAACGGCCTATGCTCGGGTGAAGGACACAGTAACACTTAAAATGGCAATAACCTGTCCTTCTGTGGAAATGATGAAGTCAAACGAACGGAATAAGAGGGAACAAAAACTGAAGGTCAGTTATGGCGGCGCCTATGCACAGCTGCTGTAAAGCGCCTATATGCTTAAACCAGACGAAATCTCCTCGGAGGTTGTCAGTGTAATACGATGCAAGAGGCAATGAAAAACTCAAGAAGACATACTGAAAGCACCCAGTTTTCAACGAATAGCCAAATTAATTTCGAAAGCATGGTGAAAACATTTAGGGAATTGGAGACTCTTTCGCTACAAGGATGTGCCGCAGAAGGCTTTACAGGATAAAAGCATATCCCAATATTTTCGTGGCACATCGGCAGAGTTGTGAAGGTATATTACTCCTTGTATATAGCAAGCAGTTTACTGCAAGCTACCTACCGTAAAATACCGGGCAAGCGCCCACTCAAAATTTAGAGATAATCGCGAAAAAATAGGGGATGGGCGCTTGTCCGCTCATCAATTTTACATATAAATGTACCGCGCATATTTCCTCAGATCTTACAAATTTGGGTGTGGGCGCTTAATGTGGAATGGGCGGATGCGCGGTATTCTACGGTAAGCGAATAACACAAAGAAAATGAGGAGCACCTGCCATAAAAAAAGTAGTACAATACGCTAAAGAAAATTCCTGTTTGAGAACTTAGTGTCTTCTAGCATCTGAGAGCAATGAGGCCTTGTAACCATAACGAAAGATTTTAGTTTGCACTCGATGAAATGCCGCCCTGTAACAAAGCTTACGGACGATTTTCTCCCCGGACTTACTTTCTCTAGGTGAACCTGCTTGTTAGTTATTACAAAAAAACCACACCGGCATGTTAAAAATTAGACACTTGATGTCGAACAACAAATGTGACAATTGGATACAATGTTTCAGCCCCTTCCGAGCGCTCATTGAGCGGCTAATCTGGTAGCCTACGTTACGAGCAGTCTCCAGACACAAGGTGAATCCTCACAACCTTAGCTGCCTGAAAGGCATCAGAAAAGATGCGAGAATGGCCGGAAGCAGTTGATACGTCATACCCACTCGCCAAATGTGACATTCAACGTTTAGCATATGGAGATAGAAAGACCTTCAAACAATGTCCCCGCAAGCTCTAGACAAAATGTAAACTAAATTGCAAGAAGCCCTGTTTTCAATGACAAGATGACGGTTTTAGTGATCAATAATGACGAGTAGGCTGGGAGAATCGCGATCTGAGCTCCTACATTCGACAGCAAGGCGAAACAAAGTTCAATTAAACTTCCCATGCATATTGGTGGGCCTTTTATTAACCTTTATGCTTGGCAGATCATTCATTTTAATACGATATGGACTAGGGTTTTTCTATGTGGAGACTCTCAAGGCAGTAGTGTTATGGAGTTGGCAGCCCCGATGCAGTTACAGACAGCAAGAGGGCAGCCACGAGGTGTAACACGCTTGCAAACTTCCCCTCCGATTTGTCACGCATATGTATAGCCTTACGCTGCGAGTAGAAGGACCGCCTTCATATTCTTTAGCACGGGGCGGCCAAAATAAAGCCACCCCTTGCGATAATCAGTTAGTATACAATGTACTTGCTGGCCAGGTCGCCGATCAAAGACTAATCCCCTGAATAATGTCCACTTCGACAACACACAACATTGCTTATTTCCCCAGTAACTCGCACAAGTCGTTCACTTGAATACATCCAGAATAACTGAGTACGGGCTGTTTGTTTTGTAATCAACAAGGAAACTATTCTTCAGCTTGAGTTTTATCTCAACATTAATGCTACAGCAAGCTACAGTTTTAGGTATTAGCGAGCCGACAGGCAGAAAATGCTTAAACGCGTGCTGATGAGCCTAACAGTATGCTCGACACGACTCTGACATGTAAAACTAACAGAAGAACTTTGTGGAGACTTGGCTTAACAAGCTGCAGCTTTCCAATTCAAACTGCACCCCTCTTTATGCATCAGGTTAGAATGAATGTGATTAGGTATGCTCAAAGTACTCGTATTGCAGTGGGTTGAAGAAAGCCTGGAAGTCGCTTATCACTGCTGGAGCGCCTCGCTCTTTCGAGGGGCGATAAACTCAAAATCCCTCGGATACCTGAAAACACCCAAGTCTGCCCCAAAAGGAAGTATCCTACGCAAACAAAACCTTTGCTTCTGTTTCCACTGCTAGCGGAGTAAGATTTCACAAGTGCGCCGTTTGATTCTACGCACAATACACTGATGTTGCAGTAGTAGCGCGTTCGCCGGCAGCAATCTAGGCACGAAATCTGTGCCGTCGCTTCGTCTCACGTCTGCCGGACATAACCGCCAATAAGATATGCAGTGGAAATTCGCGATGACGACCAACTCGCGTTTCCGTCCCGATGAGCGAGCGGGGGAAATCGTCTATGCTCTTTGCCTTCCGCCTCACTGAACCGCGTGACATATCTGTCAACTCCCCGAGTAACGCTGTGAAGGAAGAAAAAAATAAAGAAAATATCACGTAGTCCTTCGTGGACCAGACTCCCAAAAAGCACGCGAAAGAAATAGTTTTCTTTTTTTTTGTTTTGTTTTAAGAGACGAGCGCGGGTCATTTCCGCATTTGCAGCGTGCAATGTCAAAACTGCGCGAATGTCGGGTAAAAACCGACCGACCGACCTAGCGATTCCACAACGAAAGCCGCGGTACGGTACGTACGCCTATGGAGGGGTACGCCCAAAGTTTGAGCCCGGGGAACGTCGACTGGTATTGAGTCGGACACCCGCAACGCCCCATAACAAAAAGAAAGGAAACGAGCCGCTTGTTTTTTTGCGAGCGTGCCGAGGTTTGAGGTGAAATGGGCGAAGAAACGGCTCTCTTTTGCCCGCGCAAGTGCGGAATCACGACCGCCGCCGCGCCTGGCGTGAAAGCTAGATAAGAGAGCTACCCGCCTTACCCCCGGGTGTGTTTCGTTCCAACGGTGGCGGTTTCTCAGAGACGCAGGGAGACCTTCGAGGTGCGCATCATCCACGGGAAAAAAAAACGGAACGAAGTCTGTCGATTAATCCAGTCGAGGATCACGAGTCGCAGACAGCCGCATCACCCAGATCACTTCCCTCGAAAAAGTCATGGACGCCGCTAGGAATTGTGGGAGATTACTTCTGTTCTCTTTTATAACGCGAGGTGGCGCCACTAACCTACTTTTGTTTTTATTGCTTTGTGAAACCGAAACTTCAAAACCGAAACTATTTTAGGTTTTTTTTTCCTTTCTTACGAATGTGGAATTATTAGCTCGATTATGCGCCTGCTCTGGGCGATCGACTGCGCGTCTATTGCAGGATCTCTCCCTCGCATACCTCGACCTAGCCATAGCGCTAAGCCGGCGCGCTTCAAGGTCCCCGTTGCCGCGTTGACGGCCCAGCTGGCAGCACTGCAGCTGTTCGCTATTTCCAGGTCGCGTTGTGCGAGGCGATCTTGCCAGCTCAGAGACTAGCGGAAGTGGTGGTAGGTGTATCAGGGGAGGCGTCATCCGAACTTGCACATTCATGTGCGCCGGCGCGGGTAACATCAGACCCGAGAGTGCTAGTCCCGTCCGTGCATCCGCCAGACGTGGGGGGCTGCCAGCTAGGCCAAACTCGGCTCGTGTCGGGCATCATAAATTCGTAAAGCACAAGCAGTGCTAATGCCTCCAAATAGTTTTAAATAATAAAGCGAACCTGAACAAACTTCCGATGTGCGGAAGTGGGAGATGACACTCACATTTAGTGAGGAATGCTTCTTCCAAAAGTGTCAAAAACGCAGGTGTTTCTTTACTCTTTACTTTTATATATATATATATATTTTTTTTTTGCGTTGCAGGACAGGATTTTATGCGTCGTTTGCGAGCTTGTATGTTCTGTTGATCTACGCTTGCGTGTTATTTTTTATGAAGTGTCAGATAGTGGCGATTTTCATCACGTGTTTTTGGAGCTACTTACACGGGCTCATCTGTTGACCGTCAGGCGCGGAGAATGTCCGACTTCTTCTAGAGGGCTGGAGAGCGAACCTGTCGCCACAGATGTCTGCTCTAGCCGCTCGGTGTCGTCAGTTTACTCCGGCGATTTTTGAGCTACCTCAACTAACTATATTTTCTGACTCCCCGGCCTTTACCCTTTCCAATATGCTATTTAGTATCGCGAAATTCATATTAGTTATTGTGAAATCGGCATATGAAAATGATGCAAAAACCAGCATTCAAATATACCCGCACTTTTCAGTGCCGTGACGTCAGTGGCAGGCAGGCTTGCCAGTCGAGCAAGGCAAGCAGTCCTAAAAAATAGAATATGCCAATCATTTGATCCGTGCTGGCGCGCGGGTACTGGAGCGAGCTTCCAAAGCATTGATTTGACACCATGAAACTGCTTGGAATCAGTTGGGAATAAATTCTACAGCCCAAAAAGTGAACTCCTGCCTTCCACTGACGTCACTTTTTCGTTGTTGCCAGTAGAGACTTTCAGTTTGAAAAACACGGTGAGGACCAAAATTGTAAATTCAATAACTTCGTGAAAAAAAAATATTTTGACCTAATATTTGGGATACTATTTTAACGATGTTGCTTGGCGAGTTTAGCAAAATTTCAAGCAAATCGGGGACCATGAAGAAATCGCCGGAGTACCCCTTTAAAGTCGCCATTACTCGAAAAAAAAAAAAAAAAAAGGTGCCCCGAAAATGTTTGGATGTTTGGTTCCAAAGTGCTCCAAACACATCCCTGTGGTCCCAATAAATGTGTTTCTAGGGCACTACGTTTATCACGCGTTCTAAGGGTGACAAAACCGCTCGAAAATTATACATGGTTTGCACAGACGTCACATGAGCGGCCATAGTGATGGCCTTGCTGTTGGCGCGTTCCTTCTGCAGAACACATTTCGCAACATCGAATCTGTTTCTCTCGGCAAGAGTAGATGGGAGTGACCCAGAATTACCACCAGCATTGTGCGATGACGTCAGGTGTAAACTATGTATTAGCACCCATACAAAACGGAAATGGTATAAAATGCTTTTAATGAAGGAATGGGCAGAACATTCGCAAATTCTAAGTGAGTATCAAAGTGGATTCCGAATAAAAAGGAGGCTAGAAGATAACCTATTAATCCTCATTCAATGTATTCGGGGTGGTAGTTCCAAGATGGCGGAAGAGACGGGGATAGATTCTCCAGTATTTCACGTGTGCCTGCTCCCTGAGGCTCGTCAGTGAAGCGCTCAGGGCAGGAGCATATCACGGGCATAGAGATCATATACTAACTCTAGAGGAAAAGGTCCGCCATTTTCCCATGCATTCTGGCTGCCGCAAGCGGCGGAGCATGCAGGCAGACCCTCGGGGTCCCACACACAATTACCATGACAACCGAAGCCCCGCTGTCCCCGATCGCTCCTCCGGAAAGGGAGTCCCATACCATTTGTTCTGCGAAGTTTCGTCGACAGCATTCGATTTCAGGAACTTCAACAATCCACGAACTTGCCGATGGAAAGGTATTCGCGTTCCTTTCGAAGCTTTCTTTTTGCATAGTGCGCAGATATACGGCCTCCCGTCAACACTAAACTAAACCAGATAATCGGCTACGCCCGCGGGCGGCCGCGCCCCAGGAATGCGAAACCGCGCAACCACCAGATTTCTGAGATTTCGACAGAAAGGAAGTTAATGCAGCGTAATGAGTATAGTTGCCTTCTATAAGCGTTAGAATAGCTCGAAATTTAGTTTACAACGTTAAATTATCACTGTTTATTTTGCTGAGAGTTTTCAGTCTTCGCGATTACCATTGCGACTGTCGTCCTTCAGCTGGCAACATTGGTTTCTTTCTCTCGTGTTCTGTCGCTCTCTTTCGCGATCTTTCACTCGGGACCCAGGATGTCGGCGCACAGGATTTGCCACTCCTCCTCACCCACCTTTACCCCCCTGATCACGGGTGAGGCCTCATTCACACAGCCGGCGCCTCTCCCATCCCGGCACCGTCAAGGGAGCACGCCGGGGCGGGGACGCGACGGCAGGATTGGATTGGATCGGATTGCTTATTTATTCAACTTAAATTACAAAATAAAGAGATAATTGTGCCTGAACATTAGTGGGCACGTTTCTTTTTTTTTTTGTAAATTAAGGATTTGATACCCCATTCACACGACCGTAAAGGTACCTTTAGCTAAGGGACCTTTATTCTCTGCGGCCAATCAATTAACGATCTTCCGCGCGTGGCGTGTGCTCGCGACCCAAGAGCACGGGCTGATTCGCCGATAGTAAAGGGACCTATGCTAAAGGTACCTTTATGTTGACCGTGTGAATAGGGTTTTATATCTGCGAGCGAAGTCAAAGCTAGAAGCGCGAGACAAGCACTTTTTGCGTTTCTCCCCAGCTCGCGCGCTCGAGCAAAGCCTGAACGCACGGAGCTTTCGTGCTCGCGCTTCCAGCTTTGCCTTCGCTCGCACATAACGTGAAACGAAGTATAGCAATTCCCGCCGAAAAGAAACAAGAAAAACAACACAACAAGCGTTGGCTCACTGTTGGCAACCGAACAATAAAAATCTTCCAAACTTAGCGAAACTTTTCTATTTTGTAATTGGTCGGTTTTTGATGGGGGCGGGACTCCGTCATCCGCCGGGACGCCGGGACGCCGGCGCTCTAGAGCAGCTCCCTACGTCGCCCGGCACCCGGCGGGACACAGCTTTCCGGCGAAAACCGGGCCGAAATTCCTCTCCCCTGACGGGAACGCCCCTCGCGACGGTGACGGGATGGGAGAAACGCCGGTATGTGAAGTTTCAGTGCTTTGCTTAAATAATTTGGGAGCTGGTGTCTCGACCTTTCTGAAGTAAAGAACAAAAAACCGCCTTTGCCTGTATGTCCTAGTTTTTATTTTAAAAATGAACAAAGATTGAGGTTTTCGGCACCTCTCAACTCCTTCACCATCTTCCAAGTCACGTGCGCTGTGACGTCAATGGGGGTTGCGTGGGGTTTCAGTGAAGCGCTCTCTCTAGAGTCATCACTGAGCAGCGAGAACTCATCCGCTCGCGACCGCGTGACCACGTGCTGGCGGGCGTAACGTGGTGAAAGGAGGAAAGTCTCATCCGGGTCCGGCCAACACCTCCTAGAAATAAGGCCGTAGCGCTCTTCTCGTGACGTCGCAAAGGAAGGCCATCGGGGGGGCGCGTCGAAGCGAAGGCAACGCGCGTGGATTGACCGTCGTAACGCGCTTTTCGTCACATACGCGTGTCTTATTAGCTAAAATGAAAGCTGCACATTGCAACGGGTGTAACAAACACTTTATTACGCGGGCAAAACATTACACCGCTAAATAATCGATGCGAAATGGCACGAGGTATGCGTAGAAGACGCTCGTCACCCAATGGGAGAATTTCGCTACACAAACCTGAGTTTCAGGAATGCACGATAGTATTCATTCCTTTGGAGGTTACTAATGATAACGTAATAAGGGTTGTACGGCCCTTGGATTTTTCTTTTAGAGCGCTGGAGATTTTTGATAAAATCCAGAAATATGACCGTTTTGACTGTTTTAGCGCATTTTGAGGCATTTTTGAAAACACAATTATTTAGAACACAAACATGACAAAACGCTTGGCCGTACGTACTAGGGGTGCCTCTAATCTTAATTTTTGGGACCATGACAAGAAAGCAAAATATTGTTGTATTTGCGTATTTGTGTAAATAAAATCACCCTGTTAATTGTATTTCCAACTTGTTAAACGAGATGGCGACACTAGTACTAAATGCCTCAAACCGGAGATTTTCTTGTTGTTGCTGTTGTTTTTCTCTCGAGCTCGAATTCGACCGCGATGTCTCGTTGCTCGTGGATCGGTAACACGTGTAGCGAAAGCTCGCGCTATAAAGCTCACTGATCGTGGATTCAATCCACCGCCTCTGCCCGTTTCAATCTGGATGAGCATCGTACCGGCGTGCTGTCATGTATCACTATTGCGTGATGCACGTTAAAGTCGTTAGACAAGCAGCGGTATACTGCACTGTCTTTCATCTCCAACGAAGACACCAGATGCCCTCAGAGCTGACTAACTTCCCGCCGTATGAACATAGACACAACAGAATTACAATTGATGGCTCCGTTGGTCGGCACTTTTTGAATGTTGCAAAAAAGTGTAACTAGTCATCAGCAGACTCCTAGCAAAAGGCCTGATAAGTCTCTGAAGGCGATACTTTTGTTGATTCTATTTTTTTATGTGTGATATATGTTAGCGCGCGTAGTCAAACGCTTGTAAACGCTACAAGCGTGGCTCGTAAGCACCCTAAGATCGTGCAGGGTTGAACAGATATATCCTAATATGTAGGCCGCCTCGATGTCCTGCTAGAGTGATGCCACCCTTTGTAGTACCCAATGCCGACCGACGGCACGAGCTCACGGGTAAAATAGCACAGTCAGCGCAACAAACGCGTGCCATACACGTTCTTTCACGCGCTTCTGAACAAAAAAATAAAAATAAAAGTGTGGGACAAAATGGCCAGATGTCTCCACCCTAAACAAAGCGCGCACCGCAGGAAAGGCTACAAGCGCGAGCTCCTTGCTCTATAGGGCACATCTCGGCGGCACAAGCTCTCGTGCGTCGCTATGAGCTCGCGCTTCTAGCCTTGTCTGCGGTACAAGGTGAAACGGAGTATTGGGCAGGAGATTGAACTATAGGGGGCGCTTTATCGAGCTTGTTGTCCCCACAGCCCGGTGTTTACCAACACAGCATAACAAAGAAATTGAACCTGGCCGAGCACGGTCTGGGCACGAGCGCTTCGCTCTGATCAGTGCTTTGGTCGCACGAGGAGCGGCCTTCGAATCGTCATCTTCGATTTCTCGGATCAAAAACAAACAAGAAAATACGGTTTGTTGTCCCCACAGCTGAAGCGCACCGCTAGAGGCGTGACTGTTCGATCTCCTCCCCAATAGCTATTAATATGTATTTGGAAATAAAGAAAAATAGTTGAACGAGTTGCAAAGAAGGCTAAAATAGTTATTCCGAACAACATTTATTTTATGAAACATTATTTCAGACATTTTCATTCTCTGTAGACCTTGTTTGGTGGCTAGTGGATATGAAAAACAAAAAAGAAGCACGATTTCTATTATTTTAAACAATTACAATATATTTTCTTAACCAACAAACAGGTGCTTACATTGAGATGCAAATTGAATTTTGACGTTAGCGTTTTGGCGTCCGAAACAATCTTTTTTGTAGATTTAACACTTCCCGTTTTGCGGATTACTAAGAAAACCAAACTGGCCATCGATAGGTAGAAAATACGTTTCTACCTAACCGCTCATTCACACTGGAAGCGGATCGGCGTTCGCAAAGCGGTTGCGAACGCGGTTGTATAAAGATCCAGTACAATTGCACGCGCACTTGATGTCATCGAGTGCGCGTGCAATTGCACTGGATCTTTATACAACCGCGTTCGCAACCGCTTTGCGAACGCGGATCCGCTTCCAGTGTGAATGAGCGGTTAGGTAAGGCGTACGTTTATTTTTTTATTTTTTTATTTTTCTCTTCACCTTTCTAATTTTTAGGCAAAATCGAATGAACCTCTAAATAACTTTAGTGTCTTCATAAATAACCTCGGGAGTTCACTATGCTATTGTCCGTTATGAACACCTACCGAAGGTAGGCAGTGAGAACCCCACAGAAAACGAAACCGAAACCACGCCGCATACGTTGGTATATACGCATTGAAGTTGGAGCGGTGCGGTTGCGCTGGGTTCACAGCATGAAGTGCTGCCTGTGCTATCTCGTGGGGACAAAGTTACACAGTTTTTCACTTCGCCAATGTTTTGTGGGACAGCGACAACGATGAACCCGTGCCGTACGACGCGAGAAATTTGGTCTCCCGATCATGTCAGCCACTGTGTCGTCACGGCTGAGATATTTTACACTGCCGCTCTGCGCTCTGCGTTTGTTTTTGTAGCAGTAACGCCTACATGTGTTAGCGCCGATGGGACGTACTGAAATGCCATCCCACACTCGCGGGTATGCAGTGCCAATTTCGTTGGAGGAATGCCCTCCTAAGAAGGTTCGTCCCCGTCGTACGTGTCGATGATATTTCCGGACAAGTATGGCACGCAATCTGTACTTCATGAAGAAAGATTCGAACGGTAAAAAAATTACAAATATGAATCTAAGGAAAACTACAATGAAACTTGGAATTACTAGACAATCGACATTTGAGTATGGAAGTTTATGTGGTGTGCTTTCTTTCTTGATCAGCCTCCTTTTGGATGTGGAAACGCTGACACCCCGAGTTCTGTAGACAACAATTTTTTTTCTTGGCTTTAGAGCCACCTATTGCAAAGTGGTTCGAACTGGAAGTACCGTCCACTGGTCCCTTCCTACCTGTTAAGTGTGCACCTCCCACGTGGTATTATCTTCACAGCCTTTGACGGTCAAAACCAGTTCCCATTTAGTTACGCCGCCCAAACTAAATTTCCACCTGGTTTCGCTATGCCACCTCTTTCTGGTATAATAAGTGTTGTCCAAGTTACGGTCATGTCAAAGTACCTGTACGCCGAAAATCAGCACCTCGCACAACAGGTTATTACACAACAGCTGACCGCAAAAGCCCTTGACGGCCAAACCATGTGTTGGCCGACAACTTTGTTTTCTCGGCTTTGGAACCACCTTTTGTAAAGTTGTTTCAGTTGGAAGTACAGTCTACTAGTCCCTTCCTACATGTAAAGTCTCCACCTCCCACGACGAGTGGTATTCTCTTGACAGCCCTTTCATGGTCAAAACCGGTTCCCATTGAGTTACGCCACCCAAACCAAATTTCCACCTGGTTTCCCTATGCCACCTCTTTTTGGTATAATAAGTGTTGTGTCATGTTACTGTCAAGTCCAAGCACCTGTGTGCCCAAATCTGCACTTCACACAGCCCGCTATAACACAACATTTTGGGTCCAATATTGGATATCCCGTACAGCTTTATTTCTTTATTCGTTAGAAACAAAACTTTCACACCTGCTGTCTTAATGAAACTTGGCACACTTCGTGCACAAACTTAGTGAACATCTCACTCGCCTCCAAATATCATCGTTCCAGCAGTCCTACGTTTACAGCGACGTGCGAAATAAATTTCCCACTCAGAGCAAGTATGGTGGCGGCCGTCTTGCTTTTCGGAAAATTGCTCCAACTCCTTTTTCAGCCGCAACTAGAGAAATTACCCCTAATAACGACTCAAACTCAATGTATAAGAAGTGTAGAACAGCTAAATGCCCTTCTGCCCCAGCACTCATGCAACGTCACCCTCAACGTATCGGCTCAAAAAGCAAAAGTTTCGTCCGTGCGCGCTTCCGCCGCCACAGCTCTGCATGCGAAAAGGCGCCGCGGGCTGCTGAACGCGCCTCACTGTCGAACGCCAGCTCCTCCGCTAGCGGCGCTACGCGCGTTTTTCAAATCGCCCCCTATAGTTCCCGCACGGAGCGTATGGGGATGAGTTGAGCTATTTTGTTATGATACATTACGGGTGGAACCAGCTGAACAATGAAGGAAGGAGAAACAGAAAAAATGGTAGTCCAGCGATTGGTTGTCTTTTCTGTTTCTCCTTTCTTCATTGTTCAGCTGGTTCCACCCATAATGGATCTTACTATGTCACGGTGGAATGAAGCGGTGCTACCTTACCTGTCTGGAAACAAATTGGGGTGTGTGTATGTTTATACAGCCGAGCAGGGCTTAACGTCTGGGGGTCTCGGGGGGTCTCGGACCCCCACTGATTTTAAAGGATGGTCTGAGACCCTCCTCTACAGCCCCAGTATTAGTGAAATATAAATATATCTTTCAGTAAATAGCTTTGTCTTCAGGGATGTAACATTTAATTGGGGATCATTAATTTGAGGGTTGCAGGTGCAGAGTGGGTAGAGTTAGCAGTGGGGTTTATTTTATGTGCATCTGGTACATCTCGTCAGACCCCCCCCCCAACCATCTTGTAGGGACCCCCCTCAGCTTGCGGCAGACTTTAAGCACTGGGCGACTTCTCTCCCTGCTGTAGGTGAGCAATTTAGCCAGTGCAGTACAACCGGTAGCCTGGGGTCTTTAACGTGCACCACGCAGTAGTGATACACGCCCGCACGCCGGTACGATGCTCATCCAGATCGAAACGGGCAGGGGTGGGGACTGAACCCAGGGATCCCTGGGTTATACAGCGCGAGCTTTCGCTTCACGTGCTCCGAGCTGGTGTGCTCTAGCCCACTCGACCACCGATTCTTTTTACAGCGGAGCTGTTAAAGGGGCGATGCAACAATTTTTGTACTTTGCACAAATACCGCTTAGAACGGATCCCCGACGTTAATGACCTATGAAACACGCGTTCGTTTTTCACCCCACGCAATGCGGAGGGCAAGTTCGTCTGCTTCTTGCGCAGGGGGTAGCGGTGACGTCAGAACGCCGAGCCCTGATTGGCTGATCGCGACCCCCCTATTTGAGCGTCGTCTGCTCCTTTGCAACGTCGTCTGCTCGCAACGTCGTCTGCGTCTGTCTTACCTTTCCTGCGACTTTCGGAAGTGCAGAGGTCAGATTCACAAAACCATCTTACGCCAAAAGAGTGCGTAAGACAAAACGTAAGAACAAATTCGTATTCACGAAACGAAATTATCGTAAGTTTTACGCAGGTTACGACGGAATCCTACGACGATCAACTCAGCATGGCCGACAGCGTCGCTCAGTTACTTGTCGCGACGATCAACGGACGTTTATTTTTGTACGTGCTCTTCTCACGCGTCCCGACTACAAGCAGCAAAAAAAAAAAAAAAGTGAAAAAGTACTTGAAATAAACCACGATGAACAAGAACGCTGGATCCACAAACACCCGGGAAATGCTCCAACGGCCACGATTCCACCGACCCGAGTAAGCGAGCTCGGCAGATAGGCCTAGCAGGCACAGCGGTGCTCCGACGGTCCCTGGCCAAGACCGTCTGCCCCACTGATCTCTATGACAATTGCTGGATCGCGCTTCCCCGCTTGTTCGCTGCAGCGCGAGTGAAGCCACCGGACTTCACTCGCTTGGGATACGATTTGCGGTTTTGCTAGCCTATTGCTGCGGTTTTCCAGCGTGCTTAGACACGTTTTCTACTCGTTTGTCGTCATTCGCCGAAGAAGTTTTTTAAGACTCTGTGTATTGTTGAGACTTGCCGTTGTGAACACGTGGAAAATGTTACGAAAGCGCAGTGTCGCATGAAAAAGGCACAACTCGTCAAAAGCAAGGGTCTGGTGGCGTGTTCAAAGCTTCCTTGGCACGCCGAAGTGCCGTGTCTCTGTGCCTTCGCGCGCTTGGATACCGACCAAGAATCGACGCCGTGTGAATGTGTTTAGCGAGTGCAATGTGCGTGAAGCCGTATGTGCATCTGGATCAGCGTCTTACTTTACTCTGACGTCTGTATACTTGTGGCCCTCGCGGTTTAGGAACGAGCTTAATCCAGCGTCCACTAGCGACGGAAGATGGGGGGAAGGTACGCCTTTTTTTCGTCCTTAGACGATTAACACAATACCGTGCACAACAGCTCCTCATCACTGATCAGTGCTGGCACATTATCAACCTACTTAATTGCACTTGACGTTTGAACGCGGCTCACCTATTTGTAATTGATCAACAGATTGTACACGACCATATCGGCCGCGCTTCAAAGATTTTCATTCTCGCCGTCAAGTACTTTTGCTTTCGAAAACCCTCCTTGCTCCACAGCGTTGCCCTATTCGTGCTCCCACGTAATCCATTAGAGTAGATTTGGAACATAGCCATGGTTATTAGTACATAAGAACACGTACATATCTTCCCCCTTTTATTGATAACACACCGGAACAGCTGGACGATCCAGAACTCCGTGGCCGATATATATAAATATGTATATGATCTGAAGGCATCTACGCGCCACGCACGTTCAGAACTTTGGTGCGGCGTCAATTCTTGACCGGTATCCAAGCGTGCGAAGGCACAAGGATGCATCACTCGGCGTGCCAAGGAAGCTTTGATCATGCCGCGAGACCGGCGACACTTGTTTTCGACGAGTTGTACCTTTTGATACGGCTTCACGCACATCGCACTCGCAAAACACATCCACACGGCGTCGATTCTTGGTCGGTATCCAATCGCGCGAAGGCACAGAGACACGGCACTTCGGCGCGCCAAGGAAGCTTTGAACACGCCGCCAGACCCTTGCTTTCGACGAGTTGTGCCTTTTTCTGCGACACTGCGCGTTCGTAAAATTTTCCACGTGTTCAAAACGGCAAGTCTCAACAATACACAGAGTCTTAAAAACCTTACTCGGCGAATGACGACGAACGAGTAGAAAACGTGTCTAAGCACGCTGGAAAACCGCAGCAAAAGGCTAGCAAAACCGCAAATCGTATCCCAAGCGAGTGAAGCCCGGTCAGCCCGGTGGCTTCACTTACCCTTTCCGAAATTCAGTCTGGCCACTTTGATCACTATCATCATCTGTGGAACGGCATTTGTGCCATACCAATGGCGGCCTTCTAGTGACTGATAAAGGAGACGTTGAAGATGTTGAAGATGCTCCTAAGCGCATGCTGCGAGGCCTGTACATTCGGGGGGTCAGTACGACGCGACGTAGAAGTGGAACACAAGAGCTACGTAAGCGTTTATTTCTAATAGCTCAGATTCAGTCAATCTGTGGGCGGCACACAATTGGCTTTAAAGCACTTTGGTGTATAGAATTTTCTCGAGGCATCTGAGTGTGTTGGAGCTTTGTTCTGAATGCAGGTTCTTGGTCACCATCGAACTGAAAGTGATCGAGATAGAACTCAGACTGAATAATTCCTCGCGTGCCGTTGACTTGCGAAAGTGACGGTGCCGATACAAGTTCATCTCCGCCATTGATATGGCAAAACCTAAACTGCTTTACGAACCACCAGATGGCACTGAATTTCGGAAAGGGTCTATTGTCATTGAGATCAGTGGTCTGCCCCACTGATCTCAATGACAATTGCTGGATTGCGTTTGCCTGCTCCGCGAATGCGGTCACTGGCGGCCATCTTTAGGTAGAGTTATATCACCTCTAGCCAAGATACAGCTGCTGAAGCCACTTGGCAGCCACCATCATCCATCCATGGCAGACGGCGTTTTGGCAGTTGTGGTGGCAGGCTGCCATCAAAATAGCGTGGGTGATATTCCGTGATTGATTGAAATTGTTTGACGAAACATGTTTTTAAAATCCGGCGTGAACGGTAGCCCGGTCTTTGAGGACCCGGTGAAAGTTTTACGAAATCGCGCAGCACCGGGGAAACGCAGCACAGCACGCAGCGAAAGTCGCATCGAAAGAAGCATCGAAAGCAGACGTGGTACGTAGTCTGCTTTCGAAGCGAGCTACGCTGCTTTCCCCCGGTGCTGCGCTTTCGTAGAACTTTCGCCGGGTCCTCAAAGACGAGGCTACCGTTCACGCCGGGTTTCAAGACTCTGCTTCGTCGAACAACTTCAATCAAGCACGAAATATCACCCACGGTACAGTGTACTAGATCTACAGCTATTTTACGGCAGCCTGCCGCCATTGCGCTGTCCGCCATATTACTATAATGGCTAGAGATGATATAACTCTACCTAAAGATGGCCGACCGTGGCCGCATTCCGGTCCATACGGTCCATAGGCAGAGCTGGTCAAACGCGATCCAGCAATAGGTGAGTGGCGTTTGGCAACTTCCGGTTCCTTATGCAATTCTGGTTCACTGTCCACAGACCACGACATTGAGCTGCAAGTCTGTGTAAGCATGATTCTGAATCCTCCAGACCGTATGTTTCAGAATCATGCTTACACGGGCGTGCAGATCATCGTCGTCGTTTGTCAGCAGCTAAACAAAATCTTCTAAGGAACCGGAAGTTGCCAAACGCCGCCCACCTAATAGGTGGGCGGCGTTTGGTCATTGAGATCAGTGGTCTGCCCACAACCGGCTGGCGTGCTGAATGGAATATGCCCGCGCGACCCTTGTGAACCCTTCAATCTCTTCCTCTTGTCATCTCCTTGTTTTCCGAGCGGTGACTGTCGCCGGTGAAAAAGCGGTGAATCTCCGACAGACGCAGGAAAGGTAAAGCAGCCATCGCTTTGACTAAAGCAGACGATGTTAACTGCGCCGACCCGCCAACGCCGTTAAAGAGTGAGGAGTCTCGCCGCACACGAAAGGAGAGAAAAAGTATTTGGGAGGGAACTTGCGGACACTAACCACCCTCACTCTCGGTTCTTAGCAAACAAACCTCGGCGCCTCGCCAGTGAGTCCTTTGACTTCTCTCCATGATGCGCGTCTGCTAGTTGTTAAAAACAACGTACCGCTCGAGTTATTTCGTCTCCCCTCTCTGAAAGGCGAAGTCGAGCTCGCTCGTAAAGACCTGCACTTCCGAAAGTCGCAGGAAAGGTAAGACAGACGCAGACGACGTTGCAAAGAAGCAGACGACGCTCAGATAGGGGGGTCGCGATCAGCCAATCGGGGCTCGGCGTTCTGACGTCACCGCTACTTCCTTTCTCAGTGCGCAGAAGACGAAAATGAGCCCACTTGCGAGGCGTATAGAAGTCCCAGTAAAAAATTGAAGAAAAACGAGCAGCGTTCACCCCCTCAACTCGCAGCCAGAACAAGCGGCCACGTGATCTGGAGCCGATTATATGCCGCCAATGTTGACCATAGCCACGCGCTGGGGTTGGCAAAGCACAGGACACGCGCTGAGTTCCAGACATTGTTATGGCTCGGCTATTGTCGTCGTTGCAGCGATTGGACACGGTCCACTGCCCGAATGCTTCTCGAGCTAGTAATTATCACGAGCCCAAATCGAGTGCCCACGCAATGCTCGGGTCCAATCTATGAACAGCATTCAAATATCGTCATATGGGTGTACTGCGATCCCCACTTTACGTCATCAAATTTTGCAAAGGAGAGATTGACTCAAAATGATCGCTTTTGTCTCTGAAATTACACCGCAACAAAGGAGTTTCTTGGTCAGTGGCGTTGCATACGAGTAACCTTGAGTCCCACTAGTGCCAGTAAGCCCGTGTAAAGTGAAAAACATTCCAATTGAATATCGTTGCACTGCCCCTTTAAGGGCTAGGTTCCGCTAGAGTCACTAAATAAAGCTGCGCTTTCAGAGTACCGAAACTCCCAAACTACGCGTCTGAAGCGCGTCAGGCGCCGCCATCTTGGGTCCGCGCGCAGATGGGGGAGCGACTGTGGCTGAGCCAAGCCGAGCTCTAGCCGTCGCCTGCGCCAGCTGCCGTAGCCGCAACTGTGGCAGCGAATCAAGGTCGTGTTGTTCGTATCTCGACGTAAGAAGGAAAATGTGCATGCTGAGCGACAGACTTCAGCGTGTGCAAGCAGTAAACAGTAAAACAGCCGCAGGCAGCGGATCGCTGGACCCAAGATGGTGGCGTTAAAAAAACGCGATGATGATGATAGCGACTCACGTGACTGCCGCTGTCCAATGATGCCGCAGCGAACCAGAATATTGTTGGATAGAGCGACTGTATTGTCGGCAAAATGCCAAAGAAAAGGAATGCGGTACTCTGAAAGCGTAGCTTATTTAGTGACTCTAGGTTCCCCAGGATCGTGTCCGTGTATGTCGACACAAACCTACCTGGACTGCTACCGCCATCTATAAGCGACGGCGGCAAGCACACAACCAGTATGGTTTCCGCCGTCGCTCGTAGATGGCGGCAACCTTTCCAGCTATAATAGAAGAATGGATAGGTGGGCGCGTTGGTGGGAATTCATCGTAGGAAACAGCGCGAAAAACAGACGACGACGAAGAAGAAGCAGTGTTGCCGCACTGCCACTTCGATTTTTCCCTCGTCGAGCGGCAGAAATTCCCTTTTTTTCCCACAACACCATTTTAGTGACAGAGGTCGTTTTTAAGATACGCATGACGCCGAGTATATTTAAATGCAGCAACACCTCCCGTATGTTTTTGTTTTGTAGAAGTTAGCATCGCAAAAATTATGAATTGTAGAAGTTGACATTTGGCAAACTGGTCTCCCCTCCCCTTCCTTTCCGCAATATACATTGCTTGCATGAATGAACCAGGGGAACTAAATGAAGGCAAGCGGGCCATTAACTACACCAAACTAAAATCGCCTGCTCGTTTTCGTGATGTGAAAGGGACCACACCCACTGTGCAATCCATGATCTATCGCACTGACAGAGGATGTGTGTGCGTAGAGTGCGTAGCTAGCAGTGAGGAAAGCGCGCGAACCGGCAGTACTGTACCGCCAGGCATGCAGCACGCACATGATGTAAAGCCTGGTTCAGACAGTTGCGTTTGAAGGCCGGTTCAGACACTTGCGTTTGAGTGCGTTTGACTGCGTTGCGGCGAGAACCGAAAGCGAGTCACCGGCACATCTGTGCTTCGTATGAAGCGTGGAATCCAATTCAAGAAATCATCTTGGCACGCGACATAAGCAGCAGGGATGTCCTGGTGTCTCGCTGCCGCAACGCAGTCAAACGCAGTCAAACGCAACTGTGTGAACCGGGCTTGACTGCGTTTGACTGCGTTGCGGCAGCGAGAAACCAGGACATTCCTCCTGCTTATAGCGCGTGCCAAGAGATTCCTTAAATTGGGTTCCACGCTTCATACGAAGCACAGATGTGCCGCTGACTGGCTTTCGGTTCTCGCCGCAACGCAGTCAAACGCACTCAGCCGCAAGTGTCTGAACCGGCCTTAAGTCGTAATGAATTGCATTGGTTCTTCAAAACAGCAAAATGTCTGAGTAGCTAGTGCCACTTCCTTTCTTTTGTTCAATGTAGATAAGAAAATTACCAAATTTTCTGTTTAGTTTTTTTATTAAAAAAAATTTCCCACGTTTTGCATGTGCTTAAATTCTGGATTCCCTTTTTCCCTAGCTGTCATGCTTTTTCCCACAATATGGGAAATTTCCCACGATTCGGCAACACTGAGAAGAAGCACACTGTGTATCGAGTACAGCTCCGCTGGTCTTCCTTCTTTTCTTTTCTTTATTGCACTTGGCCACCGATCCCTCGTTATTTGTCTGGACTAAAGCCCTTCGATGTGTTTGCGTTTGTCTTGCAAGTGGTGTCGAATGCGCCAGTGCACGAAGCCCGTGTCTCGAGCGGCCCTTGGAAGCAGTTGTCGGCACAGTACTCAAATGAGCGGCCCTTGGAAGCGAATGGCAGCGGAGCACCCGCTCCTCGCACGTGTCTTGCGCGTTTCCACAACAATTAATGGTTGGCGGTACTTGAATTTTATCAAATTAATTTAGTCTGCACTTGCCGGCAGCGCCTTCAACTTTTGGAATTTACGAGGATAACTCGAGTGCAACATGGCTTTGTGTATTTGAGGGGTTCTTTTTCGCTGACAGGCAGAGACGGAAAGTGTCCTTTATTGTCATACCCGTTGCCAATCTTGTCAGCTGCTGTGCACTTGGCGCGCGATTGTGGACGATTAGTTGAGCCGCGCCACTTGCTTGGACAGAGAACTTTTCGGTACAGTTCACGGGTGGGAAACGATTGCTTCTTGTTGCTTTTGACTCGACGCACAGAAGTGTGGACCTCTGGGCTATACTTAGGGTCGGCACTCTGTTCCCCAATATTGCTGTGGGCGCCGCCATCTTGGTGCTTGTAGAGAGCAGACGCAGCTGCCGATCGTCATGATTCAAAAGTGCGCCTTCCTCGGCATTCGATCCTGTGTTAGGAAGCTCATGTAATATTGCTTTGTTCTGTCACGAAGCATTTAAACATTTGTGGAGGACGTAAAAGCGCGGGGGAACCAACTTTGAGTCCAATGCTTACTTGCTGGTGCCCCAGCGTTGTACTTTGAGCTGGCACATGGCACGGCACGACCTGGATTCGACCGCCATATTTGCCCGATAGTGGCGTCCCCTATAGGTCGCTGGAGTCGCGAATAGGACCATAGGAAGTGCGAAAGTGCCGCTTTGTTTATATTTTTTTTCTAGCTTTGAATTGAGCTGTAAAAATACACAATTATTTTTGCAGAACAACGTTCGCATGCAAAATGTGGCAGTCCAAACGGCCGCAACGCAGCACCTTGTGCTTTTGATAATTTCAAACGTGGTTGGAACTTCGAATCCATTCGGAAATCAGAGCTTATTCTACGTTATGTAAGCCACTATAATCTACGAATGTACTGGCTCGTATCTCGCGCCGCCCGTTGACCGCTTCTGGCAGTGGTGGACTCACTCAGAGCAAAGAAGATCTGGCTCGAGATCGGTGGCGAACAGCCCGTGGTCCGAGCCCACCTCGAGCGCCCGAACACTGTACCCGAACTGCATGAGCAGCGGCGAGCATGCAACTCGTTTGCTCCGGAAAAATTCTGCGCCATCTATGAGGAAAAGGGTACAAATAAATAGCGGTTGAATCCCCCTTAAAGGGATTGTCCGGTGAAAACCGGAAGTTCTTAAGATTTCGTGATGGTTACCTGGTGGGAGCCTAATGATTAACATAGGCCATTTTTATTTCATTAAACGACACCCCAATTTAGTGTAATCAACGACGGATATTTGAACGAAACTCCATGCCGAATTTCGCCAGTATCAACGGCTGCACTCCCATCCCTGACGTGACGTCTCACCAGTCTTGCAATTGTCCTATCCTATGCCTCATTCCTCCGTGGGAACACAGTGCTCCCGACGCACCGCAGCATTCCATATTACTCGCCACTGTAAATGTCGCGGAGAAGTGTGGAGCGTGACAATCGTACAACGAAAATACCCTTTCATTCTAAAAAAACAAAACAAAACAAAAATCTAGCGCAGCAGCGAGGGTGAACCACGTCGTACCACTCACGCGGAGGACAAAATTGGAAGTGCACTTCAGTTCGGCGCGTTCTTTGCCTGATGTTACCTCAGAAACTCCGCTTCCCTGAAGGTGGAAGAGGAAAACGCCGTTTATGCACGCTTGGGTTAAAATACAATTACTCCTCCAGGGAAGCACACAAAATTCAGATTTGTCGTGGAAGATGCTCCTACAGCCATTGATAATGAGGTCTAAATGTTTTCATGAATACGAAATTTGACCGGATATTCCCTTTAAGTAGAAAATATTGAGTCACGCAATTATTGCTGTAGGAATGCATATTTTATACAGAAATATTTCGACAAAATGGCGAGACACGCAGTGATTGGACACAGCAATACAGATCAGTTAAAAATCAGGTAGACGTAGCCAACGCAGACACGGCTCGACAAGTGTCACTTTCGATCATGTATAAGCGATGTTATCGCGTGCAGTCACTGAATTAAAATTAATGTAATTTCGATCGAATGACAATATGGGGCCGACAAATCATCTTGCGACGCTCATATAATCACTCAAAACAGCGAACTGATTAAATCCCGTATTATTTAATCAAAATATATTAACTTTTCCGTGTGGCAGGGGTACTAAACTTACTATTTACAGTCAACTAATTTACTTCTCCCTATGGGCTCGAGCTGCCTAAGAACAAAATATAACCTATTTTGTATACAATAATACTATTATCTTAATACAGTTAAGATTCTAGTATAAACGCGGTAAAAGCAACAAAATAACATTAGTATAAATAAACACATAAGCACAAACAACGCACTTTCAATAATCACACAAACGTGTTATTTACCTTCCAGTAAAAACTAGAATATTACCACGCATATTTACAAATGTCGACGCAGTAGCAAACAGATAACGACGAAGAACAAAATTCCATTCTATCACGAGATTAAAAAAAAAAAAGAAAAATCGACTGCAGCACTTTACTTGCGTCTTAAGCCCGGTTCACACAGTTGCGTTTGACTGCGTTTGACTGCGTTGCGGCAGCGAGACACCAGGACATCCCTGCTGCTTATGTCGCGTGCCAAGATGATTCCTTGAATTGGATTCCAGGCTTCATACGAAGCACAGATGTGCCGGTGACTCGCTTTCGGTTCTCGCCGCAACGCAGTCAAACGCACTCAAACGCAAGTGTCTGAACCGGCCTTTATACCCCTGTTACACGGGCACACTTAACTGCAGTTACGCTAAGCCACAGTTAGCGCACAATACTTGCCGACAACATTCTGCGGCTATGCAGTCAAAGCTATGGGCGAACGTGCGCTTGAGCATCTTGAGCATCTATCGAAGCTGTGCACGCGCGCTCTTCACTTGTCATGGAATAGCTGTCCGAGAGTATAGTGCGGTATCTGTGGTGCCGCGAAACAGCAGTTAAGCTGAGTTAACCGCGGTTAAGGGTGCCCGTGTAACAGGGGTATTACATGACCAAGAAAGCCCGCAGATATAGGTTGTTCGTCACCTGTCGATCGTATCCATCACGAAAACATTTGAACACGAACTTCTAGAAGTCTCTCTCTGTCGAGAGAGAGGTCATCGGCCAGTGTCGTCGTTGACTAGTTTCCACACACGTCACTCAAACCGTAGCAAGACATGTTTCGCGAATCCACGTAAATGCCGTAGTATCAAGCGAAAAAAAGAAAAAAAAAACAAAACTACCCGAGACTGCGGTGACGACAAAAAAAAAAACAAAAAAAAACGACGGGTAGGAGGATCAAAAGAACCACACACACACACACACACACACACACACACACACGCACGCACGCACGCACGCACGCACGCACGCACGCACGCACGCACGCACGCACACACGCACGCACGCACACACACACACACACACACACACACACACACACACACACACACATATGTCACATTCGTCTGGGGCGCACCGCACCGCACCGCGCTGCACCGACGGACGCGTCGCGTTCACCTGGTCGTGTCGGTGCGGCTGCACTACGTTCGCCTGGGACTTCATGCGGCACCGGTGCGTTGCTGCACCAGCTGCACCGTCGGAAGGAGACCATGCAGGCATGGGCGTCCGCAGGGGGGTGCAAGGGGGGGCGGTTGCCCCCCCCTGGAAGTTTTTTTTTTTTTTTTTTTTTTTTTTGGGGGGGGGGGGGGAAACTGCGCCCGCACCAGTTAAAGGGTACTCGGCGGTTTTTTAGCTTCCCAAACCAATTACATTTCCTGAATACCATGGATTTAATGTTCAAATTCAAAATAGCTATTGAGAAAACGGCAAGTTAAGGCGATGCCAAAACCGAAACCGCCCCATGGTGACGAACTGACCAATCGTGGCGAGGGGTGGCGTGCGCTAAAGCAGTGGCTCTAGTTCGAGTTCCCGTTGAAACCAAAACGAAACCGAATCTAGTGTCACGTGAACTGTTTAAATAATGCAGTTGATGGTTGACAGACACAACGCATATTCTTATAGGACAACAAGATGTAGTACGCATTGTTTCTTCGTTGGGGTATAGAAACATTTGATAAAACAGTACATATCAATTTATTCCGGAGAGACACATAGGGTAAGCCGCATTACCATCGGAAGCAAGCGTTTGTAGCCCCGAAGTGCCCGAAGTGGAAGCGTGCTGAAAATAGCCAACATCGCGAGGTAACAAGTCTTTTTGGTGTCTCCCACGAGATTCTTCCTGGCCGGCTTAACCTAGCGTGATTCTGAACATGGATATTCGACGCTTCTTCAAGCGAAAGCGGACGTGTGACGAACTGTTATCAGGGGACCACCATCAAGAGCCTAGTGAGACATGTTGCAACGCGGGCGCGTCTGACGGACATCAAACAAGCTCTCATCAGGACTCGAAACCGGAGGTTATTGAAACCATGAAAGGTACCGCACCGACGGTGACGTTACACGGCGTGGTAAGTTGCGAAGCAACTCGCATGTCGACTGATTTGGATTTGGGAAACTTTCTGGATACAGACAGAACCGCTGGGATCCCGGATCATGTTAAGCTGAGTCTTCCTTAGCAACCCATGGACTCCAAGTGTTACGTACGACTTCAAGAAAGATGTGGTATCTGAGAAGAGATCTTTCCGCTACCAATGGCTGGCAGATTACTCACCTTGGCTTGCGTACTCTGCAACAGCTCAAGGAGCTCTTTCCCGTTACTGCGTCACATTTCGTCCGAACGTTCACCGTGGCACTCAAGGTAGTTTTATTGTGCGCGCTTTTACGAACTACAAAAAGATGCACGAGGCGTGCAGGGACCACATAAAGTCCGGATGGCACCAGGAGGCAGTCGAGGTCCCTCAAAACTTTATGGATGTGATGAAAAACAGGCAGCTACCTGTTGTTAACCAGTTGGACAGAACACTGCAGGATCAGGTTCAGAGGAATCGCGTGAAACTGTATTCTATAGTTTCTACCATTGTCTTTTGCACGACGCATGACTTTCCGATTCGCGGGAAGCAGTCTGACAGTGGCGTCTTCCACGATCTTCTTGATCTTCGGGTGGAAGCTGGAGATGCTCCGCTTCGGGAACACTTTGCTTCCGCAGCTGGAAACGCCAAGTACACATCTGCCCGGGTCGAGAACTAGATAGTCAGCATCTGTGGCAACATGCTAAAAGAGAAAATAGTGTCCGAAGCTAACAGAGCTGTAGCATTCTCTGTCCTAGCGGACGAAACGGCTGACATTGGGGGGACAGAGCAGCTGTCCATCGGCGTTCGGTTCATAGACAAGGCTGGAGACGAGGCCTGCGTTCGTGATCAGTTTATGGGATTCGTAGCGCTGGAACAACTTAACTCCGCTTGTATTGCCGCTACAATCCTGCAATTTCTGAAGGATGCCGGACTCGTTCTTTCGAACCTCGTTGCTCAAGGATACGATGGATGCTCTACGATGGCTGGAAGAGAAGGGGGAGTGAACAGAAGAATACAGCAAGAGTTCCCAAAGGCGCAATTCTTTCACGGTGCAAGCCACAAGCTAAATCTCGTGATCAACGATCTGAATGAGGTCAGCGAAATTCGAAATACAATAGGGGTCATCAAACAAGCCATAAACTTCTTCCGTGAAAGCGTCCTCCGTAGGAAACTGGTGCCCAACATTCCGATGCTGTGTGAAACAAGATGGTCCGCAAAATACAAATCAATTAGAATCTTCTCTCAGCATTACGTGGCCATAGTCGAGGCACTCGAAAATCTGGCATCGGCTGAATCCACCTCAAATGCTGCAACCAGACAACAAGCTCACATCCTATACTGTGCGACGACGAGCTCATCTTTCATTGTGTGCTTGCACATCGTCGCCAAGTACAGCGCAAAGCTTGAACCTGTCACAAACGTGCTGCAAAGCGTATCCATGAATTTCCATTCAGTGCATGAGCACACTGCTGAACTCCGGAACATTTTTCAGTCACCGGACTAACGCAGAAGATTTGTTCTCGGGCATCATGAAGACAGCGTGTGACGCGGCTAATCTCCTCGGTGTGGTGATATCTGTCCCAAGGCAAGCTTCCCGTCAGACCCATCGGGAAAACTACGGGATTCAGTCGCCAGAGGAGTATTATCGTGTGGCAATATATGTGCCATACTTGGACTCACTCGCTGCTTCTTTGACTCGCCGCTTTTCAGAAACTGACGCGAAAAGCTACAGACTTCTTCAGCTGCATCCAGCCAGAATGAAACACATGAGCCGCAATGAGTTTGCTGCTCTTGCCGAAGAAGTGCAGAACTTTTACTGCATCGGTAACTTGAAGGAAGAGAGCGCATCCTGGTACGAGATGTGGCGCAACAAAACCGGGGACTTTTCTAGTTTATCTTACCCCGAACTTTTACTTCGTTCGGGCGCAGACGTTCTATCCCGCTGTCGCAAAGGCCGTCGAGATAGCGCTTGCATTGCCGGTCACCACCTGCACTGTTGAACGCTTATTCAGCACACTCAGGAGAGTGAAAGCATGGTTACGCTCAACTATGGGGAACGACAGGCTTGTTGGTCTTTGCATGATGAGTGTATACCGGGAGCGTGTAATGAAAGACAAGAACGACTTCATCACCCGGGTCCATCACAGAATTCGGCCAGAAAAACCCAAGACGTCTGCAGCTGCTGTTCAAGGACTGATTGTGGTTACATAGCGCAACTTCAAGACGGCGACATTCTCTATTTTGCTATTCTGTTCGCAGTAAACTTGTTGCTTCCGATTCCAGCTGGATTCCATTGTATTGTTTCTGTTCATTAAGGGCTTCACGCTTTAGCGGAGACTGAGCGAATACCGTTTGGTCGTTTTTTGCTTTGTTTGATCTTTCCTGCAGGGGCGGTCGCGTGAAAGTGCCCTCCACGTTGCGAGGCGCCCGAGTACATGTGGAAGGAAATAGCTGCACTATATAAACATCTAATTTAATAGTCTCTTCTTTGTGGGAT
The DNA here is from genome assembly GCA_013358835.2 of Ixodes persulcatus. Taxonomy (NCBI): domain Eukaryota; kingdom Metazoa; phylum Arthropoda; class Arachnida; order Ixodida; family Ixodidae; genus Ixodes; species Ixodes persulcatus. The sequence goes on from JABSTQ010009298.1 coordinate 133,332, forward strand.
GTAGGGATTTGCCGTTTCTAGCTTTTCTTTTTTCACCGGGATGCTAAGGTGCAAATCTAAACGTGCTCAATATGTGGCACGGTAAAGGCAATGTTACGTTAGGAATACAAACAATTGTATTGCAATGACAATCTCATAACCATTGGTTTTAAAACAATGGGCAATATGTTTTGGTGCCGAAATAATTCACCGAAGTCATAAGTAACGAGAAGGGCAGCGTGTGTATAGGTTTGAAGTCATATTAGCTTTTCGAATTTCATCTTAACAAAATTGGAATGATGACTGCGAACTTGTATGTAATCTTGCAGGTTGTAATTTTATAAACATATTTTTATTATGTTGGATTTGGAACGAGGTTACTGGCAGAGAGGTGCTCTAACTTTCTGGACTATAATCAGGCCAAGCAGACGAAACGAACCTTGATGGTGGTGCCTCCAGGATATTCCATGGGGGGGGGGGGGATAAGTTTGCCCCCTCCTGGAAAAAGTTCTGCGGACGCCCATGCATGCAGGTCCTCGCACTGCGACCTTGAGTTAACACTCTCCGCTTCCTTCGGCACCTCCTCTCTCTCTCTCACCTCGTCGTCGGTCTTCCTTCCTCGCCTCGCGAAAAATGGCGGCCCGCAGCTCGAGAGAACGTGATGTCGGCGCTGCTATCTTCTTCCCCTCAAGCCCTCTGATGTGGCTACGATTCCAGCAGTGACGACGGGCGTCGGTTTTTCCCTTTTCGGGAAGTGTGTGTGTGCGTGCGGTGCTGCGTTGCGTCGGCCGCCGAGCAACCAGTCCACCACGCCGGCACGTGAAGCTTTCGTCGTTCGTCGGATTCAAGACGTCGGTGAGTCTTCGGACTTCGTTTAAACTTTTACCTGGACTTCGGGTCCTGCAGTGGGGACTTTCCCTTTTCGGAACTTTCGTCTTCTTTGCACCGGCGAACTTGTTTTCCGGCTGCAGTTTGTGTCGCGAGCGGCGAGTTGTTTCGCGTTGTGTCGGGAATGTCGGGAAATTGAGTGCTGTCTTGCTTTTTTCGCGGCCCCGCTGCCTGAAGGTTCGTGAGTGTGCTGATTTCGTTCTGATGGTTTTGTCGTGTTGTCGCCGTGCGCGGCGTTTTATTGCCTAATTAAATTTCTTGTTTTTCTTTTAACCCCTGCGTGCCCTCGCCTCTGTTGATTTTCACACCGAACGTGTACCTATTGCTTGTCACCAGTCCGACAATAAAATCGCATATGTGTAAACGCTCTGTTTCATAGTTCATGTGTTTTGTTTTTACGTTGGCGGGCGATTTTTCGGTGTAACAAGTACATACTTGAACCATCCACTTGAAAGACAATTTGTTACTTTCATTCTTCGCTAGATGGCGCGAGCCGCCACCCCACTCTTGCGGATATTTTTTTACCGTCCACCCGTTCATGTTTTGCCCTTGCAGTGACCGCACCGAACGCGTCGCACGGCGGGATGCTTCGCGTTCGCCTGGTGGTGCGTCATGTGGTGCACCTACACAGTGGCGTGGCCTTGGGGGTGACATTTTCTCGGTGCCGTGCGCGCCCCAGACGAATGTGACAACACACACACGAGAGCAGCACCAGCAGTGTGGGACGAGAAGAAAGGACGACGAAGTGGCATGAGGAGCAGCGGCGTTCGCTTCAGCTCCGCTAACACCACTAAATTCCTGCCATCAACTGGGTATCCAACCCAAATCTTTTATCTAAGGACGGCGACTCATCGAAAGCAGAACCAAATGTAGGCGAGTCTTTCTTTTAATTCTCACCTCGAGAGGCCGTCGTAGGCCCGGACCCAGGGTAGGCAGAACTAGGCCTGCCCATCGCCCCGCATCCTGAACATGGCGAGTACTGAAACAACGCCGATCGAAAGGAGCACCGGGGCACCGAGAACGACGAAAACAATAGCATGGAGCTAGAGACCAACAAGAACAACGCAAGAAAGGTGATAATTCCAGCAAAACGACTCCGTAGTCAGGACCGGGACGATAGTTTCGAGATCAGCAATGACGAGATTAACAGTATAACTAACATCAACGATAGTTCTCCTCTTGAAACGACAAACAGTTGGACGCGAGTCACATACAAAAAACAAAAACCACAATGGGGAACTCATCTTGAGCGCTTTGACGAACCAATGATTGTGATTGTGGTGAAACCCACGACGCAAACCAGAATATCGAACATCTCATCGCGGATCCTCATGGACCAACTGAAACAGCTTTTTACAATTCCTTGCAACAGAGACCGACTTAGCTACGATCCAAATCACAGGAACAACACCATATCCATTACTGTTTACAGTGAGGCGCACGCAGGAGACATCCTCCAGATGAGCACTCTGACGCTGGGTGACGGCACGGTGGTAGGGGTCCAAACATACAGATCCACCACGGGCCTCATGCCCAGAGGAGTAATACACGACGTGGATGCAGAGTTCACAGCACAAGACATTGTCGACTACTCAGACTCTGACTACTGCAATGTCCTACATGCAAGACCCATTGGGAGGAGAGGCACATTTCTTCTTACGTTCGATGGAAATAGAGTTCCTAGGAAAATCACGCACCGAGGAAGACTGTTCAGAGTATACACGTACAAACCAACAGCCGTCCTGTGCCTCAAAAGCCACGGCATCGGGCATAAGGCAGCTGTCTGCACGAGATAGCAGAGATGTAGGCGTTGCGATGAACCTCACCCAGAAGGAGAACAATGCGAAGATACGTATTGCCCTAACTGCCATATGTCGGGACATACAGCCTTCGATCCCAACTGCGAGACCAAAATAAGCACGGACGCCAAGCTACAAAGAAGAGCACAAGCAATGACACAGACAAAGAGCAAAGCAACAAATGTCGCAAGTGCGTCTCCATGGAAGACGATGGCAACTGCCCTGCACAACCAGGGCACACTTAGAGGAAGAACATCCTTTCACCAAAATCGCTTCTCCCCCCTACAAGACCTCAACGAGTTCCCGCGCTGGAAAACACCGGCAGTACCAAGAAGGGCCTCACCACCACCAACTGCACGACATACAAACAGGATCTGCCAAACGCCAATGCCAACATGGCCCCAAGAACGTCTTCAACGAACAAGACATCAATCGAAGCCAAAGAAAATCAACTAAAGGAACTTGAAAGACATGTGGCCCAGCTCAAAGCGGAAATTGAAAAGGACAAACAAGAAGAAGAACGTGCCAAGCAACGCAGACAAACTGAACTGGAAAAAAAGAAGCAAGATGCAGTCAAGAAAACTGTTGAACAAAAAATGGTGTTAATTCCCTCCTTCACAAAGAACCCAACACCATCAAAAAACCCGTCGATCTGCGAGATTACCCAAACTACCCAAAACGGGAATTGGGAAGAGAAAGTGCAGCGCTTCGTGGAAACACAAGCTCAGCAAACGCAACAAACACAGCAAATACTACACCAACAAATTCAGCAACAAATACAGCAGCAGCAACAGATGCAGCAGATGATGCAGCCATTTCAAATCATGTTTATGCAGTTCCAGAAATCACAAGTACAACAATGCAGCATAGAGGATACCTCCACCCCCACCCAGAATGCAGAACAAACCATCTAGAGATTCCCGCAAGACTAAGACACTTGATTTTCTCCAATGGAACTGCCGGGGCCTCCGAGCTCGCAGGGCGGAACTCAATTTACGACTGCAACAAGAACCTAAAGATGCACTACTATTACAAGAGATAAATGGGGACAACATCGGTCTTAGAGGATACAGAAGCTTCACATCACCCTCAATCATCCACAAAAGAGGCAAGAAAGAAACAGTCCGAGCCCAAGTAGCGGTGTACCTAAGGAAACCACTACCATATGAACAATTAGACACTACTCAATGGTGCAACCAAACCCAAGAAATAGTAGCAGTCCGCACAACAGATAACGACATCAAAATCATCCTCATATCGGTATACTACAGACCAGCACTTTTCACGGACGACGGGCACAGCTGGCTAACACACTTTATTAACACGTATCCCAAGCACCACATCGTAATTGGGGGAGATTTCAACGCCTGGCACGCAGTCTGGGGACAAGACCAACCCAATGAGAGAGGCGTCAAAATTCAAGAAGAATATGAAAAAGCAGGGCTCAACCTACTGAACGATCCCGAAATTAAAACCAGACTCGGACAAGGGCCCAAACAGAAAGACACAACACCCGATTTAACCCTTGCATCACAAAAGTCTATAATAACCTGGAAATGCGATAATTATGACCCATGGGGAAGCGACCATTTCTCAATACACATAACACTAGAACTCGGAAGCAAACTTAAACAGAAAAGAAAGAGCAAGACTATCATCTGGGATGATTTCAGAACAATCATGAATCAAGAATACCACATAACTAACATAGACGAACTAACCCACGCTATGAAAGAAGCATCTGAAAAAGCGACAATTCAGAAAGCAGTAAACGTGGATGGCCCGAATCCTGACACACACCTTCTCTCACTATGGCAACACAGACAGGAATTCATTGAAAAATATAGAACATTCAGAAATCGCAAAGACTTAACCGAGGTAAACAAGCTTGCAAAGGAAGCACAATCTTACGCCAACAAGTTATGTCTCGACAATTGGAACGACCTATGGGAATCATTCAACGAGCACACGTCGATAACACGAATGTGGAGTATATGTAACTCTATGCTCGGAAAAAAGAAAGAGTGGGGAATCACATCGAATATAGCCCTACGAAGCAACAAAACGATAGAAGAAGTACTTGAAGAAACGGGCCCACGTTTCTTCCCTCAACCTGGAACCAAGCCGAACGAAATAATCTACACCTCAACAGTAGTGGAAGACCAACACCACTACAACTGCGACTTCACCGTCTGGGAGCTTGAAGCAGCAATTGCAAACGGCAGGACTAGAAGTGCACCAGGCCCAGATCAAATAACCAACAGTATGTTGAAGAACCTACCCGAATTTGCGAGAGCTGCGCTATTGGAGCAGATCAACGTCATCTGGAAGTTAGGTGAAATGCCAGAGGACTGGAAGATGTCGTGGGTCACACCCATACCAAAACCCGGAAAAGTCCCAGATAAACCTCAAAACACAAGACCAATATCCCTGACGTTGATACTGTGCAAGCTCGTCGAAAGGATGACGCTCGCTAGGATCGACTGGTTCATGGATAAGAATGGTACATACCACCCGGCACAAACGGGATTCAGAAAGAACTTGGGAACGCACGACAGTCTAATACTACTTAGAGAAACAATATTGAAATTCACCCCCGAAGCCCACAATACGAGAATGTTGGTGGCTGTAGACATCAAGAAGGCGTTCGATGCGCTACCACACGACGTAATAATCAAGACCATGGAGACCCAAGGAATCCTAGGAAGACCGCTTAACTTAATCAAGACATTTCTCAAAAATAGAAGATACGTAATCAAAGTGGGCAAAGATCAAAGTAGCACAAAGAACAATGACATTGGAGTGCCGCAGGGTTCTGTCCTTTCCCCCACGCTCTTTAATCTAGCGATGGCACCTCTAGCTTGGAGGTTGGACGAAGTAGAGACACTCCATTTTACTATATACTCAGATGACATCACACTCTGGACGACACAAGGCACAAAAGAGGAACAGGTTGAAACACTGCAGGCAGCACTTCACATCATAGAGAGCTTCCTAGCAGAAGTAGGCATGAAACCATCAGCCGAAAAGACAAAACTCCTGATATTTGGTAGAGAAAGAGACAACACCAACCCCACTCTAAAGTTCGACGAGCAGACAATAGAAAAGAGTGACGAACACACCATCCTCGGAATCCACGTCAACACCAAACTCAATCCAGACAAATGGATCAAAAGAATGCGCGACACATGGAGACACGGCACCTCGATCATCAGAAGAATAGCGAATAAACACGGCGGAGCAGGTGAAGGAATTGCCAGAACGATAGTTCAAGCGGCACTCATACCGAAAGTCATGTATGGCTGTCGCTTTTACAGATTGACACTGCATCATTGGGCCCGTCTCGAAACCCTGATGAACGACGCTAGAAGATGTATCTCGGGCCTTCCGAGACAAACAAGACTGGAAGAACTACACAAATGCGTGCCATTTCCGTCGCTGAAAGAATTGGCCTCCACACAAGAACAAGCACAAAGAGTCAAGATGCAACACACCAAGCAAGGCAGAGAAATCGCCAAACTACTTGGTTGGAAACTCGAAAACAATGCACCCATACCAGACCAACTACCACCATGGGAGAGGATCGACATAGCCCAATCGGCCCCTATACCACGAAAAATGAACGGCGAAAAAAACAAAGAAAGACGGCGACACAAGGCAATGAAGCACGCCGAGGAAGTAAAAGTCATCATCGAATGTAACGACTCACCTACCATAGTCTGCTACACCGACGCAGCCTTCAGTGAGCGAGGAAATGCTGCTCTTGCGTGGTACGTTGAAAACACGAAAACTACTTGCACAAAACATGCACCGTACTGCAGAACGGCGCAAGAGGCTGAGATCACGGCCATTCAAGAGGCCCTGAATGCACTAGGACAAGAAGCCCAATGCGGCACAAGCATCATCATGTTCACAGACTCCCAAGACGCCATCCGTTCACTGAAGACGCATCAAGAAACGTGCAAGGCGATACGAAATATTATGACTACGGCCATCAAGCTAAGGATGCGCGACATCCGAGCCTCGGTACGCTGGATCCCGGGTCACGAAGGGATCGAGGGCAACGAGATAGCCAACGAGGCAGCAGGAGAGTTAACTCGTTCCTTCCTCCGCTGCCTTCAATGCCACCCCGAAGCCCCCGCGCCCTCTCGAACCCATCAAAATCTACCACAAACGTCACAACCAATCGACTCTCCGAAGAGCGAACCTGACGGCTTTTACGACCCTTTTTGGGAAATTAAAGCAGCCAGGATCGCTCTGAAGAAAAATATCAACAAGCACAAAGACGTGGCACGGGAAAGCCTTCCCAAGGGATTCCGAAGACACGAATCCGTCCTGCTAAGAAGACTCCAAGCAGGAGCTGCAATCACCCCATCAGTAACAAAGAAATGAGCGGACGCTAAAAAGAAGAAGAAGAATCCGAACTTTGTACCAAAACCAGACCAGTGCAAGTACTGCCAGAGAATCTCAGGGCAGACACTCAACACTTGGTCTGGGAATGTTCAAAGCTTGACCAAGAACGCAATGACGCCCTGGGAGCACTCAACCGTGAAGACAAACCTTCAATACTCGACGAATGGGTAAACCCCGCAGGAGACTCCGAACGACGCAGCCTCATCCTCCGATCGCTGGTCGACTTTCTGAAGACGGCCGACCTCGGCAGAGACTTGTAGCTGCCACAATCACAACCTTACGCGCTTCCATCATCCCAATAACCCTCTCCCCTCTGGCCCTACCATAGTGTAAACCGCCAGTTGAATTTCATTCTTAATAAACCTTGTCTGACCTGACCTGACCTGACCTGTGGGACGAGAGGCTTAACATTGTCGACCCATCTCTTGCTCGTGTGCGCTCCCTCCCTGCGGCAATGACTGGATTTTTTTTTCGGTTCCTTTCCCTTCTGAAATGTCTCAGCGTTCCTTTGCAGACAGTCAGCAGCTCACACACAACGTAAATTTACCAGAATCGGAGACCGTACGAGGGAAGAAGATGTCGCATCGGAAATTCGGAGCCGGTTCATTCGAAAAGTGTGGGGAGCCGCGGGACTGCGCGTAGTCCCGCGGCTCCCCACGCGGATAATCATAAATATAAATTTGGTACTTTCAACCTTGGCAACGCGTTGTATATTACGTTTATATTATATATCTAATAAATTGTACAAGACAGCGCTTTTAAAACGTGTATTAATGTCGGATAAACGTCTGTTACCAGCTCTACTACAACTCTCGAATATCAGGCAACGTCTGCAACGATGAAGCTTTTCTCTATCTTCGAGCTAAATAGTACTTCCATTGCTTCGCTGAAAAAGCTCAATGCAGAGCACTAAATATTCGTGAGGAACAATATGGCACTCCCATCGAGTGCCTCAGTTCAAAGGGTGTTCAGCGTAGCAGTCGACATCTTCAGTAAGAAATGACGGAAAATGTCTGACGAGACTTTCGAGAGCCAGCTGTAGCTCAAAATACTCAAGGTCAATAAATGGAACAGGTGGCAACAATAAGAACTTGAATAACCTTCTTCCCTTTGTTTCTTAGTTGAGGAAAATATTGTTGAAAGCAACGCCACGAAAGTAACGGATTACTTTTGGGGGTAACGGTCACTTACTTTTACGAGAGGGTAATTGTAATTGTAAAAAATTACAATTTAGCCTTGAGTAATTGTAAATGTAATTCCTTACTATTTTTCAGTAACGTGTACAAGTCTGTAAACGCGCACCAACATTACCCCGCCGCTCAAGAAAAAAATATTTTTTTCACGTCGATATGCGTCGACCGCAGAAATTTTCTCACGTAGTTGCGTCATGGCCTTCCTTCCTCCGACATTGGGGAACTGTAGTAGACCGTTTCCGCAGCCCGCTAAGCACCCGGATAGCGCTCCGTAATCCGCCACAAGACCTTGAACTATGCAGATAAGGCTGGCGGCGCGCATGCGCAGCTGCGGCGTTTTCTTCAGGGATACCGTAGCGGAGGAGAAAAACGGTCTACTACAATTCCCTTGTGACGTACCCACTCGGAGCGCCACGACCTTATTTCTAGGAGCTGTTGGTCCGGCCGTCGTTCGTGGTCCGGCCATCCCAGGCCGGCCCTGTTCCCCTCCCCCTCCGGCTTCTGGCGGCTGTTCGTGGTCAGATAGAGCTGACGGTTTGGTGGACCTAGGATATATGGCGCCACTAAAACTCCGTATAATAAAAGTTTTGTCGATGATACAGGTTTTTGACGGATTTATATTTATGTTGGAACGACAAGATTTATAGGAAAGTTACCTTTTATCGAGCAGGTATTCGCACAACTTGCTATCTTTCTACAAGACCCCCCCATAAAGTTATTACAATAAACGCTAGAGGCTCAGCTGGCGCGAGTGTCTACGGGACTTCCGGTTGCAAATTGAAGCAGACAGCATGCAGTCTATATTTCCAGTCTCCCTGTGTATTCCTATGGGAAAACGCGCGTGAATTTTGCCTCTTCGCCGGAAAATAACATGAATAACTTTTGTCATTTCGGTTGTACCGGATAGTATGTACCTTTATTGGTATTGTGAAAGTGTAATTGCTCTAGTTACAGCACTTTTCTTTACCACTGAACGATGTTAAACTTCGCTCTATTTCAGGCCCCAACCTCTGTTCCAAGGAAGGTATGTGAAAACGAGGTACGATTCTAAGCAAACTAACAATCGAAAGGAATGTAGAGTGGGTTCAAGGTTCGCTAGCATTTAGATATGTTGTGCATGATAATTTCACAAGACGTAAAATAGTTCTAGTTTAGAATACGCGATACTGCAATTATCGTTTCACAAACAAGGGACTACGTTTTCTCCTTGCCTTCCTCCGCGGGGGGTGAATTTCCCGTTCCCACGGGATGCGCGGAAGCGCACGTATCTGCGCACGTTGCATGCCGGTCGTGCCGGTCACGGCCCGCGGGCCGGCTCCCGCAAACGTGGCGTCGGCGGTGAACGTCGACGTGGACGGCGTGGTGAAAGCTCATCGCTCCGCGTAAAAGCGCGATCCTTGACTGAATTGTCGTCGTGTGTCGCTATGATAACCCAGCACGGACTAGAAGGGAAGATCCACCTACTCGTGCGGCGATGTCGTGGCGGCACTCTCAAGACAGCAGAAACGCCCGTGCCGTCGTGTTTGTTTACTTCGACTACAGTAGCATTTGTGTCCTCGAACATCGCCCGGATTTCTTATTTGGCGCTTTTCATGCGTGTGCTCAAGTTCAAGGTATTACTGGCGCGTACCGTAGAAAGGATGCGAATTTTCACGCGTTTTCTTCACCGGGGAAAAGTGATTAGTGTTAGCAATCCTGAACGCTCGCAACGTCTATTTGTGATCACGAAATCGTATTTCTACGTTGCAATATCGCTGCTAAGATTACATCGTCTTTTATAATCGTAGAAAAGGCGTGTGGCGATATTTGTACTATTGGCAATGTCGTGTATTAGAGTCGTGATCGTCCAAGACGGCGTACTGCACCTTTTTCTTTTCTTTTTTTCATCCACTGTACCCTGCAAGCCTATCAAGAAAAAATAATAATAAAGCTTTTTTAGGCTATAGAAAACTGTCTGTCTATATTCTGTTACGGCATTGAGTAGCAGTGCGTCCCATTTTTAGAGGCGCCGCTGAAACAGCTGACGGCGTCATATAGAAGCGGTCGCCGTGCTGACGACCAGCTGCGCTTGTTGCAGTGGTTGCAGGTCTGTGCACGTGCGGCGCAGAGCGGTCGCTCCGGTTGCAACGGACGCAGTCGTAGGTACGCGCTCGTTGCACATGTCTGAACCAGCCTTCCCCCCGTCCTCCCGAGGCGAAAGTCAACGTGGCGACATCGTTTGACATCACGTACCAGAGGTAACGCTGCGATGTCAAACGTTGGTTTGGTTACGACTTGCCCCAACCGCAAATCGAAGAACGCCCGAAAAGGTCCGCGTTTCGTCGTCCTCGGAACCGGAACACGACTCCGAAGCGCTGCTATCGTCCACATCGCACGTCGGAGTGGCGTCATAGGAAATCATCCCCAGGTCGGCTGTCCGCCGAAGAATTTCAACCGCGCCGGGTCCTCGAGCGTAGAGAACCCCGCCATGATCGAAGCTCGAATGACAAAAAAGTTCGGCCGATGCAGCTACCTCGGGATCACTGCGCGATGGAACGTCGTCTAACGCCATTGGCCCGAGATCCTTTTGATAAGCGTGCTATGACCAATGAGAGTGGTTTCGTTTTCGGATGGATCCGAGGTTTGGCGGCCTTCAATTACATTTTTATTAAAGAAATAATCACCGTATGACTATACTTATTGTTTTTTAGGGATACTTAGGGCGTCTAAATTCAGCTGTCATCATCAAAACACGAACTCAAAAACCACTTGAGTGAAATAAAGAAATAAAAAATAAAGCACGTGAGCTACGAAAGGTGCGTCTTTATTATTTCCTATGTCGGGCAGTTTTTATCGGGCACCTGCTCTCTGGCTCCCCCTATTTCCAAAAATTTGGAGCGTGCGGGTGATGATTTGAACCCAGGACAAGCTTCTTCGCACATATTCATGAGCAGAACGAATAAAGCAGTACTTATTTATTGCAAATCAGACTATATTACGTGGCTTTCAATTTATTTTGATCGTCTGCGTGCACAAGGAGTTACTCATCCAGCGTTACTGCGTAGTTCTTGCCGCCTCTCTTGGTTTTCCACATGTCCTTCGTTCGTTTGGCACGTATATCCCCCATGCTGGAAAGCGTCGACGCTGTGTTCGCGCTAACAGTGTCCGACAGTGCACATTAATACATGTACCAACGTTACTAAAACACTCAGTTGGGAAACTGCCATAGAGACTGCTCTGAAAAAGTGTCCCCGATTTGTCCTCGAGCACCGAGCTAATGACGAACACAACGCCACCATTTCTCCCGCAGCGGCCGTTCGTGGAACCGCACGTTACTTCTATTTTGGCTTTAAAAACAGATACATTGGAAGAGGTTACAGGGGCGCCACCCCCATCTCCCCAGCGGACGCGCCGCGCCTTACTACCGAAGTTAAAATGCACCTAGGTCGGGACGCGCTACCTGAAATCCCCGCTGAGGCATGGTTGTATAAAAACAATATTAATTGTGCCGCAAAACCTTGCAAACTAAAGATTTTAAAAACATCACGCGCCCTTCATGTTGTACTAAACTCCAATAAGTTTCATACAAAAAGAGTCTTTTCCGTTTGTTTTTACGCAAAAACAGGCTTTCTAAAAGCTCAAGGTGACCACAGTACAGACAAATGATAAAGAGTGGCGCTGTTGTCGCATTTAGCTCGGTCTCGGTGGACGCCAGCGGCCCAGGTTTCGACGGCGAGTTTCCCAACTGAGTGTTTTAGTAACGTTGACATGTACGAAGCGGTTTGAACACCGTTTTTCATGCCACGAATTTCAAATAAAAATGCTGTAACTGACCAAATATTTCGTCTGCGTGACTGAGAAATGTTCCAATGTGCCTAGGTATACGTACAAATTATTCGTGATATTTTCTCTTATAATCGAGCGTAAAGAGAAAATGCACTCGCTTTTTCCCATAGAAATGCATTACCGGAAGTCAATTTCTGACTGCTTGCTGTCTGCTTCAAAATGCAACAGCACACTAGCGCCACCTGAGCCTCTAGCGTTTATTGTAATAACTTTATGGACCCCCCCCCCCTTGACGTCATGCCGCGTGTTTCTCATGGCCGCCGTTCGCGGCTGCAGGTCGGGTGATATTCGAATTTTCGCCTCGCGATTACGCGGCGGAATCGCAACATTTCGAAGGAAGGAGGTGTGTTTTCTGTCCTTTGTGACAAGATGAACAATGTCGAAAGTAGAAGATGCCAATTCTTTCAACGTTAAAATCGTTGCACAGCTCCTTTAAAGGGGTCATGAAACGATTTTCCTACTTCTTCCTCCTTAGCTTTAATCCTCAACTCAAATGCGAATTGTGAAATCACGTCGTCGTGACATACTTCGGCACCGGTGCGATGACTCCTAGCTTCCACCGTTCTTTTTATGCACACCATAGAACTTGTCATTCGCAAGTGACGATAAGTTCCGTCAGGGCACTCATTGGCCACGAACGCGAATCCAAATATTCGTCCACGGATTGATTGTTGACGAGCGCATACGTCCGAGTGACACAGTTCTCGTGTCCAATGCGTGAGCTGGGTTCGGCCGACGTCAGGTTGGCACCGCTGACGCGCTTTGGGAACCGCGGATGTATCATAGTGAAAAGGCGGAGAGCTTTCGAAGGAAAGAAGGTACAAAATAGTCCGCTATATTTTCAAATGTTCGTACCGAAAAGCTGGCTGTTGACTTTCTACCCTCTCTCTTTTGGCCAACTAAACGATATGCGATTAGTAAAGTCCCAATTTAAAATCATTCATCCCGGCCCAAAATTCGTTTCATGGCCCCTTTAAAGGGATACTTCGGCGAAATTTGAAATATTCCCGTCGTGTTCAAAAATGGGTTGAATATGATCCACAATACCCGTAAATGACAATCGCACGTTTGTATTTTGAGCCTGGTGGCTCTATTTTTCGTTATAAACGGCCCACCCTGGCAAGCGCTCGGAGAACAGCCAACGGAGACCACGTGACATCCAACGCAATCGTGACGTAGTTCGTCTCGGGACGAGCAAAGCTACGGCGAGGCTGACGTCGAGAGGATGGCCTAGTCGTTCCAGCCACCAAAGCGGCTCCTTTTGTGCGAATTTTGAGTGACGGGTTAATCTTCTATAATCTTGTAGGGGACAATAGCGACTTCTGGGACGCACAAAAAGGATTCTCGGGAAGAGGGGAGTTCCTCCTTACCCTCTTCTCTCGTCGTGGCCGGAGGAGAGACACTCACCGTCATTAGCTGTCAAGGTTCCTAGACGGGCATTACAAACGAGGCGTTAGCGACATCCACCAGGTGCTCTTTGGTAATCGTTTAAAGGGCAACTCCGGTCCATACTTTCAATTTTGGGATTATGACTGTTTTTAGCGCAGTCAGCGTCCCTGAATTGCAAGGTGTAATTTTTTTTCTCGTTATTGTGCTTAGTTTTAAAGATATCGACGCCTCAAATTTTTGTTTGGGGCGCGGCCAACAAAACCGAAACTTGCCGCTCGAGGCCCCGGCAACACTGGAAATGAGCCTCAATGTGATTGTGACGTCTGGATCGTTCTCGTTCAACGAGTACGCAGGCCGAGCGGCACCTACCTCTGTTGCGCTAGCCGTCTAAAAATAGGAGGTAAGCTGATTTTGTTTTGATTCCGTATACGTGGTAGTTATCCAGAATATGTAGCAAGAGTTAGTGCGTATACCCAAAAGCTAGCGACTGGAAAACCCGTGAACCCGTTCGGTGACGTACTCTCTTTCGCCACCGTGCGTGCGCTATGCCGTACTCGTCGCTTGTATACCCAAAAGCTAGCGACTGGAAAACGAGTGAACTCGTTTAGTGCCGTGCTCGGCGGCTGTCGCCGCGCGTGCGGTCTCCCGTACTCGTCGCTAGGCCTACATTGTCATCGGGGCTCCGTGGATGGAGCGGTGTTGCTCTACGCCGCGCTGCCAGTGACGTACAGTACTGGGGGCCCTCTCGCTTTCGCGCTGCGGGTCAGTCCCAGACACGAAGCTTTGAGGCTCTCCGGCGTGGGCCGCGGCACACGAACACACGTGTGCTGGGCTGTACACGTCTGTTTTTTCGTTCTTTTTTCCTCGGGCGCGTAAAAGCCGAAGTCCAAAGTTCACTCGTCGAACAGCGTTCACCAACACCTTCTCCAATTTCCGGTCCGTTGGAAACTTGTGAAAAAGCACCTCCGGGTTGCGCAGCGGGTTGTTTGAGCAGCCCACAGCGCTACAAGTTGTACTCGCCATCTTTCGAGGAACAGCTGGGCAGTCTTGGGTGCACCGAGTTGCTCGCTAAAACGAGTCTTGGAGTCCTCACAGGCAAGTAAACAAAAGGCTATGCCGAAGCTACACGGACTAACAGATAAAAGCAGTGGCTAAACACGCCAATCACAAGCCGAAGTAGCGGTGGTAGCGGCTCAAAGAAGCGCACTGCGCGTAACGCCCGGACTGGAGGAAAAAAAAGAGAACGATAGTGACGTCACGGCCCAATGTTGCTTTAGCGAACGGCAACCCGCTGGCCGCCCGCTAAAGGTGTATCCACACGACGGACCGGGCCGCGGACCGATTGATCACGTGATGCGCGGCCCGCGGGCCGCCCGGCTGCAATGAGCGTGCACACGGCGGACCAAAAGAGCAGACGACTGAGCGAACGGGCCGGTCTAACCCTCGACCTCACAGCTCCGCCAAACGCATGCAGCGAGCTGCTTTGAGGCTATTTGTAAGGAGCCAAGATGGAGGTTGAACGAAAGAGACGTTTGGCCGCGGTGGCCCTGGCGTTGACTGTTGAGGACGAGGAGGACTTAAATGAACCGAAAAGGGCAATCCCACAGTGCTGGGAATTGCTCCACGAGCGCGATGAAGTAAAAAGTTGCATCGTCGTACCATGCCGCCATCGTCGCACAACAAAAGGTTCGTCTTCTTCGTCTTCAGCAGTTGGCGCCAAAAGAACGCGATTCCAATCCAAACAACAAAAGTCAGCTTGTTGCCAGACTTAGCGCTTCAATTATACTAAAAACGCCGCGGTCCGCCGCCAAGGTCCGGGCAAGGAAAGTAGCTTGGCATTTCTCAGAAGCGCGAGCCGCGGACCGCCCGCGGACCTCGAATACCGGTGACGTAAGATCACGTGATGCACGGCCCGCGGACCAAAACAGCAATTTGTTCCGTCGTGTGGATACAGCGGCTCGCGGCGGGTCGCATTTTTATTATCGGCATTAGTTGAGAATGTGGCGTCCCCCAGACGTAATTTTTTGCCTGGGGTCGTATTTTGTGTCACTACAGCGATACCAGTATTTATTTCGTTTTGAGTTTCAGCCGGAGTTGCCCTTTAATTCGTTTTAAAATTCGTTTTCGTGACTTTGTTTAACAAGATATTGGTGTGTTCGATGTGATACTGCTCCTTTGAACACATATATACCAAAAAATGAGCGCCGAAATTTCGTTGTAGTATCCCTTTTAACGTGCGTTGCGAAGCGGAAAACAACAATTCATATTTTAACGCACTCGCTGTTTTCTGTTAAAACTGCATGATGCACGAGCATGCCGATTAGATTACTGCGGTAACAGGAGAACCAAGGCCGAAAGTCCCTGCTGGTCCCTGCCTCCGTATTCGCCGCCGTCCCCGCTCCTGTAGTTGTTGTTCGTCCACGAGAGGGCGAGCGGTGGGTTGGAGTTGCCAGGATCGGACAAAGGGCACCGCGGACCGAAAGCTCCCTTCCCGAGCGGAAGAGCGCTCCTCGAGCCGAAATATTTACCAAGTTGGAATTTTATATATTTTGAACTTGCCTGGTCTCGCTTTCTTTGAGTCCAGAGAGAGGAGAAACTGCTCATTAAACTGCTCATTAAGTTGCTCATTAAGCTTCAGCGAAAGGCAGAAAAGTTCTCTTTTACGCAGCGCCACGGATGTATCAATTTGTTTTATATTTGTTCCACGTGTAATCAAAGGTGGCAAGTAAAATGTCACAAACCTAAACAGTCTCGATTTGTCTAACTATTAGCATATGCCCGCCTTCAGGAGCGTGCCTTGTATGGTACCTTCCTTCCGTGTATGTTCAGTACAATGCAACGGATTGGATGTGCTGAGACATCCAGTACGCTTTCGTGGGCACGCGGGATTAAAAAAAAAAAAAAAAAACTATGTTATTATTATTATCATCATTATCATCATCAGGTGAGCGAAAAAACTATTTGCCATGTTCGCCATCACCCCCAGGTTAGGTACGCCACTGGTACGCCACTGGTAATAGCAAAGAGGAGATTGGAAGACTGCTGAAAATCCATCCATCCACCCATCCATCCATCCATCAATTCATCCATCCATCCATCACCCACCCGCCCTTCCATCCGTCCGTTAATCCGTCCGTCCATCCGTCCATCCATTCATCCGTTCATCCATCCATCCATCCATCCAGTCCATCCAATTTATCCATCCATCCAATCGATCCACACAATCCATCCAATCCATCTATCCAGCTAGCGTGACTAGCGTGACCACCTTCCTGCTAGTACAATGCACTGCTAGCGAAATGCGGGACACACTGACGCTGACCAGGGAAGGGTGGAAGGAGGGGGGGGGGGGGGGGGGGGGGGGGGGGTTAAGGGGCCAACTGAAAAGCAAACACTATTAGACAAAATTTACCGAAACGCACACCACGAAATGTATACTCTGCTAACACATTTAATATCTAGTGCTGTCCGAAAGGTCAAATAATTTTCACTCCCAGTGATATATTTTTAAAGCTATAGCTTTAATGAGCTCTTATCCTAGCAAAGCCGGCGTCGGTGGCGTGACGGGAAAATCCTGATTGGTTGATAGTGTCATGACGTCACAGCCACATGACCTCGCGCGTGTCTCAAATAATCTCACTATATAAAGTAATTGATTTGTCTTAAAAAATTGAAAAATTTTCGGCGGAGGCGGGATTCGAATCCACGACCCTTCGGCCGCGAGACAGACACGCTACCGTCTAAACCACGCAGACACTTTTCTTTTTTGTAACAAAAACAGTGTTTATTTACAATATATTTACAGGCGATGACACACGCAACCTTTTTACACAATTCTTAAAAGGTCTAAGGAGGAACGGTACCTTCAGGGTTACATCTGTTTGAACACTTGCTCAGGCGATGCATAAAAAAATACGTGGTAAATGTTCTGGTGCCAGAGGAGCTCTTCACATCACAGCAGGCTGCTCGCGACGCACTTAGCGCGCACACGCACACACTTCCTAACACACCATGCGCGCCACGTTCAGAAAAAGAAAGGTGCCTCCCACGCGCACTGCGCCCTTCAATTAACTACCAAACACTGCTTTTCAGGGGGTAGCCGCCAGTCCCGGCCACGCAGTAGCCGACGGCCCATGCTGTGATGACCCCCAGCCTCGAGCTGTCTTTTCATGCCTTGCCACTCGTCCATCCCTCCCGCTGCCTCCCCGTCAGTCACCGAGACCACCCACTCCAGCTTGGTCAGGAAGCATTCCCAGGTTGGCTGCGCGTCCAAGTGGCACTGCACCACGACCGTGCGCGACTGCCAGATGGCGTGTAGTGCCATCAGCAACAAGACGCACGTCACCCTCGTCGTGTCCCTGTCGTCGCGAAGCAGGTACTTGAAAGGACCCCACTCGACGTCAAAGGCCGTCCTGAGGTTGACGCACGTCCTCATCTCGTCAGAGAACAGGATAGGCATTCGAGCACTCGACGAGGACGTGCTGGATGGTCTCGGTGTTCCCGCAGAGGTCGCAGTTGAAGGACCAGGGCGCGAAGAAACTCTTCCCGTGAGGCCACCACTTGACGGGGAGCACCTCCATGTGCATCCGAAGGAAGAAGTCCTTTGCTGCCGTGGGAACGGGGAAGCGCCGCACGAACCTGAAGAGACGAGCAGCTCCATCGGCGACCGGTGGCGGCCGGTACAGAGGTGGTTGGAACGTCGCCGTAACCGTGTCCCAGTAGATTTTCTTCTTGGCGATGAAGCTTGCACGGCTTGGGAACGAGTGGGGCTTTATTTGTTTAGCTATCGCATTCCACTCTTAAAGGCGAAGCTTAAGCGACCTCCTATATTTTTTTAAAATTTTGATGCTCATTATGATTAGGTTGAAAACGTAAAAATAAACTGCTGCAGAACTTAATGACTCAAAAGGAAAAAAATGAATAAAGAGTAAATCTTTTTGGGCTTATTGTTTCCTGCCGATGCTTACTTTTACAACCATGCTCCTACCCAAATTTAGAACCTTATAGTTTTTTTTCGACAGTTGTGAGTTGCAGGGTTTTTGCCTTGTGTGCGAGTAGTCTTCACAAAAAATCATTTCCACAGCAACCCGTTCGCTTTGACACCGCAGTATTTGCAAATAATTACAATAACTTTTTTTTTGTCGAGCAATTTTTTCTTGAAATATTTGCCAGCAAGGGGAGAGGAAATCGCTCATGCGCGACGGGTCTCCTGCAAGAACGACAGTCACTTCCCGCAATGCTTAGATAGAGAATGACGTACCATCGTGATTCACACGATTACCAACGACTTTCGCGCTTCCCCGTGCAGCGTTGTTCGGCAACGCCATGAGCTGGATAGTGAATTTTACGAGTCTGTGAAATGCGGGGCATTTTGAAAATTTCGGTATTTTGTTTTCGCGAGACGCGGGACAAGAGCCCAGACATGTACATAACGTGTTGCTTGTGACGAGTTACTTCTACCTAGTTTCCTTTTTCGGTAACGAGTAACCTATTTAGTTATTTTTTTTTTAGAAAAGGAACGAGTAAAGTACTTAGTTACTTTTAGGGTCAAGTAACGAGTAACGGTATTTCGTTACTTTTTAGGACCAACGTGTACAACACCGTTTAAACAGCCTCGTTTTCATTCTAACGCGAGTCGTTGGTCAGCCATTTTTAATGTTGCGACGAGTCACTCGCTGTAGATGGCTAAATTGCTCATCTACAGCGAGTGATTCGTCGCAACATTAAAAATGGCTGACCAACGACTCGCTGTATAAATATCCACACAACCCCCCCCCCCCCCCCCCCCCCCCCCCCCCCCCTCTGCAATTCTAACCTGAGTACGCGTCTATTGCGACAAAGGCAGATGGGCAACCCGTAAGGCAACTAAACAAAATGAAAGTATATCAACGTTTATCGCCGACGTCAGGTGACCTCTACAGCTGGGAATGTCCTTCACCCATAGAACACAATAAGGTTAGTTGGTTGAACCTTCGAGAATCGTGAACAGACCGAATGAAAACGCGGAGGTTGCCAGCACGGGAAGGCACAAAACCATTGTCAAGTTCGAACTTGAGAAGCAGAGAGAACAAAATGAAGGGGGGAATCCCAGAATCACCAGCTCTTCCTGAAGCGCAACGCTGCCGTTCATTCGAGCGCGTCGGTAGAACGACTCTTGAGCGTTAACGGAAATGTGGTCTCAATGAAGTGGGGATACATAACTGATAAAAACTTCGAGAGGCAGCTACTGCTTAAGTGCAACGATTACTGAAAAGAAAAGAATAAATCATGAAACAAAAGCAGTTGTGTATTTGATCGTCAAAGTAACGAGAAAAGAAACTCGCTACTTTTGAGGTAAAGTAACGCGTTCCTGTCGAAAGTCGGTGACGTGTAACGTATTTAGCTATTTTCTGAGCGACTAACGAGCAACTGCATTTAGTTACTTTTTTTTTTTTTTGGGCAACGTCGTGTACATACATGTCTGCACAAGCCCTCCATGCGGGACAGTCCCGCGAGTCTCGGGACGGGTGGTCACCTTGATCATTCAATCATGATCCATCGTTTTCTTTCTCACTTTGCCTGTTGCTCCTCTTCACCTTTATTGCGGCCAGGCGTTAGTGAGTTTTGGTGGGGACGGTGCAGACTTTAGAGGGTTACTCTGTAGATTTTTGGAGCTACCCAAGCTAACTACACCTTCTGAATACGGGCACTCTACCCTTCCCAGCGTGCCATGTGTAGCATATCTAAGTTGACAGTACAGGCATTAAGAAAACAGAAGATGATGGCGATGGTAAAAAAGAAAATATTTACAATTTCCGCGCTTTCCAGTGGCGTGACGTTGAAGACCGATTACTTGTATTAATTGCTGTATGCGCGCGAAGCTTCCATTATAGTCGTAACTAAGTACATATAGAGCTCAATAGTTGGAATTTGATAAAAATGAAGTTTCGGAGGTTATCTACTCAGGTATGCTTCAAGGTATGCCAAGCATAGGGCATTCTAAGTAATGGCCCTGTGCAGCCTTTTATATATGCTTACCGGGCTGTGGATTTCGATGTGAGCAAGCGCAGTATAGTTTTCTTCGGCGAAGTATCGTACGACAACGGCACATTCCTAGTGATAAGCATCGGACTGATGAACCTACAGTCACTGGTCAGAGTTAGGTCCTGTTATTTAAGAAATACAAGGAGTGGCGAGTTACGAGAATTGTCATCACTTCGTAGCCCAACGTGACTTCGACATTAGCCGACAGGAAAGTCGAAGAGCGAATCACGAAGCAAAAAGCGCCAAGATAATGAGCCACGTCTTCTGCCAGTGACACCTTTCCAGCACCTATGCCATCCTGGCAAAACGTACCGAGTCATCGGGCTGGGAACGCATGCGCAACGTACAGTGAACTGTGTCCTTTCCCATTGAAGCGCTGTCCTGGTGGCAGCCGAGCAACGGTCTCGTGACTTTTTGTACTCATCAAACCATAGCGAAGAGCTGCCAAGGAACCGTTGTTCAGCTTCCCACAGGAAAGCGCTGCCATATGGAACACGCACCGTTCGCGTGTCCCGTATCAGCCTGGTGAGCACTGTACCATATTTAACAGAAGCGAGCTATTGCGTACGTCCAGGGTCGCTAAACTCGTCAGACACAACTTTCTTCGTGTTATGACATAGCGGGGGGAGGAGCCGAAAGATTGCTGCGAAGTTTTCTTTTCTCACAAACCCGCAGATCCGTATATCTTCGTGACGTTTTTCATTGAAAGGGGGAAAAATCCCTACTACTCCCTAGGCGCCGAGCTAGAGCAGCACACGGAGACGAACGTGGTTCGTATACGTATAATGTCACGATGAAGATTATCAGCTGCGACCTTGATGGTCTCTAAAAAGCACAGCGGAGGCTTGGGTAATTGCATTCTAAAATCAACACCGTCGAACTTGATAGTCTGATATCGTTCTTATTTCCGCCGATAAAGCAGAATTTACTAAAAAAATATCCCTGTCGTCCCTTTTATTTATCTCGGCCTTTTGAATTTGATCAGAGTGTAGCCCGACGTGACTAGGTCACAACCAGCCGAGTAGCATTGTCCACCTTTGGACGGATTTCGCTTACAGGCAGTTCGCCCCCGTCAGCGGGAGATAAAATCCTTTTATGATAGACTTTCAAAGATAAGCAAAACTGGGATTAATTCTGCGTTCATCAACTGAAATAAGAGTAATGTCAGTTTGGTCAATATTGACAGTGATGTTTCGAGAACGCGAGGACACCAAGCTTTCATCGTACACAACCAAACTTTTCACCGTCGACTCGAACACGCACCATCAGATTTGTCGTTCACAACTGATCATCCTGACCCTGACGTCAAAGTTCTGAACTATAAAAGGACGTCACTGAACGCGCCTGCACACAACGAGCCCTGGCACGAGCCTCTCGATTGAAAGTCTGTCATGGCCGCTCGTAAGTTCATGGAACGCGCCCCGTTTTAATTCCAGTATCTCTAGAACCATAATTTAGAAAATTGCACGCTATGCTGTTTTTCGTCATCGCTCAGTTGGAACGCCTCTAAGCAGGGTCGTCGAAACAGAAGAACGGGGAGGGAGGCGATTCACCCCCCCCCCCCCCCCAGTGGCGTTCAAAAAGGGGGCGCAAAGGGCATAAGGGTGTAAGGGGGGGGGGGGGGGGGTATCGCCCCAGCCCCGGACTATAGCATTTTAGAGAGTTATAATAAAAAAAAAATGACAGACGTTTACAGTTCTCTATAATGTCGAATTAAAGCGCAGCTATTGAGGAGGAGGAGGGGAGGGAACGGAGGGGAGGGTATGCCTCTCCGCCCCCCCTCCTCCTATCCTGTTGTTTTCTCATTTAGCGGGGAAACCTAATTGGTGTCAAAATCACGTGACCTCAATTTCCCCGCTAAATTTAGTGAAAAAACGTCCCATAATGCAACGCGCGCGCAGTTACGCCGACGGTGATGCCGCTCAAGCTCGAAAGGGGCGCATAAGAGTTGCGCTCTAAACATTCGGGGGAAGGGATATCCCCCTTCTTCACTACTATCACTCCACCCCCCTTCTCTCTCTCTATCTCCCGAACAATTTCTACGGCCCTTCCTGATCCCTATTTGAGTGTGTGTTTGTGTTGGTTATACCTTTTTTTCCCTTTCCCCGGCTTTTTCTCGCCATCCCCCCTCGCCCCCTCATCTCTCAGACATTACCGACAACGCCTGTGGGTGACCCCGGTGGCGTTGTTGACAGTGGCGGAAGATGAGCTCTGAAACCGCGTACACCGCGCACGGCTCCACAATATCACAAAGTTTAATCTTCGCCTCGATTCCGAAGCGAAGATTTTGGCCTCAAATAACTCCTTCCCAAAGTTGTGAAACGTCACTTTGTCGTCACCAATAACTTCCACAAACGACGATCTTCCGACGAGAAAGTTCAGAGTATTTACAGCCCGCCTATACTTCGTTTCACCTTATGTTGTACCGCAGCGAAGGCTAGAAGCGCGAGCTCGTAGCGTTGGCAGCTGCTCATAAGTCACGAGAGCTTGTGCCGCCGGGATGTGCCCCAGAGCAAGGAGCTCGCGCTTGTAGCCTTTCCTGCGGTACATCATAAGGTGAAACAGAGTATAGGTACAATCTACGTTTCATTGACTCTATCGCGGCGTAGGGATGTAGGGACACGCGGGCGCGACGTCATCAGTGCAGCCGTTCAATCGGCTGGCCCCACGGTGTTGCTCGCGCGCGCTCCGATGAAGCTCGCTACAACTTTGTGCCCAACATTCTCGCTGGAACTTGAGCACCGAGAGAGCTTGGATGATTGACATCTCGTCCCGCGTGACGCCAACGTCGCGGGAGTCCAATCAGCACGCTCCGCGAACTTCGTGCCCAACTTTGTGTTTGACGAGTTTAGCGACCCAGGACGCAACCCGCGGCACAGTAGACAAAAAGGGCAGCTCACGGAAAGCGTTTTCTGGGGTCTATATAGTCACACACTGTTCATCGTAATTGCAGATGGCAACAGACGACACAGTTGGCGTACGGATACAGCGAGCGGTAAACCTGACTTTAAATGGCGTCCGGTGTCTCGACTGTAAAGGGTCAAGCAACAGCTACGACTGCTGTCTCGATGCCTTCAACGCTCGTGCATCACACAACCGACAGAAGTGGAGTCCGAGTCTGCATGCAAACACTATCTCGGCTACCGAATCTTCCAACACGATGCTGCCATTTTCGGTGCAAGGTGCATTTACCCCATCTTGGAAAGAAAGGTGATTCTTGCCTAAAAAACACTATGAAAGTAAGCAACCACCGAAGCAACGGATCACCGGCTCTGTATGCGAAACGTGCATCGAAGCATTTCGTGCCGATCCAGTGTAAAGGCCACTCGAACCTATATATAGTCCAAATGACACTCTCTACAGGTGCGACAACAGACACTCACCGACAGATGTGCAATCCAATACTTGGCTTTGACGTCTCATCAGCGGTCATTGTGGGAACGTCTTTCTGAGCGGTTACGTTCTGCGGCACACATGTCGTACCGCCAGATTTCTTGTTTTCTCGGCAAGAAACAAGCAGGAATGACCACCAGCATGACGCGACGACGTCACGTGCAAGCCACGCATTTCTGGTACAACCTTGCTCCAGCCTTGTTCCTGTCCTGCTCGAGCGTACCCCAGCCGGCCCCAGAAGGGCCACGAGGTGCACGAAGGCGGCGTGGCCTCCGCACACAAAGGACCGTCGCCCCGCGCACGGGCGGTGCATCAGGCGTGCTGATTGCGGCGGCCGCGTGGTGTATTCCTGGCACATGCCGCGCCGCTGTCCCACGCCGGGGGCTTTCCCGAGGTTCCCACCCGGGGTCCGCCGACTCGCGACTAGAACCCGGCTCCCATTTGGAGCCCGGGGGTGGGCCGTGCCAAGTCTCGTTTTGGAGAGCGTCGCAACACCGGAGACCGCGAGCGCGCGCGAGCGTGTGTTTCGCACGGACCCTCGCCTTCGGGCTCACAGCTGTGGTGGTGCCTACTCGCCCCGACGCGCTCCAGCGAGACCCGCGCCCCCGCCGCGCGGACCCGCGAGGATCCCGGGTCCCGCGTGCGCGGCCTGCCGCCGACCAGTCGCTGACCAGCGCCACGACAGCTGTCTCGAAGACCTGCCCTCCCCGGACAAGCCAGCGCCACGACGGCAATCTTGAAGACCTGCTTTCCCACGACTGGACAGCGCCAGGACGGCAGTCTTCAAAACCTGTCCTTCCTGGACAGACCCATTCCACGACAGAAAGTGATTCCTTCACAGGGAGCGTGACCTTTGAAGCCCTGTCTCCAACGGACATCGATTGTGCGGGCAGTGCCCAACCCCATCAGGGGACCAGCGCAGCCAGTGGAAGGTGGAGGCAACTGTATCGGCGAGCATCCACGCGACCAGGTGCGTCTCCAAGCGGTTGAGTGCGGTGAGGTGGTCCGTTGAGGCGCCGGCGGTGTGCTTTGGGGTGTCCCATGTCCCGGTGGTCCCCGTGGCGGGTTCAGCAGACGAGGCTCGGAAGCCTTGCGGAGCGGTGTGTGGGCCCCGGTGACGGCTGAAGAGCGGCGGCCATGACGGTCAGCTACCAGTACGACGTGGCGTCCACTTCTTCGGGCGGCTTCATTCGGCTGCTCTTCAAGTGGAAAGGCAGCGTCTGGAAACTCGTGTACACCGAGCTGCTGCTGCTGACGAGCGCCTACGGCTTCCTGTCGCTCTTGTACAGGCACGCGCTCTCGGAGCCGCAGAAGAGGTATGCATCCTCACTATCAGGGAGGCATGGAGTCGATCGGGGAAAGCATATTACGGAGAACCGAAGAACAGCCTCCCTCGTTCTTCGGTTCCAGTTGGTAGTCTGGAGCGCCCGTGCATGCGTAAAAGAATGCCCGTATTTGAATACGACGCAGTTGGAAACCAACATAAAGCAAAGTGGGCGCATAGTTTGAGCCCGGAGAGCAAGGGTAGATAGTTGTATGTAAACAAGAGTGGCGTTAGCATATTAAAGTAACTCGTATGGAAGCTTAGAAAGTGAGAGGTTTGTCTGTTTCAAAGGGTATCTGATGTATCCGCTGTAGATGAGAAATTTAGTCAGTGCAGTTCGACCGTTAGTCTGGAATCTCTAACGTGCCACACGCAATAGTGATACGCGAACATTCGCCTTTACAATGCTTAGTCAGATTGAAACGAACAGGGGTGGGGCCCTAACTCACCACGCTTCGGAATCTACTCTTGCGATGGTGCAATTAGCATTTTGTCCACCACGTATACACTTTTGTCCCGGAGGTTATGTATACCCTAACAATCAGAAATAATAATAAAAAAATAATTCAGTGGTACCGTTATTTGAAAAACATATTCATATTCTGAAATTAACCCGTCTCAAATCCGTTTCTCAGAACAGCGAGTATATGGTTCCTTTCTCGGAATCGCGGTATTACAGCAGCCGTTAATTATCTTGCTAAGAAATCGCGGTAATTGTACAGAAGCCCGAGCAGCACGCATTCGCTCTTTCTTTGCTAAATTTTCTAAACAATTCCTCGTGCGCAGCCACCTGGAATTGTTCAAAGTTTGCGTCTGGACACAAGGAATCCGGGCGCCAAAAGACACTAACTCGTGCCGTTCGTTCGGAACAGGGGCCCTAATCTGGACACTTGGCGAGAAAGTCGGCGAGAAATCTGGCGGCCGTCATTGGCCAACGCAGCATTTGACCTTGGTGCCGGCCAATCATAGCCGCCGGATTTCTCGCCGACGTTTTCGCCAAGTGTCCAGATTAGGGCCCCAGGCCTGCGATTCCGATGGAGCTAAGCAAGCAGCATTGAATGTGCATCGTTACGGCGTTCCTTGTCCTTGTGGGGTTTCCTATCATCGGATAAAAGAGAAACAAAAGCGCATGATAGCGACGCTTTCAATGTGCGTCAATGAACAGGCAGAAAAAAAATTAAATTAGTTTTATGGTAATGTTTTTTTCTGTTGCAAATGCGTTAAATAATCGACTTACTCGTGAGAAGAGTGTCATCATGGACGGGTGTATAGGTCATAGATCCGAAGCATTAAACGTATAAAACAATATATAAAATGCTTCGAATTATCTCGGTAATAAAATTTCACCCAGTATATACGTGAGAAAAAAACAACTATTTTTTTCTCTTTCTCTCTTTCTACGCAGGAAAGAGCAGTGGCTTTGAAGAGAGTTAGAACAACGCTCTTGTAAATATTTGAATCCAATTTCGGTAATTTTCTTTTAGGGCAGCGGAGAGGAAAAAAATATAATCAAAATAATACATAATATTAATACAAAACATGATAATTTCATATATTTCTGACTGTTTACTCGATGAAAACACGGGTTTTTGACTGTTGGAGTCTGGTGCGAATGCAACAACTTCTGTAGCTGTTACGAATGGCCTTTGAGTTGATAATTGACCTTTTTTTTTCAAAAGTGTGCTCCGTCTAGCGGCAACTGCGCCAATTACCAGAGTCCGCCATTGTTTGAGCATGTACTCTGAGCTTGTTCTTGGCCACGAGGGCCGCGTCATCGTTCGACGAGTACTCGGGATCCAATCCCACGCATCGTGCCCCAGAAATCACGACCGCCAATGTTGCTTGGTGGAGTTTTGACGATGGACTATTGTACGCGCGAATATTAAGTTACTCGCGCTGTATAGGTTTGATAAGAGTGGAAACAGCCACAGCGTAAACTCTCATTCCTGCGTCACAACGTGACGTAAAACTCTACACCGTTTCGCACTTCTTTAACATCCACTTACAGCGCACATTTTCTTTCTTGCTCATTTCCATTCGCTCTCTCTCTCATTGTTTTTCTTTAACTGCTTTGTGACATGTGACGCGACACTCAAACGAATGTTATTCCGCCGTTTCCCACGTCGTACCACGTGTGTATATATCGCTCGTGTCTTAGCAAAACAATTATTGCGCAATCACGCCTTCGGTGTGATGGAGACGGAGCGGTGCCGTTGAGCGGTGCCGATGCTCACGCGGAACGGAGGGCATGTGCAGATTCCAGGGCCGAGTGTTTATGTTCCAATAGCTTCCGGAGCACAATTCAGAGAATGTGTGCATCGTGTGCCTTAAGAGTATATACCGACAATCGCTGCTGGGAAAACACACGGGACGCATATGTCGCGAATGAATTCTGGAACAACACCATGGTGAAGTTCAGTCATCAGTGCCCTGCTCCGCCATGTTCTTGCAAGTGCTGTACAAAGCAGGTGAATCGGGCCTTCGCGATACTAGCAAGTTTTAGAATAGCGTGCGCAAAGCTTTGCATACGGTACAGGGCCGGGTATCCAGGCTTCAAAAGATTCAAATACTGTAAACTAAACACTCTTTAAAAAAAAAAAAAAGCAAAATCACCGATTCCCGTTCCCCCCCCCCCCCCAAAAAAAAAAAAAAAAAAAAAAACGAGAAAAAAGGCTATTGTAGTTTATACCGCAAACACACAAAAACACGTAGTTAGATATCAGTCAGAGATCTAACTACGTTTACTATAATGGCAACAAACAAACGTTGTGAATTGACTTCTTTAATGCTTCTATGCATTTACCAAGTTTGCCTCTTATTATCTCTTTCGGCACGTTGCTTCATGATTATATTAGAAACCATTGGATGGACGACCGCGAGTGCGATTTTTTTAACAAAAATCTAGAGCTGTGAACGCAGCAAGACAACGCACGAACAAGGTGATCAAGCCAGCATGTCATTGTCGCGCCAAAATTATGGGTCTACTTAAAAAACAAAAAAAAACAAAACCAAAACAACAACAACCCGATTTTTCCGCACGCTTTTGCACTTGGTGACTTTCGCTCTAGCGGCCTTGGCCAAACAAACCTACGCCTCTTAGACACGCAGAAGCTCCGCCTCACTCGTTTGTCACCTCTTCTGTGAGATTTCTGTGGTAGAGGTTGTCATGTCGGTTGTGATTGAGAGGTGTTAAGTAATCACACGAAGACAATTTGGATGCGTTATATAAGCTTTCACTGGGCAACAAAAGGAGATCGATGGAGAAGAATATGTACAATACTAATTACGTTAGAGTTATTTGACCACAAAAGTTTTACTTAACGCGCATGTCGTTGATTGGTTGAGGGAGCAGGCAGTCGGGCAGTCAGCGAGGTGGTCGGGTGGTCAGAGTGTCGGAGGGCAGTCGGTCAGTTGTTCAAGTCGAGCAGCCAGTCACTTGGGTAGCCGAGCGGTCAGCGAGTCGGACGGTGTCCGGGGCTTGAGGGTTCCGTTTGTAGTCGCCGGTTGCTTTCCGCGCAGCTGAGTCTACCTCGTACGGGCCGGCGCCTCAATCGCTTGGAAGCAGCGCAATCGTATCTCTCGGGGTCTGGGCACCCCGACGGAGGTCGTTGCTGTGTCCTCGAGTTTTGGCCGATGTTTCGCCTCTCGGAGCCTGGGAACCCTGACGGAGGTCGATGGTGCTCGTCCCGGATGGTCTGCGATTCGACTTCGACTGTGTCGAGCCCTGCGTGCCGCTCCCTCTCACGAGCTCCTCATGCTCTTTTTTCTTCTCCTTCCGTCCTCTTTTTTCTCTTCACTCTCTGTCCGGCAACGACCATGACACAGGCCCCCTCTTCAAGTTTTTTTTTTCTTTTTGGAAAAAAAAAACAACTAAACCACATGCGTCGATTGCGGACACAAAAATGCACAGAGTTCAGCAGTTCAGCACAAATGTTTCAGTTCGGTGTCAAACAACTAGACACAACTGAGCCCGGTGCGCACACTCAATTCAAAATCCATAATTCGCGCAAACAAATCAAATCAAAGTTTTCTCAAATCAGGTTGTGTACAAGGTCACCTTAAACGCTATATTTAACTTTGAAATATTTTACGACACTAACCTTTCAACTGAAATCATCAACGAGACCGAAAAGGTAAGGCCGTACCAACTCCACAAAATTACAAAAACATGAGAAATGAAATACGGATACGACTGGCCAGTTACTTCTCTTCTGTATCACTCATACAGAAACCAAAAACCTCGCCCTAACTTGACTTAACGTCCTAGATAATGCCATTAGCCACTACTATTGTATGAATATTACACACGGCTCAGGTAGTCACCACCCACGTTGTCGACTTTGAAGAGAGCGCCAGATCCCAATGAGGGGTTCAACGCTTTCGCAGTCATCTCCAGGTTAGAAGGGCGTGAAAGCTTTCAGCGACCTTCGGCATCTTCTTCTGCCCTCTCTGTAGAATCGAGGTAACGCGGAGGCGGGTTTAAACATGGCCGATATCATGGTAAAGTGACAATTGGCTTATTACGGCAAACATTGTGCACCGAAAAAAAGGTATAAAGTGTTAATAGAGATGATTGTGTCGTGCCAGTACCGGCCGAAAATCGGTTCCAATATCGGCCAAACGTCCAGTTTTGCACTACGGTTCGATATTCGGCAGGTATTGGCGTACGGTCTTTTCAAAACGGATCAGACGTTCACCGGGTATCGGTGCGATATAGTGCGGGTACTGTACGGATCGGCTCGGGTATCGGCCGGGCGTCGCATATGCGTCTGCTCTTTATCGGCCGGGCGTCGTGTAAGTCTGCTTTGTATAGGCCGTTGCATATCAATTGTTGCATATCAATCGTATACACGGACAAATAAAATTGTTTTCGATCGCTCCCAGGTGTTTATTAAACGGCTATCATTACGCACAGCTTATTCGAGGCACATTTATGAAAGCGATACTTCTCTGTAAAACGTAAAGCAAATTATTAAAGATAATTAACACGGTTTTCGTGCCAATCAAAACTCTTAAATCAAACACGAAGGACCGTGGAGATTGAGAGGAAAGCAGGACTGCTCTCAGAAACATGCTTGCAGTGTACTTCCTAATAAAACAGCGATATCATGCAGTCCAGGATAGTTGCATGATTCCGACTCAGGCAGCACAGAGCAACACAGGCGTAAAGTCGAGAAAGAAGGTCGCCCAACTTCAATGGAAGTCTTGAGGTCACCAAAGAGCAGTTTTCTTTTTCTGCTTTTATTGAAGACCGTTTAACAAACCCAGCAGAACAATTCAATGGACTCCGACGAAGAATACGGCCATTACCGAAAAGTTGACATGGATGTATTCCGGCCGTTTCCGACGGAAAGCCACGATCGCGTCTATAGCGCAGGAAAGCCACAAAACACTGAGGAGCGCATTTCGGAACCCGTACCTACGTGGCCCCCTAACCATCACCATAGTTCGACAAACGGCGAAGACTAGGTAATGAGTTCCAATCGGATACTGTTCGTGGAAAGAAAGAATAAGTATGAACTCAAGAGTGGCGTTCATTGGTCGTTTTTGAGTGTGTAATTCTGGTATTAGCTCTAGTTGAAAAAGGGGATGTACTTTTCCTTTGGTATCTTACGGACCCGTTGATCATTAGAAAAGGTGTTTTGAGGCGGGCTAGCTTTCTTCTAGTTTTCAGGAGTCTTAAATCAGTTTGAAGCATTAGCTTTGTTTGAGAACGCTTTCGACAGATTTTGTTAAACATAAACCTAAGGGCTTTTCTTTGAATCATCCCTAATTTGACTATATTTTGTTACGTAAAGGGATCCCATACAATGGAGGCATATTCGATAATTAGACCAATTAGTACTTTATAAGCGATCATTTTTGTGGAGGAAGGAGCACCCGACAAGTTTCGTTTAAAAAAGCAAAACTTACTGTGTGTTCTTTTTTTTAAATTATATATTCAATGTGATCGTCCCATTTTAACTCAGTAGAAAAACAAATTAGACCTAGGTATTTATATTGAGTCACTCTGCCAAGTGGGTGCCCCGGCAATTTATAAGTTAATTAAAGAGGACATTTCTTACGTGAGATAGTCATGGTTACACATTCCTTTTGTTTAATACCATTTGTAAATTACTGCACCGTCGCCTTTTTTTCTAGATTATATTTTAAATCTCCCTAATCGTCACGTGTTTTTAGTTCAAAGTATAATACGCAGTCATCTGCGAACAAATATATGCGATCATTGATATTTTTTTTGTACGATGTCTTTGAAACAGTAAGAATAATATAGGTGCCAAAACTGCCCCCTGGGACGCACCTGAGGTTACGAGCATTATAGTGGAAGTGTTATTGTTATACATGACATACAGCCGCCTTCCCTGTAGCTTTCAAAACATTTTAGCAGGGAGTTAGGTTTAAGAGCATTTTGTAATTAAGCTAAAAGTTTGTCTTGGGATACGGTATCAAATGCTTTTGCTAGGTCTAGGAATCTGACATCAATCTGGGAGCGTTCGTTTATGCACTTGCTAAATTCTTGAGTTGTTTCCAGTAGTTGCATGACAGTGGTATGTCATTTACCAAAACCGTTATGAGAAAGTGATTTCCAAAATTATTGGTGACATGTGAGCTTAGAATATGTTCTAGCATTTTACGGCACCGGGAAGTCAACAATATTGGCCGGTAGTTTACAACGTCTGTTTCTTTTCCAGATTTCAGAAGGGGAATAATTTTGTTCTCAGGGCTTTTACATCGTCGTTTAGCCCATGCCAGTAGCTCTGCTAGCCAAGCATTGAAATAACGATACGTACACTATGGATTAGGAATAGGAGGTAGTTCAAAACCAGAGTTGTGTATATCTTTTTTACAGCCTATCCAGATAACTGGCCGCGTTGTGTGATTCGCATAGGCACTTCGCATCAAAGTTTACCCGGTTCCATTCGTTTCGGCCACAATTAGGTTGATGGCTTTGTTCCTTTTATATTTTCCTAGAAAAAATAGCGCTTTGAAGCAAACAATTATTTGCACTGTGTAATAATAATCAAAGTTTTATAAGGAGCAATATTTTGACAAACCTTTAAAAAAACTAATTTATATACTATTAAACAGTTTTATGTATTTTGGAGCTAAGCGGAAATGACTGAACACGTTTTTATATTATTTAAACCATGACCATCGACGCTATCAAGCTGCTGTCGAAGGTCTTTCGGGCAGTTGAATTACGCTAAACACAAACAGGCGAATTTTGTTTGTAGGTCCCTAATTTTCTGTTGGAAACCATTGTATTAAAAAAAAAATGAATACGCTAATCTACACTAATGACTTTTCGCAGAGTCTCCTGCGGGATATTTTGGCAGGATATTTAGTGATATTTACACTTACATTTCGTCGCCTATTTTTGTAATTATTCTGTTAGTAAATGTTTTCGCGTGACATATATGATGTTAAACAGAACTTGCGATTTTAAATGTTGCGTTTATTTCATTAGCGTACATAACTGGAAGGCAGTAAAATAGTTATAAAGACATATGAATTTTTATGGTATAAGAACATTACCAGTATCTGAACTAAAAAAAAAAAAAACGGAAATTGAAAATTTAAGTACATCGCCTTTAATCAAAGAAAGATGGCGATAAAATCAGACATACCGTGCGGAATCAATGCACGCGCTATACTTTTTCCTGATTTCGCCTATCAAACATTTCCAAGTCTTCTATCGAAGGCGAGAAGTAATCAAATCTTATATTGACATATTTGTGATGTTAACTCGGCGTAGAAAAAGTCTGTAGCCTCACTTTCCGAGTAGTGAAAGATATATACACACACACACACACACACACACACACATATATATATATATATATATATATATATATATATACACTCAATATCGCGGAAACGATTGACTTTATTTTTTTTCTTTCGTTAAAATAACTGGAAAAAAAGTTAGAAGTTACAAACTAAAGGGGCCACACAAATTTTCTTCAACCGGACCCTCGTAACTGTTCTTCGGCCCTGCGCACGTACGAAAAAAAAAAAAAATGACGTCACGACCACCGCGGACGCCTTCAGGGCGCTGCCATCTTTGTCTGCTGGGCTGTAGAACGCCTTCTGAGAATGCGCTGTTGCTCTGCTGTGCGGTATATCAGACGCTGCGCATGCGTCCACAGCTCAGCGGCTAGGCATTTTTTCGCACGGGTGATAAGCGATGGAGAGGTCTATAAGGAATAGAACATCTGGAGAATAACATCTTCCGCAAAGACCAACCTCATTCGAGAGGCGGCGGGGTCATGATCACAGTGAAAAATGTTCTCTCATCTGACACCCTTAAAATCAACTCCGAATTTGAGATTAATTGGGTTTCCGTGTGAAACTAGCGTGTTCCTACCTTATCATTGGATTGTGTTATCGTCCACCGTTTTTCTCTGGGCAGTTCAGTGACAAACTAACCGAGAGCATAAACTGTGTAATCGATAGTTATCCCAAAAGCCCGGTCGTGTTGACCGGAGACTTTTAACTATCCAGGGATCAATGGAGTGACTGTTCGCTTCGCGCAGGCTGCCGTGATTCATCTGAGTGTCGAGAGCTTTTGTCAGTCAGTAAATTGCGGAACCTCACTCAAATTGTTTTCAATCCTACACGAGGTGATTATGTCCTTGACCTGCTCTTTTCATCTCCCTGAATGTATGCTGCATTCAGGGAGATGATACGTGTGCTTGGCGGGAAAAAATATTCAAAAGTCTCCCGGGTTGGGGAAATAAGCCCGTGACAAGTTAGTCACAAAAGCCAAACGAGCCTTGCGACAAAAATAAAAAGAAATTGAGCTGATTTTATAACCGTATTTTCGCACGCGAGACTGATAACCATTTCAATGCGAGAACAATTTACTCTTCCATTTTACTTTTTTTTATTTCTTTCAAAAGACACTTGGTCATTGTTGGCATACCCGAACCACCGACACAAACATTCCATAATAACGACGAAGTACAGTAAGTAGAGTCCCAAAAGAAGAAACAAAATGTTGCAGTGCTTTTTTTCTCGGCTTTTTTTTCTTTCGCCACAAAAGTGATAAGCTACTCATCGCCGCAAGTTCGGTCTCCACCCAAGTGTATTGCTTGCGGTTGGGACCAGATGCCACGGTTTCAGAGTTCGTCGTTACCCATTTCAACCAATATAAGCGATTGTCGGAAATTTTCAATGGGAAAGCGGTAACTGACGAGGCCCACGAATCCCATGGAAACCAGAGATGGCAAAATTACTTTCAAAAAGTAATTAAATTACGTTACTAATAACTTTTCTGAAAACTGCAAAATGTAATTAAATTACATTATAAATTACCGCAGCGCCACCGCAGTGATAGTCACGTCAAAGAGCTGAGTTGGTCTATATGTACAAAATCGCAGACCTTCCTGTTTACACCGCAACAACCTCATGTGCCTCAAAGTGAACCATACTGAACCGTGGTTTTGCTGGCGCACACGACATAACTGTTAAACATGATGAATAGCTTCTTTAGATGTGACTCAGAAACACAGTCGACTCACCGGTTTAGCTGTTCATTCAACGGTGAAGCTTCTTACTAAAAGGGGGATATGTTTCCGTCTTCCTGATTTAGAAGTTGTTGTCCGTGCCAGTTTGTTAAGTCGGGCAATGGCCGCCCGTTCTTACAAGGAGTCGTCACGTGATACGTTTCCCTTCCGCCTTGGACGCCATCTAAGTATGTTCTCCCGAGAGCACTATACTCGGCGATAACTTTTCTTGGCAACGCAGTGGAGGGGAGGAGAGCCCGCGCACAGCTTTATTCAGCGCTCAAAATGGGAGAGGGAACGCGTGCCTGTACCCTCCACTCCATTGCCAAGAAAAGTTGTCGCAGAGTATCGTTGATCTTTTCTCGGTCATTCCTTTCAAGGATCATTTTTCCGGAACACCCGAAGCGTCCAAGTTTTTGCGCATTGTCACACAAAGGGCCCGGATAATGGCAAAGCAGAAGCGTCGCCAGTTGAGGAATGGCGCGACCTTCCTAAATGGTGTGCTTTCCCAACAAACGGGGAGGGGGGGCGATATCTGCTTGTACGCTTATTCCCGAATAAACTTCCCAAGGGAACGCAGCGAGGATTACCGCGAGCGGTACCTGCTTTGCTCGAGGATGCACGAAATGTTCTGGGGTTTTGACAAGGCATTTGGAATTAACTATTTATTCCGATCGTTTGTTGTTCGAAATGGTCAAAGCTTACGGTTTGACCCTGCATTACGAAAGTACAAGGCTGGGGATCTGTTTTTCTTGTCCTCTCAGGTTTTAAATTATGTTTAACTCACTGGTGATGTTGTGCCCGTCGCCTTGTAGCCTATGAGCCGTTCATCCCTAAGCTGACGCACGGTCAGCTTAGAGATGAACGGTAGAAGCTACGTGTTTGTTGGAGCAGTCACACGTCTATTGTTCGCCAGGTAACCACGGTCTCGTTCATACCCACGCGCAGAGAAAGAGACGGGACACGTGATGAAAAGAAGGTGTTTGATTGGTTCTGGTTAGCTTGCAGCTCCCACAGCACTGTCAGCTTAGGGATGAACGAAGTATAGTATCCCCGTGATGACGCGACGCCGTGAATCTGTCGTGCCTGGAGTTCGGAGGCCGTTGCCTTCCAGCGATGTCTGCACGCAAGCTTTCCTCCTTCGCCTTTCCAGCCCTCCTTTGTGCGTCTGTCGAACTCTTCGTACAAGGCTTTGTGCTCAGGTGGCCGTGGATTATTTTCCTCGGATGCTCTTTCACAACATTTCACCATGCAAAATAATTTTTCTCTTCTTTCTTAAAGCTTGCAAAGGAATTTTCTAATTTAGGACAAAATTAATCTCAAAAGTAATGAGTAATTTTCTCGAAATTACTGCCTGAAAGTGATTCATTAAATTACTAAATTACTAACCTAGAGAAGTAATTCATTACATTACTCAACACTCCCAAAAGTAATTTAATTACTGTAATCCCATTAATGTCATTACTGCCACCTCTGATTGAAAGAGTCGAATTAGGGCTCCCGCGCAAGAGCGATCGCGCGGCCTTGAAAGTGTGTGCGCGAATAAGGACGGTTCCACGAGGTGCTAGTCCTGTTGCGCACCTCACGGCGTCTGCCAGGAATTCGATCGAATCTTCGACACGCTCGTTCCATGGCGAGGGGGTGCCGTTCACACACGTCTCTCTCTTCTTCCACCGGTTCACAGACTACGCATGTTTAAAAGTTAAAGGGACCGCAAAATGATTTTTTTTTCAACTTATTCCTTTTTAGCTTTAATCCTCAGCTCAGAAGCGAAATGAGATACCAGGTGGTCCCGACGTGCCCGGGAACCCGATACGATGACTCCAAGTGTCCACCATGAAACTTGTTATTCGCAAGTGCTGATAAGTACCGTCATGGCACTCATTGAACACGAACGCGAATCCAAATATTCGTCGACGGATTGACTGTTGACAACGCATACGTCCGAGTGACTCAGTGCTCGTGTCAAAAGCGTGAGCTGGGTTCGGCTGACGTGCTTCGGCACTGCGGATGCATCGCAGTGAGAGGGGGGAGAGCTTTCGAAGGAAAGGAGGCAAAAAAAAGGACCGCTATATTTTCAAATTTTTGCTCCGAATATCAGGTTTTTGGATTTTGGACCTCGTGTACTAGGTGTTTGTTGGGCGTACTAAACAATATGCGATTAGTACAATTCCAATTTATCACATCCGGAAATTTGTTTCATGGAGGCTTACGCAGTGTAGACTATAGCAAGGTGCGGACTGTACAATGTAGTTTTGAAGATTTACTCGTTATCGGCGCGGTTGTCAGTCAGTGCGATTGCCGAGATAACATTGTTTCACGTTCGGAATTAGTCAGCAAACAAAAAAAAAAGTTGATTGTCGTATGTTGTTTTCGCCCGCGATGCCCTAACGAGGGACATGCATGGTAGCTGCGTTCAAGGGGCAATGCATGAGGTGTGGCTTTTAAATAATGAAACTCATAATTAAAGAGATAAAAAAAATGCACAATTGTAATGTTGTGGTGCCGTAGGTCACCAAGTGATAAGCCCTTCCTGAGCTCCGTCGCTTTTGCCTTCACAGCATGAACAGAGTTCAACCTCGTTCCTTTCAACCCAGACTTGATCTTGGGGAATAGAAAGAAGTCAGATGGGGCCAGGTCAGGTTAGTACGGCGGAGGCTCCAACACGGTGATGCTATGCCGAGTCAGGAAAGATATGACTGACAAGGCATTGTGTGCTGGAGTGTTGTCTAGATGAATGATGATTCATGAATTGCTCTTCCACATTTCAGGCTATGTCGTTCCAGGCTCAGCATGTTATCACCGTGTTAAAGCATCCACTGTACTCAGCTTACCTGGCCCCATCTGACTTTTTCTTATTTCCTAAGATCAAGTCTGGGTTGAAAGGACCGAGGTTTGACTCTGTTGATGCTGTGAAGGCAAAAGTGACGGTGCTCAGGAAGGTCTTATCACCTGATATGATGACCTACAGCACTGCTTTCAGCAACGAAAGATTCGCATTGAGCGGTGTAGGGACAGGGGAAGGGAGTAGGAGACGACATTACAATTTTGTAATCTTTTTAATAAAAACATTTTTTTAAACTTTCGTTCTTTACTAGCCACAGCTCATAGATCTATCTTGATCATGATGGCACAAGCTACCAATGTTTGCGGTTGTAAAATTATTGCTACAGGTAAATAAGGGACTGTGGAGTCTTTTAGGAAGCGTGATCAAGATGCCCACGAGAAGAAAAATAAAAAAGCTTTCAAGCTCATATTTAGTTGTGTTGAAGCAACACGAATTGTAAAATCATCAACAACTAGTAAAGGGAATTTATAAAAATAATAATAAAAAAAGACTGGGGGTCTTACGTGCAAAATGAAAGATGAGCATCTGGCACGCCCCAGCCGAGGACTGGGGATTAATTTCGACCACCCGGAGATCTTGGGACGTGAAACCGAAATCTCAGTTACACGGCGCCTTGTCCGCAATAGACTCCTTTCGAAATACTGCCCTCTGTTGGCAGCTCTGGAATCCCTGCACAATGGCGGACTAAAATCTCAGCGTCACGGCAAACTGGAAACAAAGCGCACACACAAAACAAAAAAGGTGATGAGCGCAGTGACGTTGCACTTTCAACGCTATTTGATTGGCTGGTAGCGTTGGCCGCGCTCCGTCGTTCGCTATCTTATCGAATGACTTGCACGTTCCTCGATGCAGTTGTTTCGCCATTGTGCAGTGGTTCTTACCTTCTAAAGATACGTGAATTTCGAAAGGGGTCTGGCAGCCTCCGTGAGGTCGCGGGCTGCCAGACCCCCGCTAAATTTAGTAGAAAAATTTCCCCGCTACATTTAGCGGGTAAATCTCCCCGCTAAATTTAGCAGAAAAAATTACCCGCTAATTTAGCGGAAACTTTTTTCTGCTATATTAGGCGGGAAACTTTTCCCGCTAAATCTAGTGAAAAAAATCTCCGCAAAATTTATCGGTAAAAAATTCCCCGCTAAATTTAGCGAGAAAATTCCCCGCTAGATTTAGCGGGAAAGTTTCCCCTAAATGGGAGGCGAGCAGGAAAGGAGGAGGGGAGTGTACGGTTGAGGAGGAGGGGCATACCCTTTTCTCCGTACCTTCCCCTCCTCCTCCTCCTCAAGAGCTGCGCTCTAATTCGCAGTTATAGGGGATTGTAAACGTGTTTGATTTTTTTAAATTTATTCAGTGCTTAAGATTAGCTTACCCGGATCTTTTGGGCAGCTGTTGAGTTAAAGCTCTATCATACACTCCAAAACCATCATCAATTTTGTACAGTCAGCTCGAGCGCAGCCTCAATAGAGTCAAAAGCACTTTTCACCTGTGCAACCAGTTCAGTGTAACATTGTGGCGCTGAGGTTGGTGTCTCAGCTGCGTGGAGTACATCCATGCGTGATATTTCAAAGACCAATAAAATCCAACGCCATTATTATATCAACCGGAACACTTTCGTGTTTGGCGACAGGGAGAAAACGAATAGAACGTGCATTTATGTTAACGTCTATTTTTAATGTTCGCTTTAGCACGTCCCCGGATATGTCTGCGTCCCAGCAGTCTATGAACACATCCTCAGTTGTTTTGGGCTGTTTGCATAGCAAGCAGTTTACGCCCCACGGTACAACCATGTCTCAGGTGTCACCAAACTTTAACAGGCAAAGTGGCACTATGCAGCCGGAAAAAAAAAAAAAAAAGATTCCGCTGCAGGTCATATATACACAACTTTTTCACGCGCACAAGGACATCGTCCCCAGGTACGTTCGCGAATAAAGATCTGTACAAGCGAGCTGAAAAGAGACTATCAATCAGGTCCTGAATATACTTTTTCCAGGTGACGGCAAACAAGTACCCCCGCGAGTGATGCACCATCGAAAAATTCAATGCGTTAACCATATTCCTTTACAAAGCCAGCCTTTCTGGCGGAAGGACCGATGAAAGAGGACACCAAAATAGACGGCAAATGAGGTGTTACTCTAGTCTGAAGCATAACTCGCAAGAGGGGATGCGTTTTATTTCGCAGAAAAAGAAACCGCGAGACAATCTGCCGGAAGAACAGGTGGGACGAACAGAATCCTCCGTTTGAAATTCGCGGAAGAAGGATATCACGCGTGATTGGCTCTCCCGTGCTCTTTCATATAAAAAACAGTAAATATTCTTTGAATTTTTTTTAATATTGGATCGCGCACAATATAAGACCTGCATTACATGCCAGAGTTTCGCAATAGAAAAGATTGCAAAGTGGGGCTCTAGTGCATATCGACAGGTCGCGTCCATAACATTTTGTTGCACGATCCCTTAAATCATTCGGTAACACTCTCCCAGTACTCAGTGTTAGTTTACATGTATTGTAGCAGGGCGGCAAGGGATTTACTCTGCACACATTGTCATCTCATCCCGTTAAAAAAAAAAAAAAACATATTCCACTCGCCTGCCCATTGCCATTACGCTTATCGACATTGACAACACTACCTTGTCACTAAAGAACACAGCGATGTCGTCTGTACACGCTAGAAGTTTTGTTTCTATAACACCAATCGTAAAATCTTTAACTCTGTCTGAAAGAATAAAGCTCAGATAAAAGCGATCGAAATAAAGCGAAAAAAAATAAAGGTGACGCTGGACAGCTCCGATGAAAAAAACGTTGATGATGGGAGTCGGTGAGTTATTTATAACTAGTTTTGTCGCGCAATCTTTATACGACATTTTAATTCCTTTTGTTACAATTTTCCCGACGTTAGCACGGACTAAAATAAAACCCCTCAAACTACCCCATGGCACACCCTGTCAGATGCCTTCGCTAGATCTATTTGTGCACCATCGCCACGGGATTTCCTTCGTCTGACGAGCATTCCAAAATAGTCCGTGCCGCATGTACGCATGATCGTATGGATATACCTGGTTTTAATGCCCCATGTTTGGTGTTCACTGACCGGTCCGCAGATTACATGTTGTATTCGTTTAGCTTAGATCCTCGCAAAACATTTATAATCGGCATTAGAGAGGGAGTATAGTTGCACCCGGAGAGCAAGTCGTCTGCATCTTGCGCAGGTGCTGTGGTGACGACAGTACGACGCCGAGTTCTGCTTGACTTCGATTGGATACTAGATGCCTTAAGGTACATCCGTTATTTGTTTTTCAGTCAGCCAATAAGAGTTTGGCTTTATCACATCACCGCAACCCCTGTGCAAGAAAGAAGCAGACGAACTTGCGCTCCGCATACACAGTGACAGGCGTTCCTACACTCGCGTCATAGAATTTAAAAATTAGAACATATGTGCGATCGAAGAAAATACAGAAGTCGCGTTTTACGTTTATGCGCCGATAAGTTGAGGGAGAAGAGGAGGCCTGAGCGCAGATTCTCTGGCGTATCGCGTCCTTCAAAAAGTTGTTTGTAATGCTCGACTAAAGCAAGATTATTATATTTTTATCGCTGGTGAGAACGCCACAATGCTCAATGCCAAAAATATTTGTATCAAGTGCGTACTTTCTTTCGTCGGGCACGGCACGTCTAGTGGGTAGTTTCCCTCGAAAGGAGCTTCCGCGCCCTTGCTTGGACTGTCGCACCAGGATAACGTTCTTCGTGAGAGCTCTTTTATTTCAATTGTGTTTCTTTAATCGCTAAAAGATGAAAACCATGCTGTTCTTGTTCCTCTTTGAGGAGCTTCGTGAAATGCTGCGCCATTATTATTCCTACTTGTCTTTTAGAAAACTTCAAAATAGATAACCTTTCTATTGCTCAAGATTTAACTTCTTGCTTAAAGTATTCCCACCGCTCAATACAACTGAGCGTATTGCCTGCGCTAACCGCTTTAAAGGCTTTTCCACCCCTTTGCAAAATGTCTCACCATGTTTATGTTTAATTTTCATAGTTCTCCTTTAAACTTTGGTGTCTTCTTTCTTCCGGGGCCCAACGTCATCGTGACGGGGATCACTGAAGGAGA
This sequence comes from Ixodes persulcatus, assembly GCA_013358835.2. Lineage (NCBI taxonomy): Eukaryota > Metazoa > Arthropoda > Arachnida > Ixodida > Ixodidae > Ixodes > Ixodes persulcatus. Next base: position 175,009 of record JABSTQ010009298.1, read on the forward strand.
GTGGCATCACGTGGTAGTTACGCTATTGCTTACCTCTGCCAACTCAGGCATTCTATCTAACCGAACGTGGGAAAACAGCTTAAAATGAGTGAAATGAAATTCCTCCCCAGCGCCCTAAAGATGAACAACATCTTCTAAATTATATTCATTTACTAAGTCACTTAACACTGCAGCACTTCGGTGGAAACGCATCCGAACAGTCACTCTATCATCTGCGCTAATGCAGTTAAAATCTCCCAATAACACAATAAGTCTGTCACACTAAACTTACGGCTTTGAAAACTGAAAGAGCGCTGCTTTAATGACTTTGTTGGGGGCATACGCACATGGCAGTCGCCTTGATCGGCTTCGCTGTGCCAGATCACAAATTATGAGACGGCCCTGATCGTCAGTACCGACGGTCGTAACAGTGTGCTCCATTAACTTTTTAGGAAATAAGAAGCACCCGGCTGACATTCCAAAGGATTGACTCATGCAAACCTCGTAACGGTTAAGGAAGGGTTTTAGTGGCGCTTCATGAGTGCTCGCTTTTTTTACTTTTCTTTGTAATACAAAGATGCCTATCTCCTGATTATGCATTAGACGCCGTAATTGGTACTGTTTTTATTTTTAGCTTAATATTCTTGCATATAAAGTCGCGAATTGAAGAGGTTCAAGGGGTGTACACATAACCTTTTTGTTTTCTATAGACTAAGAAAGGAAAAAAAAAATAACTTCCTTCCTATACCAGTAAACACAGGCTGCACATTCCCGGAGAACATTTCGCTCTACGGCACTCACTGTGAGGTTTGCCTGCTGTTATCTTTCGTGGCAGTCCAAGGTTTAGTCACAAAGCGGGACTACTTAGGTCCTCTCGCAGATGACGGCGTTGCACTTACTTCCTCTTCAACAGGTTGGTTCGGAACCGGCGGTACAACGTCCCACTGTCTTTTTACGGCCGGGCTGGGCTGGGACATTAAGTCGTCCTGTCCTTCGGTTGCACAATACTGCTGCGTTTAGACGTCTTCTCCCACAGAGTGGATCGAAGTCTCATGTGGCACCGTCCTCTCCGATTATGAGAACTCACAGCTGCCGTTGCCGCGTGCTCCACAGCTTTATCGACGGGCATAGCCATCGTGTGACGGCCTTGCCCGCTCGCCGTCCTCTGCCGCCGCACTTGACCCCTTCGCTCTCTTGTCGTTCTAAAGTGCAGTAGCCTGCATGGCTTCCTCCGCCGCGCATTTTTCAGTCGTGTGTCCAAAACGATGACAATCGACGTAACGCGGAACACGGCAGTCCCGTCGGATATGCCCTGTTCTCCTGCACCGCAGGCACAGGGGGGCCCTCCTTGGCACCAGGACCAAGACTTCGCATCCCTTCAACCGAATTTCCTGAGGAATTTCATCGACCGTCGCTCGCTCCATGAAGGTCATACGCACAAGTCGCATGTTAGATCCCACAGCTAAGAATCCCTGCTCACGACACCTTGCCGAATCTTTCGAGTTCCTTTTGCAGTGATTTATCTTGACTTCGGCGTCCGCCGGGTCCAACATGAGGTACCACCCTCTCTTGACCTTGAGCTCTTTTGCGGTCATCAACTTTTGTTTCGCTATTATGACGTGTGCATGCTGGACATCCATACCTGGTTCATTTGATACGCACTTGCCGATGGCAGATCTTTGATCCAGCTTTTGCAGTTCCTCACGAAATTCCTTTATCTTGTAGGGGCTTTTCTTTACGTCGTAATGTGGAAGCGCTGCGCTTGTAGCAATGTAACCAGCAGGCCAAGCAGGCAGAATGACCTGTAATCTTCAACCTTATTTAAATCAGTAGAACTACGACCGAAGCCGGGCGCTGTAGCCGCTCCAGCGGAGCGAGCCATTTCCGTATACGACTGACTCTCACCCAGTTTCCCACCCATTCATCACTAACAAAAACAACAACATGCTCTAGAGGGAAGCCGGAAGTGAACTCCCCACCGAGGCGGCAGCTGTGAAAGGAAAATGAATTTACGAGGGCGAATTAAAAAATGATGAGGTGTGTTTATTTTTTTAGGGGCGAAGGTCCTTAGGGTCTAGCCTTGTCCATCCGTCCGGCGTCCGTGCTCACATCGATTGCCATCCCATCTGTCTTCTTAAAAAAGAAAATAATGTTTGCACAGTCGACAGGATTCGAACCTGTGCGGGGAGACCCCAATGGATTTGTAGTCCATCACCTTAACCACTCGGCCACGACTGCGGGACGAGTAGGGGACTGTGAGATGTGGTAGTAACTCAAGAGCTGGGGTTACTATTTTAGGGGCGAAGCTCCTAAAATGTCCATCCGTCCGGTGTCCGTGCTCACATCCATTGCCATCCCATCTGTCTGTCATGGATGAAAGGTTGCATGTAGCCGCTCAACGTCTATACAGGAGAGGGCGCTGCGGTCAAATGCGTATATAATCGTGTTAAACTTTGCATGCATTGGCTCAACGTTTATAGAAGAGAGGGCGCTGCGGTCAAATGCTCAAATGCGTATATAACCACGTTCCATACCACACATTCTCTTTCTGACATGGACCGTTGACTTAAGCGGTGGAGATGCGTTCCCACGGCTTCTAGCGGATCCAAGCTGATCCGCCAGAAGAACCACTGGCTCTGCATTTCACCGAACATAAAACAGTAATAATGAAGTCGAAACGCAACCCGGAACTCAGCACTACCTATGAGCAATAAAAAAAAATCATACCATCAGCACTACCTATGAACAATAAAATCAGTATCATCGGCACCACCAGAGCTTCGCCCCAATCAACATCATTCACCACGTGGATGTTGTGATTTTTTAAATTCAGAATCGGGCGATTGTAGATGGTCTGATCATTTTTCCTTTTCAAATTACCATCCTTCACATTCAATACATGCGGAGCGCAAGTTCGTCTGCTTCTTGCACAGGGGTTGCGATGATGTCAGAACGCCGAGCTCTTATTGGCTGATTTAAAAACAAATAGTGGGTAGACCTCAAGGCATCTCGCATTGAAGTCTACCAACTTTCCTTTCAATCAAAGCCAATCAGAGTCTTCGGCGTCGTTCTGACGTTACCGCAATCCCTGCGCAAGAAGCAGACGACTTGCTTTTCGCATTAATTAAAAAGTTTAAAAAACAATTGAAGAAATTCAAGCGAATGCGTTGCGACGTCACTCCTTCAATTTACCTGCACCAGCTACACTCGATGCACATCGCAGTACTCGGTTTACGAGCGCAGCCCACCTGAAAACACAACTGGACACTGCCCTTCACTTCTCTGCAGTAACATTAGCCAGGGGGAGGGGAATCTCATGGGCTTCAGTCGCCCCCCCCCCCCCCCCCCCCCACGAAATCCAGCCGACCCTATGCAACACGGCCTAGAAGACAAGGCCCTAGTGCTGACATTTTTGCGCCACCAGCGAAGGCCAAATCTGGACGCAGATTGGAAACGAGTGCTGCGTCAGCGCTTAGTTTCGAGTCAAGTTTGAGCCGCACGTTGACGCAATCGTCGTGTGCAATCTGTGCACCAGTGGTGGCATTCACTGATGACGATCTCTCTATCAGCACGATGGCTTTGTTTTCGAGGAGGTGTTGCCCTATGGGCCGAGAAACTGGGAGAGACGAGAAGTGGAATCGCGCGAGGACGCGTCGGAACGTCGTGCTCTGGCTTCGAAGGATTAGTGGGTAGACCTAAAGCTATAGCTGCCCTTGTCTCCACTGCACTTGTCGAACGCGTTCGAATGCGAAAGCCGAACTTTGAACGCTGGCGTTACCGCGTTCTAACGCGTTCGATGAGGACAGTGAGACGCTATTGGACGAAAAGGCGAGAGCTCTCCTTTTCGTCCAATAGCGTCTCTTGGTCATCGTTGGGGTCGTGTCCCTCCACACATTTGGCTTCACATCTGGTGGCCTCCTGTCGCTTCCTAAAGCTTCCTACCTCCATGCAGGGGACGTAATATTTGGCTTGCAAGTTCAGCCATGTATATTGGTGCGCTGAGCCAAATTTTCAGGCAAGTCGACAACCTTAAGAAAACAGCGGGGTACCCGTTCTAGGTTATAGTTCCTCGATGTGCCCTCTAATGCATGATTCACAAGCTGAAATTTTACTTGCAATCTTGAAGTTGCAAAGTCTCTCAACCTTAAAAAAAAAAAAAAAAAAAAGAATGAGTGGGGCAAGTTGTGGTGATCAGCGGTACACCTGCGAAACCTCGAGCAATTCTCACACCATGTGAATCGGCCTTCTCAGACCGCTGACATCTTCAGCCCCCACTCGTGCGGAATGTTTTAAATAAACGTTGAAATTTCCAAATGGCAGCTTGACAGTCAGGTGATTTCAACAACATATGCAAATCTAGCAGCCAGAGGATGTTTTATTTGGAAGCGTTTATAGGAGGTATTTATGCGCGGTCACTAAAACGAGCTGCATGCCAAGTACCAGGGGTCCGGAACTGGGAGCGGGGGGGGGGGGGGGGGGGGCAGTGGGGGCAGTCGCCCCCACAGGTTCTGAACTAGTGGGAGCATGCCCCCCCCCCCCCCCCCCCAATTCAAAGCTGTTCCAACCGCACTTAATCTAATGAATCAAAGAATGAAAGTTTTACGAACCCACCAAAAGCCAAAATAAGCGGCGGAGCCAGTTTATTTTTGGCTTTCGGCGGGTTCGTAAAACTTTGATTCTTTGATTCATTGGAGTAAGTACGGTTCATTCATCTGCATATGTTCGTTTATTTCCTCCTTGGAGACAACGTACGATGATGAAAAAGTGTGTTCATATATATATATATATATATATATATATATATATATATATATATATATATATACAGGGTGTTTTTTTTAAGCTTAACAGATTTGTTTTAAAAAAGTCGTGAAAGTGACACTTATGCCGCTTGTGGAGGTGAGTTATACGGCCAGGGGGACATATTATAGGAGGCTAATCGTAATGATCAGTCGGCTAATTAGTTAAAATTCGTTAATGAACTTTTTAGTTAATGAAAATAGACATAGTTCCAATTAGAAACTTGCTCAGCGTCATCGAAAACCACTAAATCAGTAATTTTCAGAAAGACTTTGAGCGCGTGAGAAGCGTAGTAGTGCACTAAAGTTAGCACTCGTGGAGAACGTACAAAGCTAGCGGTTGCGGTAAGGCGCCGTGCGATTTTTCCGTCTCTTATCTAGCCCCAGCCTTGTACCTGCTCCACAAGCGGTAACTTTAGTGCACTACTACGTTTCTCACGCGTTCAAAGTCTTTCTGAAAATGACTGATTTAGGTGTTTTGATGACGCTGAGCAAGTTTCTAATTGGAACCATATGTCTATTTTCATTAATTAAAATGTTAATTAACGAATTTTAATTAATTAGCCGACTGATCGTTACGATTAGCCCCCTATAATATGTCCCCCTGGCCGTATAACTCACCTCCACAAGCGGCATAAGTGTAACTTTCACGGCTTTTTTTAAACAAATCTGTTAAGCTTAAAAAAAAAAAAAAAAAACACCCTGTATATATAGACACGGTGTTTCAGAGAACTCAGGCCAAATCGCTCTTGTGACAACTACTCATGGCAACGAAAAAAGGCCTATATTGTTTTGGTCCTGGGCCAGGAGCCCATTTAGGAAAATTATTAAAGTCCGGGATAATTAAGTTGTTATTTCTTTTTGCGTAATTAACTTTTTTAATATTGTGTTTAAGGGCATGGTTTCAATTAGAAAATTGCTCAGCATCGTCGAAAAACACTAAATCAACAAATTGCAGAACGGTAGAATGCACACGAAGGATTTTACAGCTTTCTGAAAAACCGCACGAATTCGACGGGTTTTTAAGTTTCGATTTGCTATCGGAGCGCATCTCGGCCCGGCGGCACCGCGCCCCGTGGAGAGATAGTGCAACCAGCCTCTGCTGCGTCGCGCGATGCACCAACATGGTGTTGTCATGTTTCCGTGCGCGTGCTATCATCGCTGAACCAATCATGAACAAGTATAAGGCCCAGTCACTCGCGCTTTTGACAGTGTTTGACTGCATGGTCCCACCATATTGTAGCGTCGGCTGTGTCCGGACGTAAGCATGGCGAGTGACGCCGTCGGCAGCAGAACTCAGTAAGTATACAACCGGGAACGTATTTGGAAAGCTTAAAGGGCCTCTGACACGCCAAAGAAAAATTTTTTTTTCATGCTAGGCGTTAAAATGGCATATCAGGACATTACAAAAAATTGTTTAGCTATAAAGTTGCGCAGTTTGTTTTATAAAAATAGAAATGCGAGGCCCAATTCAAAGTTCCCGCCAGTGCACTGTGACGTAACAGTGTACCGCAATCCACCAGTGCACTGTGACGTAACAGTGTACCGTAACAGTGTACCGTAACAGTGTACTGCTGAATCTCTATTCCTTCCTGAAAACTTATTTATTGATCCTTTGGGAGGGAGGACGGCACAAGGCCGCTGTGGGGGGTAAGCGGGTTGAGGGAGGGGGGGGGGGGAGTGTCTGGTTTTTACGGAAGTGGCATCAGTTCCGCCGTCATTGGTCTTCGGTGTCTTCTGCAGCACCTAAGTCATGCAGGATACCCTGGAGCAGTCGAAAGGAAAGAGTGAGTCAGCCTACACTATCCTGGCCAGACCGATAACGCTACCAAAAGTGGCGAGAAGGTGTCTACTGGCTGGTTGATCGAAGAGGTGTTGAACGAGGGTTGCATGGTCGGAATGAGAGATGTGTACAATCGTGTCCCGGCCGGTCGTGAATGCGGAGCAATCCCATATAAGGTGAAGGAGATCTGCTTTTGCTGTCTTCTGGCAGTGAGGGCAGCTCAGGGGAATATTGAGGTCGATAGGGCGCCATTTTTGAATAATATGTGGTGTGTATGCCCCTCGAATGTGCCTTAACTCGATTCGGCGGATATTGACACATAGTCTGGCTTCGTATATCCCCAACAGCCGAACTGGAAGTTGATCAGGCAGCCAGACTCGATGATGAGTACGCGAGTGAATGACAAACGTGCACACACAGGAGAAACATCGGTTAGAACATAGCAGCCTTTACCGCTAATCAACACCCTGAGCGAGCATTTTGTCTCCCCAGCCGAGGGCGAGGACGAGTGCTTGTACCTTCAAACTAAAAAAAAAAACATATTAAGAAGGTCGAGAGGGAACCCGAGGTAACACAAGAGAGTGTCCGCGAAACCACTTTCTATCCCTGACTCGACCTGGCGGAAAGCTTGGCTGGAGAATTCTGATAATGAAACAAAATTTGCACTCGGAAGGTGATAAAAATTATATATAGGAAAACGGGAAAGCCAGATCTAGGTTACTGCAGCTCAATAAAGCCAGCAGGATCTATCTTCCTTGGCCGGGGGAGTGTTCCCGCTCACTTGAAAACGTGCTCGCACATTTTGATACAGAACCCCCTGAACCTGCGATATCCGAAAATGATCTACTGTGACCGTAACAAGCGTTGGAGTCATAATCTTCCGCTGAAGCAACCACTCTAGCTTCAGACAAAAGGAGTAAAACCACGATGACGTCACCAGCACTTTGCTAGCTCCGGGTGTATCTCAAAACGTCCCGTTCGCATTTGAACCTTGCACATTTCGTCCTATTCTTATTTGGTTCTTGTTTGAACCCTCTCATAGGATCAGAATCGCGTTTTTCGCAGCTGGGCCCATTCTCATTTTGGCCATTATCTGAAAACGTCCCATTCGCATTTTTACGGTGCGCATTTCGTCCCATTCTCATTTGCTCCGCCTTGTTTGAACCTCCTTATAAGATCCAAATTGTATTTTTCGCAACTGGATTCATTCTCATTTCGCCCATTCGCGCTACGACCGAATGGCACTAGTTCGGCATGCTTGTAACGTCGTTATGCCTTCGCGGCTTTGTTGATGAGCCTTACCTTGCTTGGGCCCCCAATATACCATCAGCTATATGTTATGTGTAGAGGTACGCACTGAGAATCGTACAATGACGCCTGCTTCCCTTCCTAAAAGCAAACGAGAAAAAAAAAGCGATGAACATTTAATTTGGAAACTTTGTTTGAACAGAAATAGCATACATAATAGCAGTCGTTCTCAACCATTGATCTTTCGCGGACCTTTGTAGAAAGGCGGAACAGTCGTTCTCAACCATTGATCTTTCGCGGACCCTTTGTAGAAAGGCGGAGATGATGGAGGACCCCGTTCGGGGTGAGGGGAATAGAAAGGTATAGGTTGTCATGATAATGATTTAATGAATGAATATAGCTAATTGCTAGTGTGAAGTAGACTTATCTCATTGACATACACACGAGAGTATTCACTTAAACATTAGGAATGTTTCTTCTCAACGTGAAGAAAGACAACTAATATTGCCGTGCTTGACTGATGAGACAAGGCTTCGCGGACCCCTAGGATGCCTTCGCAGACCCCCATTTGAGAACCACTGCATCATAGAAGTGGTGGCATTGTCCCAAGTCGAGAAATCTCAAACAACGTGACATTTCGGATATGATCTGGCTGCGATAAATAGTTGGTCTGTTTTATTATCAGCTAGTAGCTTTCCACGACGACCTCGACGCATTGCTAAAATCCTTAGCAGAGAAAGTATGCCTGTAGCGTGGCACACACACACACACGCACGCAGAAAATATATCAATGTATTTATTCACATTACCCTAAAAAACGATTTTGGTATGGAAAGAGTCAAGTGCGACGGGTCAAAGCGAGATATTTTTGAAAATGGCTGTTTCGAAAAGGGCCAGGTGAGAAGGGCGAAACGAGAACGGGCACGAATGAGGAGGGTTGGAATGCGAAGGACGAAACGGGAAAGGGTCAAATGCTACGGGTCAAAGCAAGACGATCTTTTTGAGAATGGTTGTTTTGAGAAGGGCCAAGTGAGAAGGGCGAAACGAGAACTGACTCAAATGAGGAGGGTTGCAATGCGAAGGACGAAACGGGAAAGGACCAAATGCAACAGGTCCAAGAGAGAAGATATTTTTGAGAATGGTTGTTTTGAGAAGGGACAAGTGAGAAGGGCGAAACGAGAACGGGCTCAAATGATAACCACCCGCTAGCTCCTAGCGTAACGTGCCATTCAAAAACAACTTGAAACAAAAAAGCGGACAGGAGGACACATTAGGGCGGGCGTTCTTGGGGCTATCCATTTGGACTTTTGTTGGCATTCGAAGACAGTGTTTTGCTCGAGCCTTGTTTCCTGTCCTGTGTTTGGTCGCTTGCCTCCAAGTCTGCAGTCGGGCCAGGTCTGCCCCGGAGTCTGACGATACCTAGTTCCGTGGATTGTTCCAGCGACAAATATTTTCGAAGGATGAAAAATAGATTTGAGGTACTGAGTACAAGACGGTGAGAATTGAAATTAAGAACGAGGGGTAATTTTTTCGTAGACGAAATGTATTTGCAAGATACCGAAAAACAAAACTACCAAAAGTTTTTGAAATACAGTATCTCGAGTAGAATATTTAAGATTTGCACAAGTCTGGCTTGTGAGTAGCGCATAGATCAGTCGGAGTCCACAAACGATGACAATGTCTTTGTTCTATCCAGGTCAAGGCTAGACGACAGAGTTCGAAACTATTCGCAACTTTCAGCGATGGTGGTACCGCGGCATGAAAACCGCGCTTCCTATCTCCTAGATCAGGGGTGGCCAGGCTGACCCGGCCTAAGAGCCCCAAACAAAACCACAAAACTTCGAAGAGCCGCGGGGGGGGGGGGGGGGGGGCATACTTTTGTCTGGAGCAATAAACGAAACTCCAACTACTTTCAATCTATCGAAGTCAAAAGCAGCCCAACTGTACGTAAGGTAGCAGTACCACAAATCTACAAAACTACCAAACCGCAAGTTGTCTTCCGATTTAAATCGCGTTCCGGGGGGGTTAAGAGAGGGAGCCGCGAGCCGCACTTTAACACGAGAAGAGCCGCATGCGGCTCGCGAGCCGCAGCTTGGCCACCCCTGTCCTAGATGATCGGCTCCAGAACGAAGGTGCTTCCTTACACCTTCCCGACGTGGAAGTGTGGGTAAGGCCCTCATATTGCTCGTATGCGCCGAGACACATTAAGAAGAGATACATCGTCGAACGCGTTCTAACGCGTTAGCCGAGTGCAGTGGAGACGAAGGCTGCTAGCTTTTAGGTCTACCCACTAATCTATCCAATCAGAGCTCGGCGTCCTGTTGTCCCAGCGCGCTCTCGCCTCCTCCTCTCCCTCACCTTCCGGGCGCACATAGCTCAAAATTAGAATTTTACCACGCGTTGCAGTCAAAACTTTGTACACTGCTGTTTTACGACGATCATCCACATGACAGTCATTTTGATAGGAACTATAGTGCTCTTCCTGTATGCCGTGAAAGTTGCGAATGCTGTTGGTCGTTATCGGTTGAATATTGATTCTTGAGGAAGAAGTGAGAGCAGCTCTTCGTGGCGGAAACATTTTCTTGAGAACACTCTTAATTTTTGATAATGCAGTGAGTGCGCAGGCGAGCTGGTAGATGTTAACCATTTTGTCTTAGCCCGAGACTGAGGCAGGAAAAAAGGGAAGTTTCAAAGTGGAAGAAAAAAGAACAGCCGAGGACACGTCTCTAACACAGCTAAAGACATGTTTATTTGGTCACCCTCTTATATACATTCCACAAACTTCACCACAGAACCTTCTCCAGCTTCTCGACCTCCAAAGCCAAAAGATAAAAAAGGTCTCATCTCTTTCCACCACAATTATCAACCGACCGTAAACAACCTTGACGTTTTCCACAAAGCAACACACCCTAGCTCCCCTCTCCCGGAAGAAAATTGACTGAACCTTCACGTACATAGCACACCCTCCCCATCTACTCTCTGGCCCCCAATCCCAAAGCTTCTTGGCAACAAAAGATACTAAGCCACCTGATCCCCACCCGAAGATACAAAGGAGGAAACCACTTACACCCTCTCACAATCAACAACCACTTTACAAAACTCTTAAATCCGCAAGAACGTTTTCGCACTGCTGCTAAGCTGTAACGAGCGATTTCATTCTTATTGTTTCCTTTACAACCCTTTTGATGTCGTTTAACTCTCTGAGTATTATCTCTGTTTCGGACCAGCGTGTTATACCATTATTACATTCTTGAACATGTTTCGCTATTTCCGAATTAACCACGTTGTTTTTTACATTTCTTTTGTGTTCAGTTAATCTGTAATTTATACACCTTGACGTCTGCCCCACATACTTAAAGCCACAGTCCAGGGGGATTTTATATACCACTCCAGTATCACACGGAATAGACTTTTCTCGATGCGTTTTTGTGCATTCCCTTACACTTTTGTGGAAGTGTGTGAGCTTACTCAACTTGTAATCCGAACTAAAAACCAGATCCACATCGACCTTTTTGGCACATGCCTTTAAGTTGTGAGAAATTTTGTGATAAAACGGAATTACAATGGTTCTATTTTTTGGCTTTTGCTTTGGTTCTCTTTACATTTGTCTGCGAATATTACGGATAACTGCTTCCCTACGAATTCATCATCATAACCAGCACTGTTTAGCCTTCTCCACTGTCTTTCTACTGATTCAGCCAAGAAATGTGTACATGATCTCTCCATTGCATTTGTGATTAAAGACTTCACAATACCCGCTTTCATTGTTTTTGTATGGCAACTCTTTTTTGACAGCAGCGGTTTTGCGTTTTCTTTTCCATATTCCCAACATAGCCATTTTCATTGTCAATCATAAGTTCTAAAAACTGCAGTTTACCATTCATGGGTCGTTCTACCGTAAACCTCAGTTCCCTGGCTGCCGATCTGATCAATGCTTCCAGAGTGTCAGATAATCCCTCCCGAAAAGAACAGATCAAAATGTTATCGACATATCTTTTCAGAAAACAGGACTCCGACGTCAACTCATGCAACCTATCAGATACAATACAATCCAAAGAATTTAGGTAAATTGCCGCTACTGCTGGTGCTACACTCGACCCAATGCATACTCCCTCTTTCTGTAAATACTCTTTCCCTTTATACTCTACTATCGTTGACTGCAAGTAATAATCAAGAATGGCAAGAAAACTGTCCACCGAAATGCCTGACCGCGATTGGAACCTTACCAAATTCATTTCAAGCACCCCTTTTACCCTTTCCAAAAGCCGACTCCTCTCTAATGAGTAATAAAGATCCTTGGTGTCCATTGACAACACATCTCCTTCCCTTCCATGATGACCTTCGAGTATCGTGATCAACTCACTCGAATTTCTCAGTGACAAAGACTTATCTAGAATTGCATGTTTTAAACCTTTTTGAAGAAACACTGAGACTACCTTCTGCCAAGTCCCATTCTCATTGATCACCACTCTAAGTGGCATCTCCGGTTTGTGATCTTTAATGAAGAATTTCACGCTCAGCGCTGACTTCGACAAATTTAACATGGTCTTTGCTACATCCTCAAATTCGTCTTCCTCTAAAATCGAAACTGTGTTGAAGTGTTGGAAAAGGGACCGAAGTTTTGTGTTGATGTAAAACCGTCAAGGGTGGATGTATTTTCATTCATACAGTCGGTTGCGAGAGCAGTCAGGCATGAAGAAAAAGCGGCGTTTATTGATCAGGCTGTTGGCAGAATGGAAAACGTAATGGGGAATGAATACCCAAATGAAAAAAGGAATTTTCGTGTCGTCAACTCGGTTAGAAAGAAGTTAGAGGATTGTTCATTACAAGTGCTGCAAACGGATAAATCCGGTAGATTCGCGGTTCTTTCAAAATCGTCATTTCAAACGAAAACAGGTGATGCGATGGAATCTTTGTTTCATGAATGGAGTGGAAACATCGGAAAGTTAAAGAAAAATATAGTTTCGATTTTAGAGGAAGACGAATTTGAGGATGTAGCAAAGACCATGTTAAATTTGTCGAAGTCAGCGCTGAGCGTGAAATTCTTCATTAAAGATCACAAACCGGAGATGCCACTTAGAGTGGTGATCGATGAGAATGGGACTTGGCAGAAGGTAGTCTCCGTGTTTCTTCAAAAAGGTTTAAAACATGCGATTCTAGATAAGTCTTTGTCACTGAGAAATTCGAGTGAGTTGATCACGATACTCGAAGGTCATCATGGAAGGGAAGGAGATTTGTTGTCAATGGACATCAAGGATCTTTATTACTCATTAGAGAGGAGTCGGCTGTTGGAAAGGGTAAAAGGGGTGCTTGAAATGAATTTGGTAAGGTTCCAATCGCGGTCAGGCATTTCGGTGGACAGTTTTCTTGCCATTCTTGATTATTACTTGCAGTCAACGATAGTAGAGTATGAAGGGAAAAAGTATTTACAGAAAGAGGGAGTATGCATTTGGTCTAGTGTAGCACCAGCGTTAGCGGAAGTTTACCTAAATTCTTTGGATAGTATTGTATCTGACAGGTTGCATGAGTTGACGTCGGAGTCCTCTTTTGTGAAAAGATATGTCGATGACATTTTAATCTGTTCTTTTCGGGAGGGATTATCTGACACTCTGGAAGCATGGATTTGATCGGCAGCCCCGGAACTGAGGTTTACGGTCGAACGACCCATGAATGGTAAACTGCAGTTTTTAGAACTTATGATTGACAATGAAAAAGGGCTATGTTGGGAATATGGAAAAGAAAACGCAAAACCGCTGCTGTCAAAAAAGAGTTGCCATTGAAAAACAGTGAAAGCGGGTATTGGGTGAAGTCTTTAATCACAAATGCAATGGAGAGATCATGTACACATTTCTTGGCTGAATCAGTAGAAAGACAGTGGAGAAGGCTAAACAGTGCTGGTTATGATGATGAATTCGTAGGGAAGCAGTTATCCGTAATATTCGCAGACAAATGTAAAGGAGAACCAAAGCAAAAGCCAAAAATTAGAACTATTGTAATTCCGTTTTATCACAAAATTTCTCACAACTTAAAGGCATGTGCCAAAAAGTTCAATGTGGATCTGGTTTTTAGTTCGGATTACAAGTTGAGTAAGCTCACACTCTTCCACAAAAGTGTAAGGGAATGCACAAAAACGCATCGAGAAAAGACTATTCCGTGTGATAATGAGGTAGTATATGAAATCTCCGTGGAATGTGACTTTAAGTATGTGGGGCAGACGTGAAGGTGTATAAATGACAAATTAGCTGAACACAAAAGAAATGTAAAAAACAACGTGGTTAATTCGGAAATAGCGAAACATGTTCAAGAATGTAATAATTGTATACCACGCTGGTCCAAAACAGAGATAATACACTGAGAGTTAAACGACATCAAAAGGGTGGTAAATGAAACAATAAGAATGAAATCGATGGGCAACTGCATTTGTCAGGTCTCGTTACAGCTTAGCAGCAGTGCGAAAATGTTCTTGCGGATTTCAGAGTTTTGTAAAGTGGTTGTTGATTGTGAAAGGGTGTAAGTGGTTTCCTCCTTTGTATCTTCGGGTGGGGATCAGGTGGCTTAGTATCTTTTGTTGCCAAGAAGCTTTGGGATTGGGCTTTGGGATTGTTGCCAAGAAGCTTTGAGATACCAGTGATCGAGAATTTTTATACTGTATTTTAATTACATTTCTGAGTATCTTGCACTTATTATCTCAAATACATTTTTGACATTCCGCTATCTTCCCCGTTTTTCGGCATGAAGTGGCGTGGGCGTGGCACGAGCAAATGTGAATATTCTTTCAAGCAATCAAATCCTGTTGCTAGCTCCGATTAGCTACGGTGACTTTGATTGAGCTCGTGAAAACATCCTTTTTTTGCCGATTGTGACTCAAATTGCATCCCAAAGTTAGTAAATTAAGGTTTTCCCCTCGCCTTCCCAAAGATGCTTTATTTTTCCCTCTGGAGTTTCCCCCAAAAAATCCTCAAACAAAAGGGGTGGTTTTACGGAAGTATAGATTGCCACAACAATGAAGCACAACGCAGAAGGGGAAACGACCCATGACAACAATGCAGACTTCAGTGTCAAAAAAATAAAAAAAATAGAAAAAATGAGAAGTGGAACATAAAGAAGACACTTTTTTACGTGTGTATTTGACCCCCTACAGCAAAACGTCAATGTTTATTTTATTTCTTTTCTTCTTGTCGTCAGTCCGGAACTTATTGCTCTCGCGAACACTGCCTGTAAGCGACATTGCTAAGCAGAGAACAGAACAGGAAACTAAGTAAAAGCAGGACGACCTCTCAAATTGCCAACAAAGCGTCCCCCAACGTTGAGTGCCTTTCTGAACGCAACCTACTTAAAGAAGGTGGGACGAGTGCCGTGACTAATATGTGGGCTCTCTTTGCTATCCATTCACTCATATCCGTATCCCAAGTTCGTTTATAGTGAACGCCCCATATAGGGAATATGGATTGTAGTTAAACGATGCGTCTAAGGTCCGCCGCAGGACATCACGTCCTGCGGCGGACCTTAGACGATGTCACTATTCGCAACTTTTCAGCGATGGGGGTATCGCGGTGTGAGAATCCCGCTCCCTGGCTCCTTTGATGACCGGCTTCACAAGAAAGGTGCTTGCCTACACCTTCCTGGCGGCAAAAAATAAAGTAAGGCTGCTAGTATCAATCAAAACTAGAATTAATTACGCGTCGCAGACTCCGCCTCTTACTGCTGTTCTACGACGATTATCCAGATTACAGCCATTTTGATAGTCACCAGCTCCCCTTTTAGGTCGTGAAAGTTGCGTACAGTTTAAGCGACCTCGTTTTTTGTGTCCCACAAATGTTTTGTAACATGTATCAGTGATATTTTGCTCCTTTTGGTTGGACTGCTTAAAATAGCCTTGCGATGTTTTTTGTTTGTTTTTGTTTTTTTCGTTTTGTGTTGCGAGCTAATAAACCATTCCGGTAAACCAGATTTGCGCAACTGTATAATTGTGTTTGTCACTGATGTCGATACAAATTACGCAATGGAGAAGTATCTACAAAAGTAACTGAATTATATTTCTAAGTATTTGTACTCTACTCAAGAAAGTAACTTGAGTAGTATTTTAAATACTTTATGAAGCAGGTATTTATTAACTTAACTTTAATACTTTTATCGAGTTTTTTTGTCCAACACTGGGCCAGGGGGACATTATGTGGGTGGCTTATTTTTGCAATAAGTTGGCTAATTTAATAAAGTCGGTAATTAACTTTTTGATTAGTGAAAATAGACATGTGGTTTCAATTAGAGACTTACCGAGCGTCATCGGAAACCACTAAATCAGCTAAACCACTAAGAACGGCTTGAAGCTCGTGGGAAACTCGGGGGCGCGCCAAAGTTACCACTCGTGAAGCAGGCGCAAAGCTAGCAGTGGCGGAACGCGATGATAATCTTATCATAGGCGTTCCGCCACTGCTGTTCGTTCCTGAACCTGAACGTTTTTCTTTCTAGGGCTTTTGAACTATAGTTCAAAACGTTCATCACGAACTATAGCCCAATAACGACAAGTACTTTTACAGCTCCTATAGAGAAGCCTTTCTCTTTTTATGCCTTATGACTCAGAACTGCATGATCATTATAAGCCGCGCTTATGCCCCATCCCTTCGAGATTGGGCTTATTCTATTATGGTACGAATGCGCAATACATGGCACTTGCTTTACGGAAAACACATCGTGATCACGTTGGGAAGCAGGACACATGGCCGCCGCCATGTCTCTGCTCGTGCTGGCAAGTGTGCAATTACAAGCTCTCCAATGCTACGCCCACTCGCACGCTGAGCATGCTTGCACGCATGGGTCTTCAGTGAGGCGCCATGCTTACAGTTGCCCATCTTTTTTTTTCTCACACGGGCGTTCGAAACACCCGTTTGGAAATAGCGTGCCTGTGTAAAGTGTCGATGGTCTGCGTCAACCATGACCTCCTGCGTGATTTATACGTTCTTGTTTTTTATGCTATCGACATACTTTAAAAGCTTTTTTGAGAATTGAACGCTACTATCAGTCGTAGATTATAATATTACACCTAACCCACTAAATCAGTTCAGGTATTTATGAGACGAATGAGTACACCAAAGAGCTCATTTAAGTAAACTGCAACAAAGCGTTGTGAAAAGAAAACAAAGAAACAAAACAAGGGTGAGATGGGTTCTTTTTTGCATTACTACGACAGAGCTTTCCCGCTTAGACAAATTAATAAACGGAGAAAACCATTTCGTAAACTTTGGATGACGCCCGATTTATACATACGCACGACTTTCTTAAGTGTAGAGACCAAGATCTCCTTGCTGCATTCAAGAAATATAGAAACAAACTAACCTCTGATTTAAAAAAAAAAGCCAAACAAGACTACTACAAACGCCTGTTTTATTGCGTTCAGAGTGACCTCATAAAGATATGGGAAGCCGTAAACACCATAACAAATAAGCATAGTCATTCTCGGGATATAAAAAAAAAAAAAGAAAACGTGATTATTGATGGAACTCACATGAGCGATATAGAACTATGTAATTCGATGAAGGAGTATTTCGTCAATGTTGGTGCACCCTTAGAATCCGAAAATGTGCCCTTACACGGCGGCATGAGGACCACGCATTTCTTAGCCAATTCGATAATGTTATCGCCAACCACCCCACAAGAAGAAGGTCTTCTAAATAAAATAAAAAAAAATAATATAGCCCCTGGTTTAGATAGATTAAAACCCGTTCCCACGAAATATGTTTCTCAAGGTATAAGTAACATCTTATCCCATATCATAAATTGTACCATAGAATCGGGCATATTTCCAGACCCGCTTAAAATTGCTAAAATTACCCCGGTCTTGAAAGGAGGGAAACCATACCTACAAACTTACAGACCTATATCAATCTCGCCATTATTTTCGAAAATGCTGATTATATCAGTTTCTATATTTAGTTTCAGCTTAAGTCCAGACGCAGTCGACGCTACGAGTTGATGGGACAAATCAGACAGCGTCAAAAGCGTATCATCATGTTATTCGTGTTTCTGTACGTGTTCTAACATCGCTGAACCAATCATACACAAAAAAGGCTCCGTGACTTGCAATTTTGTCGCTGCTTGATGGGCCCCAGTAGCTCGTAGTGTGGGCTGCGTCTGGACGTAAGCTGAAACGATGTATAATAAAGCGTGATGTCATAAATAAATCTCAGTACGGCTTCCAAAAGGGCAAATCACCAGAAAAGGCACTTGTTGAGACGAAAGACAAAATAATATACAACATAGAAAATAAATTATACACGCTGGGAGTTATCTTAAATTTCAAAAAAAAGCATTCGACACAATTCAACACCAAATTCTGCTGAATAAACTTGAGCTGTACGGAATACGAGGAGTAGCTTTGGCTTTGATAAAACATTACCCAAGGAATCGCCTTCAATTTGTCAAAGTAAACAACGCTGTCTCAACCACGTTGGAAGTAAGATATGGTGTTCCCCAAGGTTCTATCCTATGCCCTTTGTTGTTTCTCCTTCATATAAATGACATTATACTGCTATTCCTAGATCCCCAGGGCTGATTATACGCGTATGATACCAACGCATTTTTCGCCTCTGTCTCCAAAGCATCCCTAGAGTCAATGGCAAATAGCTATCTCGCTGACCTAGCAGTGTGGCTCCATATAAATAAACTGCAACTAAATTTTAAGAAAACCCAGTATATAATTTTTGCTCTAATAAAGAAACATGATAATACTCCAATAAATTTATATTTTGAAAACACCATAGAGCAAGTTCCCGAACAAAAACGTTTAGGCGTTGGGTTTAACCGGTAGCTTAGCCGGAATAAACATGTAAATAAATTGACTTCCGAGCTTTCTCAGGTAGCTGGATGTTTGTATAAAATAAAAAAAAAAAAAACCTGATCCCTACATATTTAAAAAATATATATATTACTCGCGTTTTTAATCAAAGTTATGCTACCGTATTTTAGTATGGGGTACAATAACGGTAACAGACTACAATAAGATTCTTAAATTAAAAAAGAAAATCTTGCGGATATTTGAAATTTACACGGAAATATACAAAAACTTCCCTCTGAGCCACTTTTTAGGAAACACGGTATACTCAAGGCAGGGGCGGATTTATGGGTCAGGCCGGGGGTGTGTGGGGGGGGGGGGGGTGCTGTGCGGTAGGCGTTCGGCTTGGGGGGAGGGGGGGGGGAGCCTGCTGACATATGACGTTACGGTCGAAACGTTGCCCACATCTATTTTGTTGACGCAATATTTGCTATGTCACCAAAAACTAAACCTTTGGCTGGTGTATATCCAGGATTTTACAAAAAAACGTTGACCTTGAGTAGCTTAGGGGGGGGGGGGGGGGAGGAAGAGCGGTCGCCTCCCCCGCCCCCCACCCCCCCCCCCCACCCTCCCCCGAAATCCGCCCCTGACTCAAGGCTAACCAAATTTATGATTTTAAGCTAATGCAACTAATCCAAACTGAGAAACTTTATGACATACATACAAGTGACGTAGCGCATAGATACACCTTTCGACCTCCACAGATTCGCACAAATTACGGAAAGCAAACTAAAGATTATCAGGTGACCAAATTATTAGCTTTGATTGGAACCTTCGTGGATTTTAATAAATCTTTTTCTAAATTTAAGAAAGAGGTCAGGACACTCTTGGTGGACAGTGACACTGTTTTATAGCCATTTTTACACATGTATAAATTGACGGTTTTGTCGCTGAACGTATGAAAACGAATCTTTCATCATTTATATTGCTACCTGTGATCCTCTCTCTTGATGATGCCATACAAAGACATAACATTGTTTTGAATCGCTGATGTATACAACTGTACGAATTGTATTATATTGTCTACCTGGGTTCATATCACATGAGCGAATGACGCTTTAGCGAACAGCGACATTTGAGCGAATGGACGTTTTAGCAAATAACGGGGGCGCGCGTTAACCCATCCGCCGCGCTGCGCTTACGCCGTTTCGCGGCGACAGTCTGCGGCGGTTCATTACAAAAATGTGAACCCATTTGGCCCACCCAAAAACGCCGCTTCGCGGCGTCCGACTATTCGCTAAAGTGTCATCCGGTGAAACGTGGGCGTTCGCTAAAACGTCATTCGATCGAGTGAGTGCCTCCCTGTCTACCGTATGTACGAACTGCAAGGAGGGCGAGATGGGTTCACTTTTAAATTTATACATCGAGTTTCCCGACTTTCCCGCTGCTTTCCAAAATCCCGCGGGGCGCAGGTTCGTCTGCTTCTTGAGCAGGGGCTGTGGTGACGCCAGAACGCCGAGCTCTGATTGGCTCCGATTGAAAGAATAGTGGGTAGGCCTCAGGGCAGGTAGCGTTGAGGTCTACCTAATATCCCTCCTTTAGAGGCAATCAGAGCTGGGCGTTCTGACGCCAGTGCAACCCCTGCGCAAGAAGCAGACGAACCTGCGCCCCGCATGAGATGTCGAGAAGCCGTGGTGATCTTATCGAGTTGCATCGCCATGTTGCAGAAAGGTAAAGCCACTGACACCTTACAAGCAACTTGTCTGCTCGGTCACTCCTTTAATTGTCCATAGCAAGCTCAGCTTGGTATGCGCGGAGAAATTGAGAGAGAGGAGGAGACGGGAGCGTGCGAGGACGTCAGAACGCCGAGCTCTGGTTGCAACGATTATAGTGCATGGGTAGATCTGAAGCTTGCGGCCTTTGTATCTACTACACTCGTCGAACGCGTTAGAACGCGGGACGCCGGCGTTCGGTGTTTGGCTTTCGCATTCGGACGCGTTCGACAAGAGTGCTGGGGAGCGAGTGACGCTGCACACGCTGCGACTGCACTGCGGCTCCGGCGGCTGACGAAGCATTTTTGTTTTCTTTATTTACTTTCCATGGCCGATCTATCAAGATTGTCCGAGCCTATGAAAGCAACCGGCAGCGTCGAATAAAGGTCCAGTCTGTTGGCAAACTAGACACGCTGCCCATGGCCGTGCGCTCTTGTCTCCTCCTCTTCCTCACTTTCTCGGCGCATTGTTTTCGTGCTTGGTTTTGCACGAAAACATCTGTCTTGTGAGTTGTAAAAGAAATGAAGTTAACAAACATTCAAACAACGTCAACTCGTCGCGGTAAAGTGTCCACGTTTAACTTACGATCTGCTTTATTTTTTCTGCTTCACTGTCGCTCCCTTTCAAGCTCTTTCTTTTGTGATAATCCCGGAACTCGCGATTTTAGCCTTTCTTGGAGTAGAACTCCGCTCTAAGTTTAATCACGTGACGCGACCTGGAGGATGGAGTAACTCGTATGTACTCGAGCAAGACGTTCAGCTGGCGTTCGTGTAGCGTCAGCGAGGAGACGAGCGCTGCGTTGGCATTCGGTGTTTCGTTCTCCGTTTCAGGAGTGCGGACCGGAAACGGTTACGTGCCAGCCAATAGGGAGTTTCAGTAGGCCGTTCTGATACTCCCCATAACGATACCCGGTAACGATACGATGCATGCGCAAAGACGGCGACAGGGTATCGGGCATTGTTAGCGGAGTTATAGAAAGGATCTACAAACACTCTCTAATGTTAAGAGTAAAATTTTTCAACCGTTTTTATTTTAGTGCGTTAGCGTTAGAACGCTCGTTCTGATGAAGACCCGGCGGTGTCTTTCGTTTGCCAGTTGTCGCATGCGACGCTTCCATTGGTCCGAAGCGCTCACGTGAGAACGCGTCAACCTCTCAATTTCTCTCCGGCGCTGACAAACTGACGGACACCGCCGGTTTTCGCCAACACGAGCCCTTTCGTTTTCGGCAAAGTCACGCGCGCACCTGGTGGGGAGTCAGAGGGGAAGAGGCGCCGCGCAACATCTCCTAGCTAGGTAACAAAGCCGTAGTGCTGAATAACATGCCTTAATCACAGAAGGCCAACGCTGGACACAGATTGGGAACGAGTGCTGCGTCAGCACTCGGCTTCGAGTCAAGTTTGAGCCGAACGTTGACGCAATCGTCGTGCCCAATCTGTGCCCAGCGTGGGCGTTCTCTGATTACGTCATCTTATTCAGCACTACGTGGCTTTGTCATCTAGGAGGTGTTGCGCCGCGGCGCGGTGGAATGCGGGAGTGCTCAGTTGACGCTCTGCTCTCACCGGTTGTTCTTCGCTCTGGGTTTTCGTTGTAGCGGTGCGTGGGCTGTAATGTGTCTGTGTGTATTTAAGAAGATGGATGCGGTTCACTCCACGAGTGGTATGAATGCGGTTCATTTCACGAGTGGTATGGATGTGGTTCGTTCCTCGAGTGATATGGATGACCGTATCCAAGGGCTTGGACATAATCTGACAGGCAGATAACAAGAAGGAGGTGAAAACAATTACAGCAAGATCCATTGGTGGATTTTTGGAGAATCCATTAGCATGACCCTTGGGAAACGTCACACACGTCCCCTTTCGGGAAACGCGAACACTGACCCCGTAACGAGACCAAAAACAGGCAGACAAAATAGAGAATGCAAAAGAGAAAGTCAAAAGAGAAAAATGAAAGGGTCAGCGTTAGCGTTTTCCAAATGGGGATATGTGTGGCGTTCCCAAGGTTCATGCTAATACATTCCCGAAGAATCCACCAATGGATCTTCCTGTAAATTTTGATAGCTTGTTAATTTCAAGTTTCGACAAAGTGGTAGAGTGCTGTCGCAGCACTTTGGATGTTCTAACGTTGGACCGTATGCCACTGACTTCTACACTGGCATTCCAGCGCCAATAAAACACACGATCTTAGGTTTATCTCGTCAAATTCACATGCTTCAGAGTCACCGCATAGTTTAGAGGTGCTATCGAATCACAACAGTCTACCATAGTGCCATAGGCGAGCCGTGATTAGCTAATGAGAGAATCGCCATTGCGTCAGTGGTTTCCCTCTGATTCATTGGCTGCACATGGAGGCCAGCAACTGCGGCAGGAATGTTACGATTAGTAGATGAATACGATCAACCCGCAGAAATATCAGGATTTGTGGTAGCTTTAGTCACTGGCTCCAAACTCACATCAGATCGACACTAACAAAGAAGCTTAAACCACGATTTCAATTTGTGTTTCAATGTTTGTGCAATTGATTGTTTGTGTGCTATGTTTTTTTAAAACTGCAAACAGGCTACAATTACGTTCCATTGGGCATGTATTAACATTTTTATTGTTTGTGTTTGTCTAGAAAAGTGTGTATATCTACTAGGCATGAATGTGCTAAATGTTTCCTGCGTATATATATATATATATATATATATATATATATATATATATATATATTTACAATTGTGTGCACAAGTTGAAATCTATGGGGGGTAGACGGTCCAGCCTACAACTTCTTCGTAAGCAGTGATAGAGTGCAGGCGAGCTGGTAATGAATCGACATCTTGTAGACCCCGAGATGGGGTCTACAAGATGTGACATCTCAGGTTCTGCAAGATGTGACCTTCTTCGTCCCGCGTGTGAAGTTCCAGCAATCAACAACATAAAAATGCACACCAAGAACATTTATACAGCGAAAAGTCAGTCTGCCACCGAGATACGGTAACGTAAAGGCCCGTTCACACTCTTGCGACCTCTTAAAACTTGGTTCCTTAAAACTTCTTACAACCAGAGAAAACCAGAGGACATATATTGGCTCCATCTATTGGGTAGCAGTGTAAACTTGGCGGTCCGGCATATTTTCTATTTCTCTCGCGCATTATCCTTTCTTTCTTGGCTCGAAAAACTTTTGTCCACGTTATAAACGAACCTTTCTCATAGGTATCACGCACATTTGACCTCGGAAATCCCGCGAAACCTTCGCTCTTGGGAAATGCAGTTCCAGGGTCACCGCATAGATGGCGCCAGCGTGTCAGTGTGTTCTCTCGTCCTAAGAAATTTTAAGAAGTTTTAACAGATCTCGTCTCTTTCTGTCGTACTCGGTTGCAAGAGTGTGAACGGGCCTTAACGTTATCCAAAGATGTAGAGAGGAGCAATTCACCCGGTGTACACCATACCTTCTGCCACCCTCGGGTCTCTTAACGCGCAACACGTAGTGACTATACAGGACTGCACACCGAAACTGTTCGCTCATTCTAATCGAAAGATGTAGAGGCGGCGATTGAGCCCGGTATCTTTAAAACCGCAGTCGCTCTGCTAGTGCTTCGTAAAAACAACAACAACAACACGGTGTTTGCTGCAGACATGGTGACAAAATTACCTGCGGACACGCCGCAAGCATCTTCGAAGCACGCTCGCTTCATACAGGCTTTGAACTCGTCGGCAGACAGTTTTTGTGTGGCCAGTGTGACAGCACTGTCATTCAATGAAGAAACACGCCTCGAATGGTGTATGCTGACTGTCGGGCAACGGGGGCTTGAGCACCCGCTGACATTTTCCAGGGGGTGCGGGGCAATATGCTGAGCCGCCGTGCATTTGGCTGAAGGCCAAATGCACGGGGGCTCAGCATATTGCACGGGGGCTCAGGGGATTAGCACAGGGCCCCAGGAGGCCCCGTGCTAATCCCGGGAAATATAAAGAACAAAAAATGCTAGTCGGTTTTAGTTCAGAACAGCTCAGACCTAAAGGAGGAACAAAACTGAGAAAAGCCTCTGGGGCCTGACTTTCTGACGTTGTGCCACCTCCCTCCTCCCCCCCCCCCCCCCCCCCCAC
Organism: Ixodes persulcatus; assembly: GCA_013358835.2. Taxonomy (NCBI): domain Eukaryota; kingdom Metazoa; phylum Arthropoda; class Arachnida; order Ixodida; family Ixodidae; genus Ixodes; species Ixodes persulcatus. The sequence continues at coordinate 199,440 of JABSTQ010009298.1, forward strand.
ACACACACACCTCACCCTTTTCTTTTTTTCTTCAACTGGGAAACGGGGATGGCACAAAGTTGCCTTGTCTAGACGATCTGGTGTTTGTGAGCTCGTTGTAAAAAACTGCGCTAGAGCAACAAAATGTAAGCGTTGCCTCCCACCCTCCTTGTCGGAGGGAGCAAAGCTGTCGACGCTGGCGGTTCCTTTGAGGTCTCTTTAATTGAAACCGGACGGAAGGGCGGCTTCGGAGTTCTCTATTGTACTGGGGCCCCCTCGACGCGTTGTATGAACAATGGTGTGTTGGAAGGCAAGCAAGTGTTGTCGAAGTCTACACGAGCAACATACATGCTACAGATTATTTTTTGTATATTTTTGGTATTTTAGCGTAGTTACATATGGAAAGCTTCCTCCGAAACGACAAGTTTAAATCGAGCAAAAATAAATATCGGTGAACCTCCCGAACCATTCCTTTCTAACCACTAACAGGCGTTTCAAGGAGCCAGCTCTTGAGATGTCCCCCAAAAGTTTTCGAGCGGCAGTGACTGCAAGCAAGCAACTGCTCTGGAGCCCGTGTCTGATCTGCCGGGTGTAGGACAAAATGGTCCCTGTCAAAATGGTCCCGGACAAAAAGGTCTCAAATACCAACCCGGACAAAATGGTCCCAGGTGAATTTATCAGTTCTTTGAGCGCTCTTAATAGGACAAATGGTTTGGTACTTTTATTTTGACACACATTCAAGGATAATATCAACATTTTCATTATAATCATTTGAAACAAATTTTAAATGCCTTCTATCTATACCATGTAGCTCTATTTCTTAAAGGTTCTTGATTTCTACCGATATATTCCACGTGTGTAATCAATATCTTTCTATCGCCAGAACCTGTTTTCAAATTAGCGGCATCGAGCTTCAAAACGATATTCGGAATGAAAATCATTATCATACACGTACTACAGGTTTTTGACGTGGTTTTTTTAAATGAACCTGTAGTACCACCGCGTTCTATTTTTCTGAAGCAGCATCGCTCTGTCTGAACATTGTATATTAAACAAATCAAAAATTGATTTCGCAATTATGAGCGTATTTATTACATAGACCTCTTAAGAGACAAGAAGTCGACGCTGCTAAAGCGAAGGCCTAGTACGAAAATGTATTCATATGACCCACACCCCTCAAAAAGTCGTTCAAGGGATGGAGCCCCTGCACGTACTGTGTGCACAGAGTTACTAGCCGCTGCTAATATCCATCAAGAGTAGAAAATACAAAAACCTGCAAACAGCAAATAAATAATGCCACGCTGGGAAAATTTTGTCCGGGTTGGCAGTTTGGACCATTCTGTCCGGGACCATTTTGTCCGGGACCATTTTGTCCGGGACCATTTTGTCCGGGACCATTTTGACCGGGACCATTTTGACCGGATCCCGATCTGCCAGTGCGAGACACCTTTTCTGCCATCGAGTTATATGATCGCTGCAATTGTTTTACGAGCCTCTAAGGTATGACTTTTTATTCTTAGCGTAGAGCAAGGGTGGCCAAACTGCGGCTCCTTGCGTGTTAAAGTGCGGCTCGTGGCTCCCTAGTATACCTAAAACCCCCCTCCTTTCTCTCCTCCCTCCCGGTCACATGAGCACTTCCCCAAGAAGAGAAAAGGAACGAGTTTTAAATTGAGACAGCTTGCATTTCGGTCCTGTGCTACCGCTACCATAGGTACGTACAGTTGAACTGCTTTTGACTCGGACAGATCTAAAGTAGTTCAAGTTTCATATATTGGTCTAAAAAAAAGTTTGGAACCCCCCCCCCCCCCTCCCCCTTTTTTTTCTGCCTTTTCTTTTTCAGGCGGCCCTTGGAAGTTTAGTGGTCTTGTTTGCGGCTCTCAGGCCGGGTCAGCCGGGCCACCCCTGACTTAGAGTAATACGTCTGAACGGCTGCGAAGTTCTAAATTACTGATCTTAGAAGAAACAAGACCATTTCCAAAACTAATTGAAACCTTTTACCTTTAAAACAGACAGCATGTACGAGAGGAGTTTGAAATAATCTCTTTTTAATCTTCATGAGAGATACCCTTGAATGTGCCCAAAATGACAGCGGTTGCTATATTACAATCACGTTCAGTCTTAATTATTTCTTGTATTATTAGTATGCAGAAGTCTGTTAGTTTGGGACACGAGTGTTCAGGTATCACAAGAGGGTGGACGAGGCGGTTTGAGCCCCAAATACTTTAGCCATCAAGATTATTTTGTTGTATGTTTTGATTTATTTTTCAAGTCAGTAATTAAACGGGTAATGAAACGATTTCGGGTTGGAATGTTGATGACTTTGAAGAGACGTACTGGTCCTAGTCTGAATGTAGCGACACATGGTATAGGTAGTGATAAGAAACCTTCTATAAACAGTAAAATATGCGTACCGCAACTTTGGCTGCTTCTTGCACAGGGGTCGTAATGACGTCAGCACGCCGAGTTCTTATTGGCTTATTGAGAAAAATAGTGGATAGACCTCGAGGCCTCTAGCATTGAGGTCACCTACTATCTTTTCAATCAAAGCCAATCGGAGCTCGGCGTCGGTCTGAAGTCACCGCAACTCCTGCGCGAGAAGCAGACGACTTACTTTCCGCATTGGTAATAGCCGCTTTTTCACCCCCCCCCCCCCCTTACCCTTTTGTTTTATTGCAACCGCTAGACCCCCCCCCCCCCCTGCAAAAAACACTTCCGAGGTCGCTGACTATTGGTGTGACCGCGACTTAAGTATCCTTGAGTTCTGCATCGACAACATTCGCTCCACGTGCTCAGAGCTTTTCACACGAACATCGATCCCTCCGCTTTTGTGGCAGGCCGATGGTACGCAGTATAGAAAACGTCCTCCTTTGAGAACGCACGAGGAAACTGACCGGAACCGGACATTTAACCACGGATGTGCGGCGAGATGATCAGACACAAATAAGTCCCGGATATATCTTTGTTCAGTTCCGCCCAGTGCGACAGTTTTTTGGTGGTGGACAGACAGATAGTGCACCGACCACGAGGTCGGAGTCGCCTCGTGAGGCGGATATAACACAGGCGAACGCCATCGTGCTTGCTTGCTCGGGCGCGCTGCGGCCGTTGCCGCGAATCGCGGCGCGTGGCCTCGGGGAGGGGGTGCAAATTGTCTCGAGAGGGCCGTAGTCTCGAGGTGCGGCGGGCCGCGTCCTTTTGTCTGACGCTATTTCGGGGTCCCGGGCCGCCTGCCGTCTGCCAGCGGGAACAAGCCGGCGACTCCGAGGAGGGGCCACTTTGCTCCGAACCCCCCAGTCGGTGAGATCCTGGAGATACAGGTCGGAGGAGATGGTGCAGACAGCGAGTGCGGCGACATCCGAGGAGCCCGCGTCACCACCGGGGATGACTGAGGACGTTGTTTCCCGGCCAGGAGATAACTCGCGGATGACGGCGTGTGGCTGTTACCGGCGGCCTAATTGCCACCGTCGTCTGCGAAATGAATTCATTGAGGAGGGTCTGGGGGGGATGATCCTTGTTGAGGAGAACGGACGAGGAGGAGGCCCTCATGTCACGTTCATTCATGCTCTACCTTGCAGATGCTCTGTTCTTTGTTAATGTCAAAATATAAATTGTTGTGTTTTTTTAACACGGAATTTGTTTTATCTTAAACGAGTTCCATGTGAAGGCCGTCTTCAAAAAAACCGGCATGAAGAACCGTCATGAAGGAGTGTTATAAAGGACCATTACGTCAATTTCTCCGCTAGCAGGGAAATATAACATGACCACGGCATGTGACTTAAAGTCACGTGACTTCAGTTTCTGCTAGGTGGTGCTACGAGGTGGTAGCTTGCACTAGCGACATCTTGTGCTTCATGGTATTCGTCAGCATAATTACGCTTGTATGATTTTTATTACAAAACATGAGGGTAAAGGAGTGAACACTATCGTGTCTATCCCTTGATCTTCGTTTATGGTAAAAAAAGAAAAACAAAATCAGCTGTCCACATCAGTAAGTATAAACCAACTAGCCCTACGAAAGCCCGTAATGCATGCTAGGTTACGTGCAAGACGGCACAGATCTTCAGACGTGCGTTGTGGGAAAGCTCAAACTTGGTCATTTCGTAATGAGCCTATCGAAAGCAATTTCGTCGAAGTCACAGTCTAAAGGCCCGTTCACACATTTGCGTTCGGAGCGACCACTATGCTTACGAACGAATGCAACCGCTGCGACTTCAACGACAACTGTGCGCGACGTGTACACACACATGCAACCGCATGGAACCACACGAATGAACAGCCAATGAGAAACGAGCTTCAGCTCTTGCTCCTAACCAATAGTAAGCAACCCAGCTACGCTGACAAACATGGCGGACGGTTTCTTGCCCGACGCGAGGTCCACAGTCCTCACCGGAGCAGCCGGGGGTTTTGACTACGGCGTACAGACACGAAGATCTGCTGTTTGCTGTGCGCCTACAGTAGCTGTGTAAAGGCTGGTTCAAACAGCTGAAACGAACCCGTTATCCACGACTGCGTCTGTTGGGACCGGAACGACCGCTCTGCGCCGCGCGTACACTCCTGCAACAAGCGCAGTGCGTCGGCAGCACGGCGACCGCCTCTCCGCCGCCGTCAGCTGTTTCAGCGGTGCCTCTAAAAAGAAGGAGACGCGCTGCTACTCCCTTGCGTAACAGAAAATAGACAGACCGTCTTCTATGACCACAAACTTTATTTTTTTTTATTTTTCAGGATACGCTTGCAGGGTAGTACATTAAAAAAAAAAGATGCAGTACGCCGGCTTGCACGATCACGACTTTGCCCACAGTACAAATCTCAGCACATGCCTTTCCTACGATTATAAAAGACGATGTAATCTTAGCAGCGGTATAGCAACGTAGAAATATAATTTAGTGACCAGATAGACGTTGCGAGCGAGACGTTGAGACCGTTCAGGATTGCTAACACTAATCACCTTTCTCGGGTGATGAAAACGCGTGAAAATTCGCATCCTTTATACGGTACGCACCAGTAATACCTTGAACTTGAGCACACGCATGGAATGCGCCAAAAAAAATAAATCCGGGCGATGTTCGAGGACACAAATGCACAAAAAGCACCACTGTAGTCGAAGTAAACAAAAGCGACGGCACGGGCGTTTCTGCTGTCTTGAGAGTGCCGCCACGACATCGCCGCACGAGTAGGTGGATCTTCCCTTCTAGTACGTGCTGGGTTATCATAGCGACACACGACGAAAATTCACAGTCAAGGGTAGCGCTTTTACGCGGAACGATGAGCTTTCAGCACGCCGTCCACGTCGACGTTCATCACCGACGCCATGTTTTCAAAAACGGACGGCCGGCCGGCCCGCGTCCGGCATGCAACGCGCGCGAGCAGCTCTCCTCGACCTGTGATTGGTCTGTCGCTGCGGTTGTTTCCAACGCAGCGGGAAAGTTGGGCTCGCTCCAACTCCTTGCGTCGTGAACAACACGCGCGAGCGTCCCTCCGTCGCTATGGCAACTGACGGTTGGAGACCCTTGCAACGGTCGGTTTGGTTGTTCCAGTCGTTCCGGTCGCTGCGGACGCATGTGTGTGAACGGGCCTTAACAGACGAAGTATACAGCATCGCATATACCTCAGTGTGATGCTAATCATGTATAGCACACTGAGTTCATAATATTTGCTACTGCTCGAGGATGCTTTCAGGTATCTAAGAACATTTGCGTTAGATGGCGTTTGACTGCGTTGCGTCGGAAAACGAAAGCGAGTCACCGGCACATCTGTGCTTCTTATGAAGCGTGGAATCTAATTTATGGAACAGCTTGGCGCGCGACATAAGAAGCAGGGATGTCCTGGTTTCTCGCAGCCGCAACGCAGTCAAACGCACTCAAACGCTCTGAAACGCAACTGTGCGTAGAGGCCTTTATGCTTGCCCAGGCAGTTCAACATGACTAAGAAGCCATGATTTTTTTCTTATTGATCCGTTCTTACGGCCCGTATTTTTTTTTTGTTATAATGTCGTCAGGTGCGTATACGGCAAGTACGGCAAGGTGGACGAAAGAATATTACTGAAAACACTGCAATGTTAAGCGAAAAAATCGTTGATACCACTGGGAGGCCATGCCAACGCTTAATTTTCTCGTATTCATGTTTGCCGGAAGCAACAGGCCCCCGTTTGTAGGGCTGACTGTGTCGGTTCCTTTTTAATCTTTCAGCACTAAAAACAATTTGTGTCTCGGTGATGAGGTCACCGAATAGTCGGCCTCTAGGTCAGCGCTCTGGGTAAAATACGGGCCCAAACTGACTCACACGTATCGTTTTTAAAGCAGAAGCTTTGCATGAAAACCATGCAAGGACCTCGATTGCTTGTGTTCGTGTTCGTTGCACAGCAGTACTGCCATGGAATAGAAAGTCCGCAACGATGCGCGGTTGTTGGTTAGCGCGCGAGACCAATAGCATTGCGCCGCGCGAAGTGGGGTGGGGAGTACTAAGCGAGGCACTAACGCCATCTTCGCGATGCGCGCAAGTTTGAGTAGCTTCGTCAGCGCCATGTCCGACCTGTGGAGTGACTTGCGCCTTAAAGTTGCCGGAGCAGAATTTCGAATGATGTATGACTTCAGGGGGGCTATGTTCGACAAATGTTTCGTTTCTATTAAAAAGAAACGGAAGTGACGGAAGTGACGTTATCGCGTCTGATTGGTTAGAGGCTCTCGTCATCTGAGCCTTTAACCAATCAGGCGCGATATCGTCACTTCCGTTTCTATTTAGGAGAAACGAAACATTTGTCGAACATAGCCCTCCAGTTCCCCATCCAGCCGCCCTGATCTGGACACTTTGCGAAAAATTAGGAGGAAGAAATCTGGCGGCCGTGATTGGCCAACGCCGCACTTGACCTTGGCGCCGCCCAATCATTGCCACTGGATTTCTCGCCAAGTCTCCAGGTTAGGGCAACTGGTCGGAGAATCCGCAGGGCATGGCGATTTGCCGTATCCTTGGTGGGTGTCATTACTTGCATCGCCAAGCTGACGGTCCTGCTGAAATAGGCAGCGTTGGTGCTCGTAGTTGGCCTTTGGGACAAAGTTATTCGTCAGCTGCTCGACCGCGAGCTTATAGGCATTGGGAACGGTGCCACTGGCGTAGCTGACCGTTGCAGTTGCTGGTAACGTTTCGTAGATGTCGGACACCTCGTCGCCTGCGTAGTGCAGCAGCATCGCTTTAGAACCTGCCGGGTCCTTTGCAATGCACGCCACAATAAAGTTGTCAAATCGCGTTAACCACTTGCACCAGCGAGGTCCCGCGGAACGCGCGTCTTTCATGACGTACAGGGAGCGCACTGGAGCCTATCAAAATGGCTTTCATCTGTATGATCCTAGTCGATCAACAGTACGAGGATGGGTCTGTAAAGCGTAAATAATTCTAGTTTTGCTATATACGAGCAGCATTAGAGCCTTACTTTATTTTTTAACGTCAAGATGGTGTAGGCAAGCATCTTTATTGGGAAACCAATCAACCTGGAGCTAAGGTGCGCGATTCTTACACCGCGGTACCAACATCGCTGAAAGTTGCATGCCAATGGTGATAGGATAGACATGTCTAGGGAGGCGTTGGTGCAACGTGGTGCGGTGGTGGCGATCTTCAGCGGCGGGGAGCGGACGGTTCATGGTTGGGAAACCATCGACGGGGTGCAGCCTATGTCCACGGGTTGTCGAATTTTATCCTCGTCACCAATGTAGAGGTTTTAACACCATTTAATGCTAAAATTACATAGGATTGTTGGAGGTTACATCGTGATGCTCAGCTTGCGACGCGAGAGGTCCGTTCCGGCATGCTTCTCGATAGTCAATTATCATTCGGTTGCTGCGAGTTGCAGAGTTCAAACACAAACCGAAACTAGACACTACAAGTGCTATCGTATCTTCTTTGTATTTGATGGAGTCAAGTTGGTACCGAAAGTACCGCCTTATAGCTAAAACCACCTAGAGAAGCAACACCACTATATTCGTTCGGCGACATAAGCATGCATCGCAGCAGTACGACTCATAAAGTTACGGACATTAATTGGTGTTGTGTCACTTGTGTGTATTAAGGCTGAACTCCATGGGACGAATTATGTGACGAATAACTGGCGAACGCCGCCCGGCGGCTTTTGCTCTGCGCGTGGAATCAACACACTGGCTGCTACGTCGCGCGCAAAGCGAGCGTGCCGTCGGGCGGCGTTCGCCAGTTATTCGTCACATAATTCGTCCCATGGAGTTCAGCCTTTAGGGTGCCTCAATGTCCTTCTGTTTAGGGTGATGCCATCCTTTGTAGTACCCCATGCCGACAGCACGCGCTCACGGGAAAAAATACAAAGAAATCGACGAAAACAAAATGTCGCCATAGCACAGTCAGCGCCACAAACACGTGCAGGGACACGCTCTTTCACGCGCTTCTGAACAAAAAATAAAAATAAATGTGTGGGACAAAATGGCGAGATGCCACCATCCTAAGCAAAGCGCACATGAAGGCACCCTAGTGTGTATGCTTAGCGGGAAGTCAGCTCCAGTGGGCGTCTCGTTTCTCTGCAGTTGATGAGAAATCTAGCCAGTGCAGCTCATTGGTAGCCTTACGAGGCTTGAGCGTGTATTAGGCAGGTGGGATAGACGACCACACGTCGGCGCTATGCTCCCCCAGATCGAAACGGGCAGGGGTGGGGATTGTAGGCAGGAAAGATGCGTCAGCGAACATGTGGCGCTTCCAACGAAAGCGTCCCAGTGGCCGCTGAGGGGCCGTCACCGACTTTCGGAATGCAGCGATGCGGGCACGGAGCCCGGAATAGCGGCCACGCTGGGCGCATTGGGGCACGCCCAAGACTGCCTTTGTCGCAGTCAGTGTCGGTGTCCCGCTCGGGGACACCAGATGCGAGACAGTGCAAGCTTCCTCTAGGTCATGCCGCAGCCACCGCGGTGACGTCATACGCTTGACGAGGAAGCCTTGTGCACTGATAGACTATCTTCAGATATGGCCAGATGAACTAGAATAAACATACACACAGATAAAAGATCATACTGACTGATAGACTAACATCTCACTTTTTTTCCTCCTCTTCTACTAAGAAGCCCACATGCACTGATAGACCCTTTCAGATAAGGCCAGATGAACTAGAATAAACATACACACAGAAAACAGACCACCGCTGGATTAACAACTGAGTTTTCTTTTTCGCCCTATTCTACTACGAACGAGGTTCTATTTTCTGCTTTTTCCATTCCTACGTCACCGAATATTTAACACCCAAGGGAACATTTTTTTCTTTCTCGTGCAGCGCGAAAGGAGGTGCACTAACGCAGTCATCGCCCTTTTCCTCAATGGCAAGGGCCTCCAAGATTTCACGTGCCAGTTTTGTCCTGTTCCTTGCCACGATGTTCACCTCGTATACTCTATTTCACCTTATGATGTACCGCGGGAAAGGCCACAAGCGCGAGCTCCTTGCTGTAGGGCACGGTGTAAGCACCTCTCGGCGGTACACGCTGGAAGCGGATCCGCGTTCGCAAAGCGGTTGCAAACGCGGTTGTCAGAGCCGTTTATTGAGAGAGTTTGGCCATACATTGGTTTGAATAGGCGAGCATCTCGGAGCCAACCACAGGCCACGAAACAGCCCCTAGCGGTGGCCGTGTGCTATAAATTTGTGACACGACTATAGACCTTTCCAAAAAAGAGCGTGTGGCCGGTGCCATCTTGAGTGTTCATGCGTATGGCGCGTGCTTCCCTCGCTTTCCGAAGCCACGAACACGCACGTGCTGGACTGTGAAGATCGCACGCTGGACTGTGATATTGTAAACATTGGAAAGGTCTATAGACCTTTCCAAAAACGAGCTTGTGGCCGGTGCCATTTTGAGCGTTCGTGCGTATGGCGCGTGCTTTGCTCGCTTTCCGAAGCGACGAACACGCACGTGCTGGGCTGTGAAGATCGCACGCTGGACTGTGATTTTGTAAACATTGGAAAGGTCTATACTTCGTGTCACCTTATGTGCGAGCGAAGGCAAAACTGGAAGCGCGAGCACGGAAGCTCCATGCGTTCAGGCTTTGCTCGAGCGCGCGAGCTGTTGAGAAATGCAAAAAGCGCTGGTCTCGCGCTTCTAGCTTTGGCTTCGCTCGCAGATAAAGTGAAACGAAGTATAATTTGAGCCGTGCCGAGCGGAACTCCGCGTCTCAAGACGCTCGCGCACCCCACCCTTTGCACTGCTTTCTTTCAGCCAGTCTCAGGACGCTGTTCTAGCAGTGCAGACAAAGGCATGGGCACGAGCGCGTGGGCCTCCTATGCACGAGGTCTCGTACAAACAAAAGCGTTTCGCTGAGCTAGGCTCACGCGCCTGTGCTTTGTCTTCACTGCAGACATTTGTGAGATGGAGTAGAGGTCTCCTGATTGGTCGACGCTGTGTCACAAATTTAGTTTACGCTCTAAGCGTGGAGGGAATTGACTCCGTAAGTGTGACGTCATGGGTCCAAACAAACCGTTGGTAGGGTCGTTGTTATGGACGAATACATGTGGCTCGGTTTCGCTACGAAAACCCGACCGTTCAAAAATCAGGTGTAGGATTTAAACTTCTAAAAATCACAAATGTAGAAAGCTTGAATGTCATATATGTTTCGACAGAAGTGTGCCGGTAATCGCTCGTTTCTGAAATATTTACGACTGCAACTTCCGGTCCTCAAGATGCCTGCAGCAGACGACGAATGCAAGAAGTATGCCGTCTGCCGCACGCCGGCCGGCCAAACCGGGGCCGTCGTTTCAATCGTGTGAATAAAGACGATATTCTGACATCACATTTGTTTGAAATATAATGAGTCTCAGACACATATAAGAATTCATAGTGGGGTGCGATGCAAAATATTGTTTATCGAAAGTCCGGGCGTCGATCGAGATGATCGTCTGCTAAAAGATCGCATTGCACCCGTGAGAAAAGCACTTCAGGCGATCGGTAGAGATCCCAAATTTTGTTTGCGGACTCGCGCTATGCGAGGGTGCTTCGTATACCTGGTTGTAACCATCGCGTGGTGAAAGATCCTTGCAGTTTCTTCAGATTTCCGCAAGACCCCAAAGCGCGAAAGAACTGGATAAAAAACATAAGGTGAGTTCATTACAGATTGTACTCGCATCGCGGGTTCGATGAAGATCTTCCCCAAAAGAGCACATCCACGGAATTTTATGTATACCAAGGGGAAAAAAAAAAGAAGCAAAATACTGCGAAATTGCGATAGCCATGCAATTCTTTAATAACCTGACAACCACAATAAGAATATTAACAAACGACTTACCTCGACGGCGTACGATTTGTTTCTCATGCTGGCCTGCACTACGCCGGTAATGCCCTAATGCACTTCAGGACGTCGTCGTAACTGATCTGCATGACGTGGTTTGACTTTACTGCACTTTCACCCCTCGTAACTAAACTGGGTTCTTCCCAAAAAAAAAAAAAAAAAACGCACATTGCGGAGGTTTCTATGGCCATGGTGATGCACATGTTTTTGTCGCTCGTTTACCGACGCAATTCAATGAAGACGCCCGCTGCAACAGAGGCCTGCAAATCTATCGTGTCGTCTGCTACCAAAGCAAAACGGAGTGTAAGTCTTCAGAAATGGCTTTCATCCTTGCGATACGACACTGAGACGACAAGAACATCTTCATAATTCGATATCAAGAAGTTAGGTTGCTTACAAAAAATTATTTACTTACTTGTAAGCAAAAATCTAGCCTCATGTGGAGTCTCGCGATAGGTGAAGAAATGGAATTGTGCGGTCGATTTAAAGAGCCTGCCGTCTCCTTGAGCCACCCGGTAGAATAAACATACACACAGATAAAAGATCATACTGACTGATAGACTGACATCTCAGTCTTTTCCTCCTCTTCTACTAAGAAGCCCACATGCACTGATAGACCCTTTCAGATAAGGCCAGATGAACTAGAATAAACATACACACAGAGAACGGACCATACTGACCGCTGGATTAACAACTGAGTTTTCTTTTTCGCCCTCTTCTACTACGAACGAGGTTCTATTTTCTGCTTTTTCCATTCCTACGTCAAAGAATATTTAACACCCAAGGGAACATTTTTTTCTTTCTCGTGCAGCGCGAAAGGAGGTGCACTAACGCAGTCATCGCCCTTTTCCTCAATGGTAAGGGCCTCCAAGATTTCACGTGCCAGTTTTGTCCTGTTCCTTGCCACGATGTTCACGTCGTATACTCTATTTCACCTTATGATGTACCGCGGGAAAGGCCACAAGCGCGAGCTCCTTGCTGTAGGGCACGGTGTAAGCACCTCTCGGCGGCACACGCTGGAAGCGGATCCGCGTTCGCAAAGCGGTTGCAAACGCGGTTGTATAAAGATCCAGTACAATAGACCTATTGCTATATTACCCAAGCATCAAGGAGAATGCAGGGATTGGTGTTCCACGCGCTGCACGTGCTGGCCTCAGCAGTAGTAAATTTTCCAAAGCAAAAACCTAAAACAAATTGTATCTTGCACGCGCGTTCGTCAACGCTTTATTTTGGTTATTTACTTCGAATATTTTATACGGGGAAGACGTGCGCGTGTGGCACGTGGAACACCAATCCCTGCATTCTCCTTGATGCTTGGGTAATACAGCAAATGGTCTATTGCACGCGCACTCGATGACATTGAGCGGCTAGCCTTCGCTGCGGTACAACATAAGGTGAAACGGAGTATAAGGAGTATTCAGTGGGCACCATATTTGTGGGTGCAGTCTAGAGCGCATGCTCAGAACGAGCCCACGTTAATATGTTGCTAATTCCGGCAATCTTGATGGTGCGGAATGCACGTTGCAAAAGAACTGTGGAAGCTCGCCGCCTGCACGCGCTCAGCAGCTGCGCACACAGGTATGGCCGCCAGTGAATACTCCCTATAGGGAGTATTCACTGGCGGCCATAGTTGTGTGCGCGACTGCTGGGCGCGTGTCGACGGCCGGCTTCCACAGTTCTTTTGCCACGTGCATTCCGCACCATCAGGATTGCCGGTTTTAGCAGCCTATTAATGCGAGTTCGTTCTGAGCATGCGCTCTAAACATCGCCCTCAAATATGGCATCCAGCGAATACCCCCTATTGGCGGCGAGACGTTTCGGTGGCGCCCTCGTACGGTTACCTTTCGTGACGTCATTACCTTGTGAACAACAAGTTCGATGGTGTTTGTAATGGGCATGGTGGAAGCCTGAAATCATAGCTCTCTCAAAGCAACACTGCCAACACCGTTAAAACTGAAGTTCTTCCATTCCTCTTATTTCCGTCGATGAGACATCCTTTGCTGACGTCATAGTCAGCATTCGGCCAATTGTGGTAGGCCGACCACAGCGACGCTTTCGTTCACTCACGTCGCCAATAGAACTGTGCTGAACATTGAAGGCTGGTTCATACATTTGCAACGGTTGCGTTCGCATGCAACCGAAACGACTGTAAGGCTGGTTCACACATCTGCGTTGGTTGCGTTCGCATGCAACCGAAACGACCGTAACGACAAAGTCACCGGGACAAGCGTTCGCTGAACACAGCATGGCAAGTGATGAAAGGGGTAGCTTCGCGAAGCAATCCATGAGCCACGGTTGTTGCGGTGTTTTTGTCGTTACGGTCGTTTCGGTTGCATGCGAACGTAATCGTTGCAAGTGTGTGAACCAGCCTTAACAACCAAAACACCGCAACCACCGTGACTCATGAATCGCTTCGCGAAGCTACCCCTTGCATCGCTTGCCATGCGGTGTACGGCGAACACTTGTCCCGGTGACTTTGTCGTTACGGTCGTTTCGTTTGCATGCGAACCCAACCAACGCAAATGGGTATAAGGAGTATTCACTGGCGGCCATAGCTGTGTGCTCGGCTGCGGAGCGCGTGCTGACGGCGAGCTTCCACAGTTCTTTCGCCACGTGCATTCCGCACCACCAAGATTGCCGGTGTTAGCAGCCTATTAACGTGAGCTCGTTCCGAGCATGCGCTCTAAACATCGCCCTCAAATATGGCGTTCAGTGAATACTCCCTATACCAGCCTTGACACTGCTGACAAATTTTTCACTAATGTAGCGTGCTCCCACGTCAGATCGTTGATGCATCACCCTGTTTGTTCAATGTAACTTCGGCCGTATGTCAGCGGAATGTAAAACACCACGTTCTTTTCACACAGGGCGTATTGAGACTTGTGACAAAGTATTTGCTTGTGAGTTGCGCTGCACACCCTCTCGTTGTTCCTTCGCTCCTGGTTAACCCTGCGACACATGGAAGAGGCTTTGTTTGAAGTCGAACACACCACCTGAACGCCTTGCCGCTCAGCAACCTTTTTAAACTTGTGGGTCATACCGCAGGTGCTACCACCACGGCATGTCGAGTCTTTGTCTTTTTCTTTGTGGTATAATCCGTGCACCAAAATCCGCGCTTGATGGTCTTGCAGAGCTGCTCGCAAATCGCTACCAGAAGCGAGTTTGGATATCCAGCTTCCAGTAGTCTCGAGACCTGAGTTTTAAAACTTCGATCGACCTGATGGTGACAACTCTTCTTTTGGGCGGATAAAATGGCTGTGGTAGGCACCCCTCGTTTTACATACTTGGAGTGTCCCGAGTCAAAAGGTAGAAAACCTTTGCATGATCTGGCTTGGTATCTCCAGCACACGTAGTTACCTTTGAATTCCAATACCAGGTCCAGGAATCTGATGGAATTATCCACAGCGAGCTCATCGGTGAATGTAAGCCCCAAGCAGCTCTGTTCAAAGCATCGCATGACTGTGTCTCGGCACCCGTCCATTTCGTCATCAATCTTTATATTGCATAAAATGAGTAAATCATCGACGTACTTGAAGATGCCTTCAAGCCTTGGATCTTTCAATCTTTTTGGAGTAGCACTTCCGCAAGCCGCGAGGAAAACATCGCTGAGGTACGGGGCCACGCGTGACCCAATGCACACTCCACTCATTTGTACTAATGAACAATTCTCGTGCGACACTACCGTTGCCGTAAGGTAAAGACGTTGAAGCTCAAAGAAGCTGTCCAGGTTCATGCCGGCTAAGTTTTGGAAGGCTACGAAACCCTGCTGTTCGATGGTCGTTCGCAGAATTGATAGCAGGCTTACATAGGATATGGAGTAATATAGGTCCTGAATGTTGATGGAAAACCTGGGAACGATGTCCCCTTCTCCCGAAGAAGGGCGATCACACTTACGGAGTTAGAAATCCTGAAAGGATCTTACACCGTACTACAGAGAAAATGGTTCTGCCAGATAGGTCGACACCTGTACTTGCCATGTGTTTCGTTCCGAAACTATAGCTCAAAACAGAACGCTGTCCTCGTGTGTTTTGCCCCCCCCCACCCCCCCCCCCCCCCAAAAAAAAAAAGAAAAAAAAAACACAGACAAGGAAGTTTTTTGGTATTTTAATTTTCGTCACGACACTTCTTTAAAAGTTTTCTTCGAATATCTTCAAGATGGCCTTTTTAGCTGATTGAGTTCTTTTTTCCTCCACGGGGATGAAATTCTTAGTCACGGCTTGAGTGGCCTTTTCCCCATACTTCTCAGAATCCAGCACCACAAACCCTCCCTTTTTATCCGATACACAAAGCCTGAGGCCTTTGGTTTGCAATTCATGTACCGTTGATCCAAAACTAAACTTTTGATGCGCTTGGCCCCTTAGACTTGCTAGGCAGTCAATCCCTTCATTAATGATCTGTGATGCTTTCTCTTCGGGAGCCTTTGACGCGATGTACTGTACTAGCGCCACCTTGTCCACGGCTTCCATTCTTGATGGAACTGCAAACTTTGGTCCTTTTGTAAGCACACGTCACACCTGCACCGAAATCCAATTACTTGAATTGGAAAATGTTTGGATAGGCCTTGCCCTTTCTTGTTATATGTGAACTTTCTATGTATGAGGAATTCTTTCCAAACACGCTCTGTCATGCATCTTGTCTCCGTCAATTGGTTCAAGAATATGTTGTAGCTGTGACATTTCGCTCTCAGGAAATCTGTGAGTAAGCGGAATTTGTTCCATGACTCGAAACTGAGAATTTTCTGGACTCGCTGAGCATAGCCCTGGACGGGTTCAAATATCCCAAAGCATTCCTGTACCTTATCCACGAGAATCATTTTTTTATTTACACACCTTGATAACAGTCTAGCTCGGCTGATGAACGTGGCGATTAAAGGATAACTGTTTCTGGGTCCAGGAGGTTAGAACATACGAATGGAGTGCTCAGAGAACTAGAACTCTGTAACAAGCTTAAGGGGGATTCACCCGCTTGTCACTAAATGGGCAAATTTCTTTACACAAACCTGAGTTTCAGGAATGCACGAGAGTATTCATTCTTTTGGAGTTGAATTATAAAGACGTAATGAAGGTTGTACGGCCTTTGGATTTTCCTTGAGAGCGGTAGAGATTTGTAATAAAATACAGAAATATGACCGTTTTGACTGTTCTGAGCCCGTTTTGAGATATTTTTAACAATAAAAGTATTTAGAAGACACACGTGATAAAACGCTTCGCCGTACGTGCTAGGGGTGCCTCTAATCTTAATTTTAAGACCATGACTAGAAAACTTGATATTGTTGTATTTACGTATTTGTGTAAATAAACTCGCCATGTTAATTTTATTTTCAATGTGTTAAATGAGATGGCGACATGAGTACTAAATGCCTCAAACCGGAGATTTTCTTGCTGTTGTTTTTCTCTCGAGCTCGAATTCGACCGCGTTGGCTGGTGGCTCGGGGATCGGTACCACGTGTAGGAAAGCTCGCGCTGCAAAGCACACTGATCGTGGATTCAATCCCCCGCCCTTGCCCGGGGGGGATCAATGGCCGAGTGGGCTAGCGCACACCAGCTCGGAGCACATGGAGCGAATGCTCGCGCTGCAGAACCCAGGATCCTGGGCTCAATCCCCACCCCTGCCCGTTTCGATATGGATGAGGATCGTACCGCCGGCGTGCGGTCGTGTATCACTACTGCGTGGTGCACGTTAGAGACCCCAGGCTAGCGGTTGTACTGCACTGGCAAAATTGCTCATCTACAGCGAGTGACTCGTCGCAACTTTGAAATGGCTGATCAACTATTCGCTGTATAAGTATCCACACAACCCCAATTATTTTGCACCTGCCCGTTTCGATCTGGATGAGTATCGTACCAGCGTGCGGTCAGGTATCACTATATCAAGCGCAGCACCTTTGGCACTGCGTATGCAAGCAATTTATCAATCATGTTTAGGTATCTAGGCAGATCTCTCAAGTGAAACTTTTGCAAGTGGTACCACTTGTGAAACCACTTCCTAGTGGTACCACTTGCAAACAGTACATTGTCCTATAGATGCACAAAAGCAAAGCCAGATGTTAGTCTTTTTTACTTTTATTTTGCAGTTGAGTGCTTGTTGAGCAGAATTAAGAACTTCGGCTGATGAAGATTAAAAATCCTCAAAACCCAGGCGCCTCAGAGCTTTTCGGCACTCTGGATCTTTTGTGACAGGACTGTCGACATGTTAGTGATGACTTGCTGAACAGGCACCTTGTTCTGGTGTTCCAATGGTGCACTGTTTCTGCAACGACAACAGAAAAATACTAATTTAATAACAGCTCATGGGGATACATGGAGATACATGGCGATGAGTTGCCTCGTCCCACTTAGGCGTTTGTGTGTGAAAAGCTCGATGCTCCAAAGTCATTACTTTCGATGGAATCGATCGCGCGCTGGTCGTTATGCAACTGGGCAGAGCAGGCAGATTTACTCAGGGTAGAAGGAACACACTCACGTGAGGCTTGGTGGAACCAAATACTTTACTAGGGGGAATACATTCCACTCCGCTCATTTGCGTTAGACAGTAAAGCCCCTTCATGTTTCAAAAGTAGCGCAAGGTTTGTCGATGCACGAGGCACGTGCAGCGTGCAGCCCTTGGGAAGATCATCGCGGCACAGCGCAGCATTGAGCTAGATTTCAGACGCCATGAATTTCACAGAAGTGGCGCGCGGCACGTGCCTCGAGCATTTCTACAATAATGAATGGCACCACTTTTCCCAGGATAGAGGGGCTTTATTAGACAGAACGCCTCAGCGCCGAATCCAGCCCTGGCGGAGGGGATGTCCGCGTCAGGCCACGCGCATGTGCACGTGGATGTTCGCGGCGGCCGCGGCGGTACACTGTAGCGGCGGTGTCGTCTCCGATTTCACCTAAAAGGGGCCATGAAACAAATTTTGAGCTGGGATAAATGATTTTAAATTGGGACTTTACTAATCGCATATCGTTTAGTTGGCCAAAAGGAAGAGGGTAGAAAGTCAACAGCCAGCTTTTCAGTACGAACATTTGAAAATATAGCGGACTATTTTGTACCTTCTTTCTTTCGAAAGCTCTCCGCCTTTTCACTATGATACATCCGCGGTTCCCAAAGCACGTCAGCGGTGCCAACCTGACGTCAGCCGAGCCCAGCTCACGCATTGGACACGAGAACTGCGTCACTCGGATGTATGCGCTCGTCAACAATAAATCCGTCTACGAATATTCGGATTCGCGTTCGTGGCCAATGAGTGCCCTGACGGAACTTATCGTCACTGGGGAATGACAGGTTCTATGGTGTGCATAAAAAGCACGGTGGAAGCTAGGAGTCATCGCACCGGTGCCGAAGAATGTCACGGCGACGTGATTTCACAATTCGCATTTGAGTTGAGGATTAAAGCTAAGGAGGAAGAAGTAGGAAAATCGTTTCATGATCCCTTAAAGCCCCTCCATGTTTCAGAACTAGCGCAAGGCGCGTCGATGCACGAGGCACGCGCAACGTGCAACCCTTGGTAAGATCATGGCGGCACAGCGCAGCAAAGTATTTGGCGCAGCACTGAGCAAGATTTTAGACGTCATGTTCTTCCTAGAAGTGGCGCGCGGCACGTGTGTTAAGCATTTCCACAACAATGAATTTGGTTATGTAGAACAACCATCATCATTATCATCACTTACCGCCCGATAGCCGAGACCTCCACGACGATAGATGGCTTTCGCCAGCCCAGAAAACTAGAGTGCTTTCATACATACGCGCGCTTTTGCTTGAGTGGTGACATCTCAGCCATTTTTCCGCCCAATCGGTTTTTTTATGCATTTCGAAGTGCGCGCAATCCGGTGTCACTCAGCTCGAGCGCGTAGCTTTGGCTAACGCATAGACGCCATTTTACCGCCCAAGTCACGCACCGAGTGCGCGAGAGCGTCACGCGCTGGCACAATCAGGGCAACAATGGATGTCTTCACCCTGAGACAGACAGACATGTAGGCACCCTACAGAAAACCTGTCCGCGTCGATGCTATTGTATTTGAGAGGAGTGGAATGTATTCCCCCTAGTAAAGTATTTGGTGGAACGATAGACCTCGGTGTAAGAGAATACTCTTCAGGTGAGGACAGCGCGCTCCTCGCGACGTGCCGATAAAGTTCGCTTTTCACTCTCTCTCTTTCTCTCTCTCACTATGGTTTCAAGCGGCGCCGGCAGATGACTCGTTGACTCGTGGGCACGTTGGGCACGGTGTAAGATGCAGGAGGCAGGCAGCAGTGCACAAGTTTGGCCTTCTTAAGGAGATTTTGACAGCCTGACAACCACAGCAGCGTAGTCTGACAACCGGGGGATGACTACTTCCGTCCGCCATATTGTGGCTCTGACTCATAGGAACTCTACGCGATTTCTCAGGAATGAACAAGACAAAGAAGTAACGCCATATTGTGTTACCGCGAAATCCGCTTGTTCTAGCGGCCAACAAGCTCCGCCCATTGGCCAAACTCTCTCAGTATAAACGCTCTGGCACAAAACGGCTCGTGCCGCCTTCTGCTCCAGACGCGCAGAGCTCCAGCCAGGTTGTCGCACCTGCAGAAAGACCACGGTGTACCGGGGTGTCATGGCAACGAGATATTTTTTTTCGCTCTCACACAGTTTCGCCGTTTGGCCGCCGGCGACACTGTCAGCCGCGGGCACGGTGACCGCGGAATGATGCAGCCTTTCGGATGCCCGTCGAAGGAACGCTATCTGATTCCTTGCGCCGCGCATTCAGCCCCGCCGTGTCCTCACCTAAAGAGTGTATCTGACACCGTGCGATAGACTGTGCCTTTTATCATGCCAATGGGAAAAATTCTGCCCCAATGACTGACGGGAAGATGACATTCCACGTGAAGACTGTCGGCGTCGATTGACCGTTTGAGCCGCGTGAGTGACGTTGCAGGTCAGTTGGTTCCAGTGGCAGTGGTCAGCTCCTTAGCCTCAATCTTGGTCCTTTCAATGTTTAGGGCGATCTCGATAACTTGCTCGAAAGGAATGTTGCTGTCCAGGGTCAGCCGTTCTCGAATGTTAGTGGAGAGAACTCCAGCCTTGAACTGCTCCCTGATGTTTTTTGTCCTGTTGAGGACCGAAGTTTATCGGAACTGCCAAGTCCCGTAGGGCAGTCAAATATTCTGACAATGATTCTTCGGGCTGTTGATAACTCTGGCAGAACCGGTGACGCTTTGGGTAGATGTTGCACGACTTTTTGAAGTGCGCGCTGAGGGTGTTGACAGTCTCTTATATTGATAGACGTCTCTCGTCGGAGTTCTAGAAGCGGCTGCCGCTGACGTCGTTGCTGGCGACGGCACAGCGACAGCGCGGGAGGAAGGCAGCGTGTCGAACACCCGTTGACCCTCCACTCCCAGGCAGTGGCGGAGCAGGTATCGACGACATTCCGAGAGCAGTGCGTGAGCAGCCATAGGCCCGTTGCTCTGGGGCAGGGGGCGCGAGCGCGTCCGGAAGATCTACGCAAGACGCGACCAGGTTACGCTGGCTGCATCTTCCGTGTGGCGCTGTAACGTTCGGTTTTGCACGTGCCACGTTCGAATACAAGCAGCTGTCAGCATCTGTAAATGCGCGGTAACAAAACGTCTAAAAAAGTAAAAAAAAAAAAAAAGAATTGTGCAGCTCGCGGCCGCAGTGTCCAATTAAACATTCCTTTCATCTTTGCTTTCTTTCATAACTTCCGCGAGCACGTATACTTTACGTGATAGCGAAGCCGAAGCTACTCGTAAAAGCGCGTCCTCCTGAAAGATGCTCGCACTGCACGAGCGCGCGTGCTTCGCAGGGACGCTGAAAGCTCGCAGCTCGCTCTTGTAGCCTCTGCTACGCTGGCACTCAGAATGGAACGGAGTAGAAAAAAAACTCTAGTGGGGAAGCGTATTGCTGCATGTTCGAAACGCGAGCCAAAAATTGTATTTTGCTCAAAACTTAAGAGCTACGGGCCTATGCCCCCCCCCCCCGAAACATTCGAAGAGCGAAATCCATTGCTCCCAGGGAATTTCAGACTTCCCTGGTTTACTCAAGAAGTCTTGAGGAGGTTCGATGCCGAATCCGCCGTCCAGGTGGACCCGGCGGGTCGGGAAGGAACGTCCAGTTACCTGTGCTGCTCTCATGAGTCACTTTAATAAAAAATGATGATGATGAGAATGAAGTAAGTGAATGAACACATCGCCTAGAAGAAGACAAAGTTATCCGAATATATGAAAATATAACAATGAAGACACAACATCCCCGACAGGTACACGCAGTCCACGTGGCAAATGATGGCTTAAGAAACGCAGGGCGTGACTCGTTATCTTCCTGGTTCGTGATTGGTTCTCCGACGGTCGTGTTCGGCTAACGTCGCATTCTCATTGGCTGGGAAGGGATAGTGCCACGGCCTCAAGTGGCGCCACTTGGGATGCAAATGGTGCCACATGAGCTTCAAGTGTGTGCTCATGTGGCACCATTTGCATCCCAAGTGGCGCCACTTGAGGCCGTGGCACTATTAGAAGCCCAAGTGGTGCCACTTGGGTTGCAAATGGCACCATTTGACGTCCTAATGCTACCACCTGACTTGCAAGTGGTACCATTTGAAAGCAAGTGGTACCACTTGAAATACCACTTCATATTTTCACCTGGGGCTCCTGTAACGATATTGTTCTTCAAGGCAGAAAAAATATTTTTCAGTGCCGCCAAGCAACAACGCTCCATGTAGTGGAGGGGCGAAGATACGTCCTTGTTTAGCTGGTGTGTGAAAAACAAAATCTCGGTAAACAAGGAATGTCTTTATAAAGAACCTGTCACCCCGATTTTGAATCAGCTCACCAAGAAGGGAGAAGTCGAGGAGAAACTGCTCACACCATGAACGAAAGTGGCGACCATACGTGGAGCTTGGCGCAACTTTGTCAGGCTCTAGTGAATGCACAACATATGAGACAGGAAACAGAAGTATAGGCCTGTAGCTCCCAAGGTTAGAACAGTGCCACTAAAGAGCAAAATAAGGACGTTTCCGAGAGAAGAGAACCGTGATTTCTCGGCCCGGGTAAATAAACTACGCATCGCAGAATGCTCAAACTCCGTTAAAATGTGACGCTAGCGTTGGGGATAGATAGACGCTAAATCTTGAAAACGTAACGTTACCTGGATTTAAAAAAAAAAAAAAGATTGAGAAATACGAATCTTGTTTTTCAGTCGACGTCTACCTAAGCCTAGAATTGTCAAAACAAGAAGTGACATCGTGAATGCTTGTGGGATTTATATCCGTGAAAAACACTTGTCAGCAAGGAAGGAATATTGTTTTCTTTCTTGCTGAAATTTTTTTTTCTGTTGAAATAGGTGCTACAGGAGCTTGCAGTGTTACTTCTTGTTTTGGCGATGTTAGGCGTAGGTGGACATCGGTTCAGAGAAAATTTTCGTGTTTCTCAATTGTGTTTGATCATGGTAACGTCATGTTCTCAAACGTCCGCGTTCTTTCCCAACCGCTATCACGTTTTCACGGTGTTTGAGCTTTCTGCGATGCATACTTTATTTACCCGGGCCGACGGGCCGAAAAAAACATGGTTCTCTTCTCTCAAAAACTAAAGCGTGTCCCCCCCCCCCCCCCCCCCCCCTCTCATTCTCCGCCCAAAGGTAGCGCTAGAGGTCCGATGCAGATGTTCAAGTTTCAGCACTAACCGTTATCTTATGCAAATATTATAAGTGATTTTCTGAACTTTGAATGGGAGCATGGGGCCCATTTTCGCCCGTCTTCGGTAACTGGCGCCATAGAGCTGCATTTATTCGAGAGCTTGGTCTGCCGCCATTTTCCCAATAGAAATTTTCAAAAAAAATCACTTATAACTTTTTAATAAGATAAGGGTTAGTGCTGAAACTTTGGCATCTGGTTAGAACCTCTAGCGCTACATTTCGGTTGAGAATCGGCGTTCGGCAATGCAGAATTTACATTTGTAGTACAAAAAGAAACAATAAAAACCGTGTAACATTTTTTTGGGGGTGGGGGGTGGGGGAGGGGGGTGATATTCTATACTTTTATAACGTTTTTAGTTCCTCCCTACGCGTCTTCCGCGCCCAGCAGAGATACGCGAACGGATAGCAGACGACGAATTAAAGCGAACATTGGTCGGCTTTAGAATTTGTTTTGTAATGTAGAAAAGTTTGTTTCTAATGTGAACTAAACTGCATCATCGTTTATATATTTCTATGAAATCAGTTTTGACCGCGGCTATCCTGCTCGTCGTCAGCCTCTCCTGTGGCGTTCTGGGTGTTTTTGCGTTTTCCACACCTCCTGGGAGCGAGTTTCCGAACCAGTATGCAGACGAATAGCAGGCCGATGTAGAACATAGTAGAGTCACTAAATGAACTGCGCTTAGAGTATCGGAGCTCTGTTCCCGACATTGTTGTGGGCGCCGCCATTTTGGTTTATATGCAGAGCAGACGTAACTGTCGATCGTAATAATTCAAAAGTGCGACTTCCTCAGCATTATATTTGGTGATAGGAAGTTCATGTAATACTGCTTTGCCCTGTCGCGAACTGTTTAAACATCTCTGGAGGGCGGAAAAGTGTTTCCTGTCTTTTCAGATAAAGCTTCAGGTAACTGGCAACCATAATTGTTTGCCACAATATGGGCAAGTGTTGCTACTCTGAAGCGTTGCTTATTTAGTGGCACTAGGACATAGGAAATGCAAAACTGCCGTTTTTTTTTGTTTTTTTTTCATTAGCTTTAATTTAAGTTGTATTTTTTTTTTTTTTTTTTTTTTTTTTGCGAAACGACGTTTGCGCGTTTAGTTTTAGGTACGCATTTTTAGAATTCGAAGTTTTTGAGGCGCGCCAAATGTGCTGATCCTTACGGCCGCACCGCCGCATCCTTACCTTCAATAATTGCGGACGTCTGCATGGTAATAGACACAATTTTGTTCGTGCTCTTGGCCGTCACTGACAGCCTTATGTTTGTTCTTTGGGTGTGCCGCAAGGCTCCATACTTGGGCCGATCTTTTTTAATATTTTTATTAATGATTTGAGCTCAATTGTTCGCAATTACGTCATCTCGCAATATGCAGATGATGTAAGTTGTTTAGGCATGATCATATCATTGGAAGACTGCGAAAACTTATGGAGAATGTTAGGCGTGTGTGCAATTGGTGTCGTCAGAACATGCTAACGCTCAATCCTTCTAAAACCGTTATTATGTCTTTGCTCTAGAAAGGTAGAAAAGATAAACTTTTGTTACCAGATTGCAATGATCCGCTGCGAAGAGTCGAGTGCACGCGTGATCTTGGTGTATACATAGACTCTTCGTTATACTTAACTGTACATGTTAACAACCTTATAATGACTCTTTGCGTAAGCTGGGAGTAATTTCTAGCATCACGCGTGAGTTCTCCACATCAACCTGGATTCTACGGATTATATTTCTCGTTAATCCGGTCCAAGTTGGAGTTTTCCTCTGTAGTCTGGAATTGTATTAGTTCTACGAGCCAAGAGATGATTGAAAATGTTCAGAAGCGTTTTTTTTTTTTTTCGAATTGTCTATGATCGTTACATTGGTCGTAGTGTTTATTATTCTTATGCGAGACTGTTGGAACGATGTAAACGCCTTACTTTGAGTTCTAGACGGCGTGAGTGCGATCTCGTTTTCCTGTATAAATGTATTCATGAATCAATTGATTGCCCAGACCTCACATCTGCTATCAATATTCACGTTCCGACTCGAGTTTTGCGGGTTTCTCCGACATTCCATGTTAATCACATCATCCCAACCAGTCCCATGACCCGTATTCAACACTTCCACAATACCCTCAGTGGAGCAGATATTGATGTTTTTAACCCAAATTTTGTAGCTTTTAGGTCTTTCGTAACTAACCTGTGAACGCTGTTGTGCATCATTATCAAGGCGTCAAGCTGTTTATGAGCACAGAAAATAAACAAATGAGTGAATGAATGAATGAATGAATGAATGGTTGGAACTTCGAATCCAGTGGGAAATCAGAGCTCGTCTTATGTTATGTAAGCCACCGTAATCTAAGTCTTGACTGGTTCGTATCTCGCGGCGCCCGTTGGCCGCTTCCGGCAGCGGCGGACGCAGGGCGAAGAAGATCTAGCTCGAGATCGGCGGCGAACAGCCCGTGGCCCGAGCTCATCCCGAGTCACCGTGCCCCGAGCTCACCCCGAGCGCCCGACCTGCATGCACAGCTGCGAGCATGCAACTCGTTCATTCCGGAAAAATTCTGCGCCATCTATGAGGAAAAGGCTACAAATAAATCGCGGGTGAATTAAATGAATTTCGGTCTGGGATAGATTATTTTAGATTGTGATTTTACCAATCCCATATCGCTTAGTGGTCCAAAAGAAAGATAGTAGAAAGTCAAAAGCTTGCTTTTCGCTACGAAATGTGAAAATATAGAGCACTATTTTGTACCATGCTTCCCTACGAAAGCTCTCCTCGTTTTCACTGGGATACATCGGCGGTACCCAAAGCACGTCACACGAGCACTGCGTCACTCGGACGTAACCGGTCGTCAACAATCAATCCCTCGACGAACATTTGGATTCGCGTTCGTTGGCAACCAGTGGAGTGACGGCACTTACCCTCCCTTGCCAATGACAGGTTCTATGGGGCGCTTAGAAAAAGCATGGTGGAAGCTTGTGCACCTCAAGCACGTCGACAAACCCGCGATTTTTCGTTTCGCGTTTGAGTTGAGGATTAAGCTAAAAAGGAAGAAGTTAAAAAAAGCGTTTCATGGCCCCTTGAAGTTCGAATGCAGCGACACAATGGAATCAAGCAGCGCCAAAATTGCGCCGCCGAGGGGCTCGTCGTCTTTTTGGGTTTTCTATCCCCCTCTAAAACAATCAAACACAGAAAGAAAAAAAAAAACAACGAAGTATTGTGGCGCATTTGCTATGCCTGATTGGTTCAGCCGAAGATAGCAAACGCGCAAATACGACCTGCGTTACGACGATAGAGGTTCGGCGTTTCTTGATTGGCTCCATCGGGTCAGTCGAATCCACCGTGCATGGTCGAATCCAACGTTAAGCCTGTTTCACATGCAGCGACTGTTGTGAAAAAAATCGGTGCGACAGCCGACGCAGCAAGTGCGATCGCAATGTTTGGTTTCACATGCTCCCCAGGTTGTTAGGACAAGCACGCGACGCGTTTGACTTTGCCTAAAATACAACAAAAATGTCATAATAAACACAAATGTTTTACGAATACAATATGTAACTAGGAATTTTTAACAATTAAGCATTAAACCAAACGTTTTAAAGTGTCTATATTTATTTTCGAATACGCAACTATCGCGGATGAAAGCTGGCTAATGAACGGCTGATTCATTAGCCGACTCTGCGACAAAATACCAACTTGGTGGAAACCAGTCGCAGAGCCGCTGCGACAGTGCGACTGCGATTTTAATCGCATATTTACTGGAAATCGCACCGATTTCGGACGAGGAGCGCAGCGTATGAAACAGCCTTTACTCAAACACTCAGTTGGGAAACTCACCTTTGAAACCGGTACCGCTGGCATCCACCGAGACCACACTAATAGGGAGGCTCAAGTGAGGGTGGGAGCAACTCAAAACCTGGAGAGCGTTTGCAATTTAATGGCGGCGCCAAAGGGAGAGGATTCGGGAAAGGATATGCGCCTATGTTGCCTGAACGAGAGCGTTGGTCGGTGCGGACCCCGTAGCGGACCCCCTGCAGACTGAGTGGCTTCTCTACGGACCCTGTAGGGACTCCCTGTAGACCTTGTATGGCTTTTCTGCAGACCCCATGAGGACCCTGTGTAGACCCTTTTTGGCTTCCCTGTGGACACCCTAGAGACTCCTTGTAAACCTCGTATGGGTTCTCTGCAGGCACCCTATAGACACCGTAAAGACCCTGTGTAGACACCCTATAGAGTCCCTATGAACTGTATATGGTGTCTCACTATAGAGAGGGTATAGGATGACCTCACATCGTCTATAGAATAGGAAGTCCATAGAACGTCCGTTGGCCAATATTCTATAGGGCAGCCATAGGACGACTTCACGAAGGCAACAGCCGTCGTAGTCTGCCTATAGATGCCTTATGGTCTGCCTATTGACGTTGCTCTATAGAACGTCCAAGGAGTGTCCATACATATTTTTGTAAGGGCAGACGCCCGCTCTGCTGCAACTCTGTTGCTCCATGCGCCTTTCCTCCTCTCGCCTCCCATTGCAAGCAACGAACGCCTTGGCGCAGCCTCTCGCGCTTCCTTCTCGCTCCGAGAATTGCAAACATCGAGAGGAGAAAGCAGGGTTGCCATACAAGCAGCAACGTCCAAGATGGCCGAATTTACCATTTTTCGCGTTAAAAAAATACTTAACCTATCACAACAAAACTGGTGGCTATGGAAACATAGTCATTTATACCTTGCGTAAATTATTCAAGCACCTTAAAGGGCTCTTATGACCTGAGTTAGGAAATAAAACGACCCTTCGCCCCATAGACTCCCAGCAAAATTTAGCAATTAAATGGCGTCCATGTCCCGTGATCCCCGATCTAGCAGTTGCTCCCACCCTCACTTGAGCCTTCCTACACACTAAAAACGATCACAGCGCCACCCTTTTGTGACGAGTCAAAACACGAAAGCTGCTCTATGTAGCTACTGCGAGATGGTCTTGCGAGATGGCACCGCCGGCCCTTGCGCGACTCAACCTGAACCACTACGTGCAGCCGTGCAGTTCCCGGAGTGGCCGCTGCGAGTGAAATGGCGGCGTTGCAATCGCCATTAGTTCGGTTCTCGATTACGGATCGGAGCCACCTTTTTCCGAGGCAGGCCCTATGGCGTTTTGCCAACTGAGAACTCAAGATAACGTTGGTCGGATCGTACTGAGTCGTGGCTCGATCAGTCAATCTCGGCTGCTGAGGTGTTTCCCGAAGGTTTCCTTGTCTATCGGGATGAGGGGGCGAAATTCTCGTGGGGAAGGGGTGTTTCTGCTTGTACTACATGACATTCTCATCAGCTGTCCGCTTGCTATTGAGGGGATTTCGTGTGAGGCAGTCTGGTGTAGAATCTTTTTACATAAGGGGCAGTTTTTATCTGTCGGTTCCTATTATCGTCCGCCAAATACCTCTGTTGATCATGTTTTAGACCCGTATAAATGTATGAGCGCAATAAGCTCAGAAAATATACTTTGGGGGAGGGGGGGGGGGGAGACTTTAATTTTCCGAACATTCATTGGTGCAACAGTCGTCCAGTGACCTGTAACTGTTCCAGTGTTTATGCCCCATTTATTCATCCTTAAGGACTTTGAGCTGTACCAGTTTGTTCATGAGACATCAGGAAGCGCGGGTAACTGCTCCAATGTGTTAAATTTAGTATTATGCAATAAAGTAAACGCTATTAAGTCTACATCAGTTGTACCTGAAATAAGCGATCATGACGCAGCTGTAACTAATACATCGTTTTCTTTTAATGAAAACCCGGCGAACCGCAAAAGAGGAGATTACAAAGCGTTGAAAATGCTCTTTGATTTTCTTCCTAATTTCGAATCCTTAAGTAATAATGATGACGTTGACTACTTGTGGAAATTCTTCAAAAGCAAGATTCATGATCTGGTTGATAGAGATATTTCTTCCCGCACTATCAGTTAGAGGCGTCGAAAAGATAAGCCATGGATATCAAAGGAACCCCGCAGTCAGATTAGCAAACAAAACGACAATAGAGCAAATTAAAAGCTACTAGAGATAAAAATACGTATGCAGAGCTGAAAAATATTCGACCTGAATTCAAGTAAAAGGCAAAAATATCCAAGAGTGGCTTTCGTGACTCTCTCGACGAAAATGTCAAAAGAAATCCAAAGCAAATGTGGAATTTTGTTAAAACTAATCGTAAAGAGTCATTGGGAATTCCGCCCATTATGGTATATGGTTCGTTATCTACTGACGAACGCGCTAAAGCTTCCTGTTTTAATCGTTACTTTGAATCTGCTTTTACTCTGGATTTAACTGAAAAGCCTTTATATAGAGCATCTGAAGTCACCATGGATCGATCTAAAATGAACCGAAAAATTCAGCGGCTGCACGAAGCAATCTAAACTTTTTGTCAAAGGTGTATTTCACAAGTCCGCTTTTTCTTGTAAAACAACAAAGCGTGGCTTCCTTTCTCTAGGAAATAGGGCCAAAAAACTTGTCAGGGTCAACGGTGGGCGGCGACGCAGACGACTGAGTCGAGCGGCGGAGCGCGTTTGGCCAACTCCACCTAGATAAGCAGGAGGCCTTCGTACCGTCATCACAGTCAGATCGATCGAGGCCTGAGATTGGGCACGAGTGCTGCGTCAGTGTTTGACCGGGGCTCGTGTTCCACAAGCGCGTCGAAGGTTGGACTGGGGCCCAATAGCCGAGTTAGCGCAATCTGACTGGGATGACGTTTCATGAAGGGAGAGGAGGCGATGCGGAGGCTTTGATTATTCTAGGTGGTGTTGGTTTGGCGCACGTATTCATGGATGGCGTCGGGAGCAGCGTCGGAAGGTGTAGCTGACCAGCCAAAGAAAGCAGACGACACGCAGACGAAATCCGTCGGCAGCAAGAACACCGTCGTTAAGCAACCGCGTTTTTTTTTTTAACTTCAAGTTTTGCTTTTATTGTCCGCATTTATTTTTAAACCAAAATAACACTACAAAAAGGTCACCTTCATTTTAGTAAATCACGGTCGTCGCGAGCAGTCTTGATCGGAGCCCTTTCTACCATAGAGAAATATAGTACCACGTAAAGGGCGGACACTTCCATAGGCCCCAGCGGCCCAATTCAGCGTCAGCGAGCGCACCTAGCGGCCAGTATAGTCCCTAGTTGAGTGTTTAATGGATGGATACACGCAGTAACCGCTGGCCAGATGAATGAATGGATTCAAGGCGAATTCTGGCGGTTTTTTTGTATCGGGCAGTAGCATGCGCCCTCTAGTTTAACGAGTCAGTGTTATTGTACCTAGCATGGTTTTTGTTTAAAATAGAATTGTTTTATAAGCATACCTTGTTTGTACTGCAGAAGAAAAGTCATCTAGCGCTACATATAATTCAAAGTGACCGCACACCGAAAAGGATATTTTCACATTTGTGCTAACTCTCTTGAAGGGACGACATGGGACGACACCAGGTATTGACACACAAAAGTATTTATTTTTGTAACTATGTCAAGCAAAACAAACATCAACTCTGGAGACAAGGAGTTATGTATGTTATTCATACATTACAAAAATAACAATACACATGCAAAATGTATGAATAACGCGTCAACAGTTGTACACAGGAAAAAAAGTAGTGTATTGCAGTGAGACTTACAGCGACAAATGCAATACGATGGAAGGCATTTAAAAAACGCTGTGTCAAAAGATACGTCGGACGTATCCGGAACGTTTAAAGGTACGTCGGACGTACCCGGAACGAGGAGTCTAAAGGTACGTCGGACGTATCCGGAACGAGAAATCTATAAAGGTACGTCGGACGTATCCGGAACGAGGACTCTAAAGGTACGTCTGACATATCCGGACCCCGGAGCCGCGTTGGACGTAGCCGCGATGGGGGAGGGTCGTATCACAGCGGGTCATGCGTGCCTTACTGAGACCCCACTGGCAATTTCATTCCATCTTTATTTGTCATTGCAACCGTAATTAGTCCATTTTAAGCACTTCTTTCGTTTCACACCCGCGATGTTCAAGGAGGAGGAGGAGGGGGGGGGGGGGGAGGGTGCGGGTGTTTACATTCGGGAAATGCTCCGAAATTACAAAATTTGCGCAAGAAATATCAATTTTTATAGGAAATTCATAAGATAAATGCCACAGAAGAAATAAAACCAACCCTAGAGAGAATTAGACCGCTCGCCGTCAATTCTCACCGCGCACCACGGTCAACCAGTTGCTTTCACTACGACTCGACGAGTCCTCGGTGGCCCCGTCCAGTTAGCTGCATACAAACTCACGGATTTTCTTCTGGAGTTCCGGATGTCGACTTTTGCATTATTGCGCGATCCCGTACACTTTTTACGTGTCGCGGCGCCCTTGAATACCTACTCCCGCTGCCTTCTGCACCGTATCACACGGTATCGCAGATGTTCTACAGTGCCGTGGTTCCCATTGCCCCTTTCGCGTACGTGACCACCGTACTCTCTAACTTCCCTGTGTACAAAGTCCTCTTCGCACTCATGGTGGACAGCAAAGTTCCGAACGCCTGAACAAATAGCCTGAACTACGTAAAGAAAAAAAAAAAAAAAGAGGCGCGCTTGCAAGTCAGACAACGGAGTCGAACGAACGGCGACGAAACAACACACAACGCCTTACTTGTGGCTATATTCTAACGCGCCTGCGCGGTAGCACAAGTGCCGTTGTGTGCCGCCATCTACCAACTGATGAAGAAACCGAGTGTTAGGGACCAAAAGGTTGTGTGTTGCAAGCACGTCAAGGTGGGCACAAAACTAAAAGCGTGGATAAGACGTGCAAAAAGAAGGGGAAAGAAAACAAGCCACGTTTAGGACGCTCAGCTTTGATGAAGACCAGACATCGCATGTCTCCGATCTCTAATTTCTCGTACCGAATTGGGGTGCTTACAATATGTCCGACGTATCTTTAGACTCAACGCTCCGGATACGTCCGACGTACCTTTAGACTTCTCGTTCCGGGTACGTCCGACGTACCTTTAGACGTTCCGGGTACGTCCGACGTACCTTTAGACTCCGCGTTCCAGATACGTCCGACGTACCTTTAGACACAGCATTTAAAAAAAAGTTACCGTCCAAGTTCCATGAAAGGCGCTTGCACATATGACCATGTGCTGAAAGACGCTTGCACATATGACTGGCCCAGTGGCTTCTAAATTCAGTGACCGAATGCAAATGTCCGTCAACAAAGAAACTACAGTCACAATACTTCTTAGATATACCGTATACCTTGACAGGAACGGAAGAATGACTAGAAACCCGCACGAGACAACAAGCCGCGGAACCAACTCAACCCACACAACGAGGCACGAGACACAGACCAAGCAGCCGAAGTATCCGCCCTCCGTCGAGTCCACGACTCCGAAGCCAACCGTCGTGCCGCAGCCATAGCCACAGCCGTTCAAGTCGTTTTTGAAAGATTTCAAAGTTCGTAATAATTTTAAAAGTTTACTCTATACAATGAAGTTATTTATTAATATGATAAATATGACAAATGTTCAAAATAAGTGGCACTGTTGCGCCTACTAACGGCCAGTAGAGTCCCTAACTCCTGGGCCGCGAAACGACTTGAGTGGCCACTCTTTACGTAGTACTATATTTCTCTATGTTTCTACTAGGAATTTTGGCGCTATTTAGAAGATGTCGACAATCCAGCAACCACAGGTGGAAGTAAGGCAATCAGGAGGTGACACCCGGCCTACACCATTTTGTGTTATTGAATTTCAAACCCACTCTGGATTAGGCACGCAAGGTGTGCTGTGACCCATTATTGTAATAAGTGTTTATCGCTAATGTAAGTGCTTTTGGCGCTGCACACGTAGTCATATGCTCAAACTTACTTATCTGCTACTATCTCTTAAAATTATACGAGCTTAAACTTAATCCACTTCTGTGAAAAGTGAATTTTGAATACTTTGAATATCATGTCTCAAAAATGACCCCCGCCAAAATTCAGTGCCGTGACGGGCGCCATCTAGGAGAGGTGCTGCGAAACCTTGAGCTCAATCGCCAGATTAATTTTTGTTTGAGAAAGCCTAATTTGCTTTAAAACCAAAATAAATAAAGATCATTTGTAAATTATGTTTTTTGGAGATCAATGAAGGATGGCCAGTGCTTAAATATAGTGACCGATTTCAGGCACAACGTAATGTGAGAGTACAAGAAATTGCGTTTATAAAACAACTACTAACCGCGCATTTGGACTAGCGCACGTAAGTAGAGTGGCCAAAAGCAAAATCCTCTATTTTGTGTTATCGTAAAGTCCGCTTGCTTTAGCGGACGACAGGCTCCATTCATCAGCCAAACACTTCCAGTATCCATTTTGTTAGACCACCTGAGACTGGGTGGAAAGAAACACGACGACGTCTCAAACACAGCTAACCACTTTATTCAGTGCCCCCTCCTTTTATACATCCTGAACCCAAAATCGTCATCATAAAAAACGCTCCAAACAATGGCACCAAGGGGACAACACGCCTTGACTTTGCAGCCACGCTTGTTAAAAAAAAAAAAAAAAAAAAAAAAAAAAAAACACGTCAGAATTTTTTTTGACTAACAAAAGTTTCACACACAACAAAACATCGGCCGAAGTTAACATTCTTTGACATCGCAGCCACTCTTTACAAAGAAACGAACAAACCAACAACACGGAACCGACTGCAGTTCGAACCCATCAACCTGTTCCACCTTTTCTTCTTTCTTTTTCCCTTTCTTTTTTTTCTTTTTATGTACGCATACAAACGAAACAAGATCATGACAAAGGGGGTACCTCTCGCGAAAAACACAAAACCTGTTCAAATCATACTCGCAGAAACGCTTTCGCCCTATCACTAAGAAGCATAGACGCCTGGCTAATGCAATTGCCGATCGACTTAATTTTTACTGTCTCTTTTACAACCCTTTTGACGTCATTGATTTCTTTGCATACTACCACTGTATCGGACCACTCGGCTGAGCAGTTCCTGCATTCCTGTACGTGTTTCGCAATTTCGGAATTAGTCGCTTTTATTTTTACGTTTCTTTTGTGCTCAGTTAGACGATCGTTCAAGCATCTTGAGGTCTGCTCTATATACATAAAACCGCAAGTCATCGGTATGTCGTAAACGACACCAGTTTCACAACGCACAGATTTTTCCCTGTGACCCTTTTGGCACTCTTTTTTCTCTCTTTGGAACGGGGTGATGTTGCTCAACTTAAAGTCCGAGCTGAAAACCACATTAACGCCAAATTTTTTTGCACACGCTTTTACATTGTGTGACACGGTGTGAAAATACGGCATCACTGCGATCCTGTTCCTCGGTTTGTCATCTGCCTTTTCCTTTTCCCGGTTCATTAAGGTCACTTGCCTCCCGTTGAACTCTCCCTCGTAGCCTGCGTTAATCAACCGTTGCCACTGCCCCCTGACTGCCTTAGCCATGAAATGAACACAAGACCTGTTCAGAGCATTGGTGAACAGCGATCTAACGACACTCGCCTTTACCGTCTTAGAGTGGCAGCTCTTCTTGGGGAGTACTGGTTTTGGGGCATCCTTTCCATACTTCCAGCATAGGGCTTGACCCACATGAAGTTTTAGGTCTAAAAACTGTAACACATCATTCGTTGGTTGTTCCACTGTGAAGTTCAGTTCAGGAGCTGCTGACACTATTAATGACTCTAGCTTCTCCGCAATTCCACTCTGAAAGGTGCATACCACAATGTCGTCGACATATCTCCTGACCATACAGCTGCCCGACGGCATTTTTCCTAGTCCTTCTACCACGGCAGAATCAAGAGAGTTCAGGTATATTTCCGCTAAAGCTGGTGCCACCGATGAACCTATGCATACTCCATCTTTCTGCACAAATTTTTGCCCATCGTATTCAACGACCGTTGAACGAAGATACAAATCCAACACTCAAAAAACAATCTACTGAAATGCCCGAACCTGACTGAAATTTTACGAGATTACGCTCCAGGGCCTGTTTTACTCGCTTCATCAGTCTGTTCTTCTCCAACGAATAATAAAGGTCTTTTATGTCCATAGAAAATATCGAGCACTTCCTGCCATGATGGACCCCTAGGATGTCAATTAATTCGTTTGAGTTTCTCAGTGAGAGCGAATCTTCAAGCCTTACATACTCTAACCCTTGTTGCAGAAATTGAGACACCACCTTCTGCCAAGTCCCGTTCTCATTTATCACTGTGCGGAAAGGAAGCTCAGGTTTATGGTCTTTTAGAAAAAAACTTCAGGCTCAATGTTGAGTGTTTTGAGCTCACTATCCTCTTTGCCGTCCCTTCAAATTTCTCTTCCCTAAGAACCCCACAAATTTCTTTTCTCATCTTTCCAATATTCCCTGTCCATTCCACAAACAGGGAATTCAACGCCTCCTTTGCCTTCTTCCGGAAAACCGACTTGGGTAAGATTGCAAACTTCCCAGTTTTGTCTGTCTGCAACACCTCTAGCGATTTACTTTCCAACTCGTTTTTTACCGCCTTTACTTCCCGAAAGTTCCTTTTTTTCCGTTGGGTAATCCCTGCCCATGACATTTTCCATCCGGCCAATTGTTTGATCAACGAAAGCTGCCTTCTCATCCTGAGTGACAACTTTCGCGACTGACTGTATCGACGAGAACACGTCCAACCTCGACGGTTTTACATTTAAACAAAACTTCGGCCCTCTACTTAAAAATTCTTCAGTCTTCCGGGACACCGCTTCCTTACATGGGTTTACAAGGGACATGTGGGGTACATCAAGATAGCTGTTTTCATGGGGAACTCCTTCATAAGTCTGTCTAACAAGATATAGGGCTGTGGTTTCGATTATAGTTCCAGTATAGACTCCCTACGGTCAGGGTTATCAGGTTTGGCTATTAATAGCCAAATTGGGCTACTTTGTAATGCATTTGGCGTCGAAATTTGTCGGTTGGCTATGTGGCTATTTTTGGGCAATGCAAATCCTAACGCGGCACTTTTTTTTTCTTTTTGCTTGGTTTCGAGCAGATGTACAAAAGACATTCCAGCATAGACACAAAGCGACAGTCCACCCTTTCTGGATTACCGCTTTCAGAAATTTTCTGCGTGAAGATGCGTGAGCGTGACGCCAGAACGTATAAGCTCAAGTGAGCTACCGTGACCTAGATTCAGCTACGAAGGCATCGCTTTTGTAATAATTGTGGATTATTTTATGTACCCAAGTTCTTTCTGCTTACTACTGGTGTCTCGTATTTCCTCGAGTCTCCCACCAACCTCCTAGAGGAGGCATCTCATCCGAGGAAAAATGATACTAAAGGCAATTCAAGACATCCTGCAGAATTTGGACTGGCCCGATAAAGCGTGCTGCACCCGATATAACAAAGAAGACTTTTCCGCGAAACATGGAAGCTTCTTAAAGCACGATGAGCGATAACAAAATACAAGATTTGGAACAATGAATATTCCTAACAAGGCTAAGATCGATGCGCAGGAGCAGCAGCCCTGTTTCCGTTGCTATCCAAGCTTGCCATTGCGCCCTCGACACTGCCCATGTCGAATGCCGCCGTGGAGAGAGTATTCAGTCACGTGTCCCTCACAAAGCGAGGCCTAAGGAACAGTATGTGCCTTCCAAATCTTCGAAACGTTCTCGGAGTAAAGTTTGCTTTCCTTGGGAAGAACGAGTGCAGTAAGTACATCAACCCTACTGAAGAAGTTTTTGCCCGTTCTAACACGGAAATCATGTATGAGCCGTGCAAGACGGGCACGAGCGAGTGCTTCATACCCATGTGACTGTAAAAAAGCGTGTGGAAACTTTTTCTACTCTTGTGTTTGAAATAAAACGTTCAATACATTTCAAGATGTAGATCTTGCAAGCTCTTCCTAAACCCTAGATATGCAGACGCAGTGCCTTCAAATGAGCTCGCTCATTTGAGCGCACGATTTTTTGGGCTCTGCAGAAAATGGCTACTTTTGGGCTACATAAATCTCTTGAATTTGGCTACTTTTGGGCTACACCGCCTGCCATTTGGTGGTTTGAGCTAGGAACTACCTGGTAACCCTGCCTACGGCAGCCAGAGTTGCGCGTTCATCCCCGTAGTGTCGGCTTTCCTGCACGCCACTTGGAGTCTGCTCCTCATGTGACTGAATTTGGCGAATAATGGCGCCGCGCGTTCGAGGCACGCGGCCCGCTCAAAAGCAGGAAAACGTACGCCGGGGCACTTGCAACGTCTGCTTTCTTGCACATCATTTTATCCTGCTCCTCACGTGATCGGATCTCGGCGAATAGCGGCGCGACGGCACGTGGAATACAGACGGACAACTGTGGCTCCCGTAGGGAGCCTATACAGCAACTCTAGTTTCGATTAGAGCCAGAGTTGCGCGTTCATCTCCGTAGCGCCGTCTTTCCTGCACGGCATGTTGATCCCGCTCGTCACGTGACTGAATTCGGCGAATAGCGGCGCCGCGCGTTCGAGGCGCGCGGCGCGCTCACACGCACACACAAAGCAGGGGAACGTACGCCGGGACGCGTGCAACGTCTACTTTCCTGCACGGCACTTGATCCGGCTCCTAACGTGATCGGATCTCGGCGAACAGCGGCGCGGCGGCACGTGGAAAACAGACGGGCAACACTGGCTCTCGTAGGGAGCCCTTACAGGAACTCTAGTTTCGATAAGGAGGCAGCGCCATCTATCAAAAGAGAGAGAGAAGCAACTTTATTGAACCGAGCTAAGTCCGACGTCTTCTTAGACGCCGTCGATGGAAGTGGTTCCCTCGTCACGGGACCCATATGCTTCCCTAGCCGCCTGGCCCCTGGAGATCAGGACGAGCTGGTCTTCCAGGACGGGGCTGGTCAGCAAGGTCTCCCATCGCTCGGTAAGGGAGGATGAGGGATGGGGTGGGGTAGTGGGGATGGTAAGTGGTGGGGGGATTGGCTTGACGAAATCGCATATTCCAATGACGTGTTGGAGCGTGCCTAACTGATTGTTGCAGAAATTACATTCCTTCTTGTCCCTTTCAGGGTACATCTTGTTTTGAAGGTAAGGGTGCGGAAAAGATCCTGCCTGTATCTGCCTGTAAATCACTTGCTGTTCTCTGCTAAGCGATTTGTGAGGATCGTGGAAACGTCGCCTCTCCGTCCTCTAGTAGTTCGTAATGTTCTTATAACTAATTATGGACTGTGGCTCACCTTCCTCTACCCGGTGTTCCATCTCTCGGGCGAACTGGTGAGCAAGTTCGTTGCCCTCCAGCCCAGAGTGAGCCGGCGTCCATATCAACTCAACTTTCCTTTCAGGTACGTTGCGTTTCCTCTTGAGAATATCTAGTGCCGCAAGAGACACCCACCCCTTTCTGTAGCTGTTATACGCCTTTTGCGAGTCAGTGAGAATTCTTCCCACTTTGGGCTGTGCGAGTGCTAGCGCTATTGCGGCCTCTTCTGCCACCTCCGGAAAAGACGTCTTGATGGAGGCGCAGGTTACAAGCGCATCCCGCGTCGTAACTGCCAGCGTGGCTTTCGATGAAAACTTGGGTAACGAGGCGCCTGTGTAGAGGGTGACCCCCTCTTCCTCTTCTTCTATTTGATCTAAATTCTTTGTCAAGGCCGCTATACGAGCCGCTCTGCGGCCGTCGTTACGAACCGGCCTCATGTTTCGAGGCAGCGGCGTAATACGTGCGCCAAATGCGCCCCGCCGCTCGACTGAGTCGTCTGCGTCGCCGCCCGCCGTTGACCCTGGCAAGTTTTTTGGTCCTATTTTTTACAGAAGGGAGCTGCGCTTTGTCATTTTACACAAGAAAAACCGACCTGTGAAATACACCTTTGACGAAAAGTTTAGATTGCCTCGTGCGGGCGTCGATTTTTACGGTTCATTTTCGATCGAGCCTGGTGACTTTAGACACCTTATAAGCCAATGAGGGTAATTTTGAACAAATGCCAGAGATTGTAATAAATCAAAATGGAATTATTACTTTACTAAATAACGTTAAAGTGAAAAAGGAGACCCGACTGTATTCCGAACCATGTTCCCAAATCATATGCTGACATAATTAGTTGCCATCTTTTCATTATTTTTACCTGGTCACTGCAGTGTGGTTCATTACCTCATGACTCGAAGCATGCAAATGTTGTACCAGTACACAAATCTGGAGCCAGGAACAGTGTTGAGAACTACAGTCCAATATCGCTGACGAGTGCTTCATGCAAGATAATGAAGCACACCATTTACAATAATCTCATTTCGCACTTGAATACCAATTGTTTTCTTTTACTCCTTCGCAGCATGTTTTTCGGTCCGGGTTGTATTGTGGTGACACTCAATTAACTGAATTTGCCCATGACTTAACTCAATCGGTAGATAATAGGAAGCAAATCGATTCCTTTTTTTTTTTTTACTTTCGAAATGCTTTTGATACGGTTCCACACTGTTTATTCTATAAAAGCTGTTTGGGCTAAATATCTATAGGAACATGAGCTACTGGATTGCTAACTATTTGAGCGATCGTAAATAATGTGTGGTTGTGAATGGGGTAAAGTCACCACCAATTGACGTAACTTCCGGAGTACCACAGGGTTCCGTGATGGGGCCAGTCCTCTTTTTAATCTTTGTAAATGACATAGCCCAGGGAATTATATCGCGAATGAGACCACACGCTGACGACTGTATTTTGTACCGTTAAATGAATTCGGACTCTGATGTATCAGCTCTTCATAGCGATTTAGATAGAATTTGTTTATGATGTTCAAGATGGTGAATGACTTTAAAGATCCCAAAGTGTTGTCATGCACGATTCACAAAGAAACGTAACATTTGCCTGTCAACATACACCGTACACTGAGAAATTTTAAATGGTAGAAAGGAAGCTAAATATGTGGGAGTACTCTTTTCTGGTTATTTGAGATGGCTTTCACACGTAAACTACGTAACAAGGAAAGCTAGTAGAACACTGGGTCTTCTTACGGAGAAGCTTCTGGTGCTCTCCACCATCCCTAAATCAGACTCTCTTTTCTTGTTGTGGGAAGCCCGTTCTCGAGTATGCTTGCGTTGTATGCGAACCATCCCAACAATATCTCATTGATAAAATTGAAAGAATTCAAAACCGTGCTGCTAGATTTATATAGAAATAACTAAAACTTTCACAGTCTCCACAATAAAACACAATATGCAGTGGAAACCACTTGCTGTTAGACGTAAGTATTTACGTCTAAAATGTTTTCAAGGCATTGCCTATGGTTTGTTCAAAATAGAAAAAATCACATTATTGTTTGAGACACTTTATGTATCGCGCAGATTACATCTAGACAAGAAAGTTCGGGAATACACCTCAAAGTCTGATTTGTTTCGCAATTCTTTTTTTTTTTTTTCGCGAACAATAAAATAATGAAATAGCTTGCCGAGAGAGATTGTGTCCTTGAAAAATGCAGAATCGTTTCTTTAACAAATCAAGCATTGAGTTTGAATAGTTTATTAGAAATATTGTATTAACGCATTTGTGTTCTTTTCCATGCGAACCAAGTTTGTTTCATTTATGTATGTACGTTATATCCATGTGTGAGCTTGTATATATTACTTTGTGTAACTTATGTGTCTTGATGACCTATTATGTGTTCAAATAGGGAGTATTCACTGGCGGCCATAGCTGTGTGCGCGACTGCTGAGCGCGTGCTGATGGCGAGCTTCCAGGGTTCTTTTGCAACGTGCACTCGGCACCATCAAGAGTGCCGGTCTTAGCAGCCTATTAGTGTGAGCTCGTTCTGAGCATGCGCTCTAAACAGCACCCACAAATATGGCGTATAGTGATTACTCCCTATATATACGTACTTATTTTGTGACCATCCCCCCCCCCCCCTCCCTTCTTACTGTAGTGCCCTCCAGGGCGCTGTAGGAAGTAAATAAATGCATAAAATCAATAAAAATGTGAAACGGAGTAAAGTTACTTGCATTGGGGAATGAAATTGCTATTTGCTTCGTCATGGGTCGCCGACTAACAGTGGGACTATGTGGCGCTAAATAAATCTTGTAAGAAATGCTTCGACAGAGCTGGAGCATCGACCCTTGGTCAACCGCTGTTCTGGTTTTGTGCCAAGGAGTGAGGGGATAACAACAGATGAGACAGAAGCGCCGCTGCCAAGTTATCCCTGATGTAATCGGAAGGGTTAGGCTGTTATTTCAAGCTCACTGATTACTCGTAGCTGAAAGCAAGGCAGGACTGATTGCCTAAGATGCGCGAACGGCTACGACGGATTCTTCACCTCAGCTGTCTTCATCGGCTTGCTTGAAGTCCAACTTAAAACGTAACTTTCAGACTGTTTCGAAGACTTAAAAGGAAGGTCTGGGAAGCTAAAAGTACAAAGTGTAGACTGAATTTCTAGGTGGGAATGGACGTTTTTGACACATCTAACATTCGTATCGGTCGTGTTTCATTATGTTCAATGTTGTATTAAAAAAAGTATGTTATAAAAAAAGTCATTATGTTGTATTCTATTCCTTTCTATATTCGTATTCACCTCAAAAACCGTAGTAAAAACAAAAAAGTCCGGCACTTCGAGGAACATTATTACAGGGTGTTTCTAATAGCGACCAGGCTCTTCTACTCGACCGCAAAAATCGTTTTTTAACCTATCACGCTACGATTTCGTGCAGCGTTGCCCAGAGGTGGTGCATTGTTTCTATAAAATTGGCTAAGAGCGAACTTACTTGAGGAAAAAGTAAAAAAAAGAAAAAAGTCTTAACTCCTATGGAAATGCAGGGAAGCCACATGTCTTGAAACAATATGGCGCCCTATATTGCTTGAAGACCGCTGGCTTCGCTGCGTTTCCATATGAGTTAAGACTTTTTTTTTTTAGATGCGGAGCATCTCTTGCTCGGGTCTATGTTCCGCGGCGTCGGCGTCGTAGTCCGCACTCACACTACGCA
The DNA here is from genome assembly GCA_013358835.2 of Ixodes persulcatus. Classification (NCBI taxonomy): domain Eukaryota; kingdom Metazoa; phylum Arthropoda; class Arachnida; order Ixodida; family Ixodidae; genus Ixodes; species Ixodes persulcatus. Next base: position 241,189 of record JABSTQ010009298.1, read on the forward strand.
TGCGCAACTCTCCTCCTTCCCTCTCTCCAACAGCTGCGCGTTACTCTCTCCGCTCTCTCTCTCTACCAGCTGCGTGCACTTCGCGTGCGTTCGCTTCTACTCACACATCGCGCGCATGCGCAACTCTCCTCCTCTAGTCTCCTCTCCTTCAAGTGTGAATATAAGCAGCGGTAGCGCGCTGCGCGCGTTCAGTTCAGCGCTGTTGACTCCACTTCACTCCGTTCTTCCGATGAAGTGTGATGGAAGCAACTGTCCCGTCAGTTAGTGGGTTGGCGCAAGCAAGCGTCAGCACCACCCCACAAACTAACAGCAACGCTACGTCCACTGAAGACAAAACTGCGCAGCGAAGGGCACGCGACGCTGAGCGCAAACGCTTGAAGCGAGCGGCAGACCCTGAACTACGGCAACGAGAAGCGGCGTCCATTCGCAAGTTAACAACGTAATAACACGCAAGTTAACAACGTTATAACAACGTTACTAACACCGTTAATTACACCGTTAATAACGATCCGCGATGCTCCGCATCACCCCATGGTTCCCCTCGGGAAGATGGTGTAATTTTTTTTTTTTTACTTTTTCCTCAGGTAAGTTCGCTCTTACCAAATTTCATAGAAAAAATTTCACCACCTGTGGACAACCCTGCACAAGATCGTAGCGCGATAGGTTAAGAAACCAATTTTTGCGTTCGATTTAAAGCTTCCTAGCCGCTACTTGAGACACCCAGTAGTTTGCCCCTTAATGAGTTGAATTAAGATATCTGTCTTAGAATAGCTTTATGCTATATTATTAAGGCTTAAACGTTTAAAACGTCAAAAGCGTTGTTTTTTCTTCAGAGAACCAAATCTAGTAAGCTTCGCGCAACAAATTAATAATACGCAAAACTTTTTTTTTTTTTTTTACAACGATTGTAGATTAGGACATTTCCGCTGTACTTTTGGGGTACATGCACTAGCGCACGGCTTTGGGCAACTATGGAAAACACGTTTCTCGCACGTGTACACTGTTGCGGCATACTTTGCAAACGGCGAAAGCCGCAGCCCTAGTGAGCCAACCCGAGAGCGTTGGAGAGGAGCGCACGTTTCAAAGGTCTGTTGGGTTGTATATACTTCCACAGGGGAAAACTGTCACGTTCCTCATTCCGTCCCTCTGTGGTTGGCTCACGAGGCCTTAGCCCTTGTCATTTGCAGAGGTACGCTGAAACCAACTATAGTGCTCGCACGAACACCGCATTGTAAAGAACTACGCTATAATTGTGAGCTTCAACTACCCTTCATAGCACAGTGGAAAATATTGGGCATGCACAAACGGATTCATTGGATTCTGTGGTTGCGCTTTTTTTAATTTTAATTACAGCGGAGCTGTTAAAGGCTAGTTTCCCCAGGATCATGTTCGTCCTCAAAGAACCTGATAACACAGAACTCTGAACAGCTACCGCCATCTACAAGCGACGGCAGTAACCAGACAACCGGCTTGCCGGTTGTCTGGTTGCTGCCGAAGACTCCCACCCTGGCTTGCCGACTTGCGGCCGGCCATTACTTCATTCCCACCTTGCACTCTAGCAAATGATGGCAATATAAATACGTAAATAAAAAAAAAAGCTAAAAACGTTCTTGAGAAAAAAAAATATAAAACGAGTTAGAGGGGAGATTCGGCGTATTTTTATCTCGTGAATCTGAATATCACGTTCGCTTCCTACGAAGATGTAACTAAACGCGAGAAAACACGGAAAACCCCCGATTGGTCATTGCTTTATAAAAGGATCTTTCGGCAGCCAAGAGCGTGTCGTTCCTGTGGGCAGCGCGTGCAATGGCAAGGTTTCTAGGTATATTCCCCCGCACTGACACCAATCGTGACGACTTTTTCTGACCTTTTTTGAAAATAGCAAGAGTGCGCGTGCATTGCTTTCATAGGCGCTGAAGATGCGCCAGAGCTTTGATTATAAAACCTCTAGATATGACGTCACGCTCCGGGAAGGAGGGGCTTCAGCGGTGCTTTTCAAATGACTTTCTGAAGCCTCAGTGCACCAAATTGAAAATTGAAAAAACAAAAATCTCGATATTCGTGATCCTGGAGGCCAAATGAGGACTATTTCAGTGTTTTTCCTCGAACACATAACCGCTTCCGACTCCCTTTCATGGAATAGACCCTTCGAAAGACTGCCCTCTGTTGGCAGACGTAGAATCCCTGCAAAACGGCCGAGTAAAACCGCAGCGTCACGCCACACTTTATGCGTTTGGTCGGATCAGAGGGCCGAAACACACCCACAGAAATGGGTGATGAGGGCAGTGACGTTGCACTTTCGACGCCGTTTGATTGGTTCGTGGGCTCCTAGCGTCGGCCGCGCTCCTACGTTCCCTATCTTATGGAACGACCTCCACGTTCCACGGTGTCTGTTGTTTCGCCATTGTGCAATGGTTCCGACCTATCGGCATGTGACTTTCAAAGGGGGTCTATAAATAAATAAATACGTAAAAACGTTGGCCTATGAAAGGAATAAGGTTTTTGAAAAGATTATACTGGAACCTCTTAGCGATGAATTACTACTCGGTTAGTCGGTTTAATGTGGAGGCTCATAAATTTGGCAAACTATCGCGAAACCATTTATGGAACGTTATACATAGGTCCGATGGCGAAAACGAAACAAAGTTCTTCGGCCCGCAAAGATGAGCTACGCATCCCAAAAACCTGAAACTTCATGCGAGCGCGACGTCAGCGGTAGTGATAGAATGCGAAAATCTGGGTACATGACGACAGCCGGTCCAATATCATCCAGAAGACAGGTTATGCGACTTACATCAGCTTTATTTGATTCCCGAATGGGCCCGGGCGTACAAAGGCGCGACGCCGACGTTTGATGTTCGAAAGCCAGACCCTGCAGGAGGAGCAGGCGACGTCCTCGTTCGCTCTGATTGGAGGAAGACTGGGGATAAGGACTAAGGTAGCTAGCCTTTGTCTCTACCCACTATACTTCGTTTCACCTTATGTCCGAGCGCGGTTGATGTTATGAGCCGAAGGGCCAATCAAACAGCGCAAAAAGCGCAACGTCATGGCGTGCTCTCTGCGCTTGATAGGACTAGCCGGCGGAGGAGCACGCACAGAGAGACGGCGAATACCGGCTGGTCCTATCAACTACAGAGAGCACGCCGTGACTTTGTGCCTCTTTGGCTGTTTGATTGGCCTTTCGGCTCATAACATCGGCCGCGCTCGGACATAAGGTGAAACAAAGTATAATAATCCTTCTTCTAGACGTCATCGCACGCTCTCATCTCCTCATCTCCTTCAGTAAGTTTTCCGTATAAATTCATCCCTTTGAGAAGCGCCTGCATGTCAGTCTGTATGCTTGTAAACACTAAGAAACTTTCTTTTTTTTTGTTTTTTTTCGGCCAGGCGAAAACATTAGGCGCGCGCGTCGATTTCGTCAGAGCACCGGATGTATACGACGAACATAACCTGTCGCGGAGAAGGGGCTGGGTCGTCGTGTTCCTCCGACTTGGGCCCTGTGGAAGCACCTCGTGGCTGAGTGAGGCCTGTCTCAGCGAATACCACCCGGAAGACAAGGCTCGCACCTTTTTTTCCCCTAAACGTCATCACTAGTGGACCTACGCAGCGCCGACTATGCGGAGCACAAGTTCGTCTGCTTCTTTTGCGGGGGTCGTGGTGACGTCAGAACGCCAAGCGTTGATTGGTTCTGATGAAAAGGATAGTGGACAGACCTCAAGGCAGCTTGCTTTGAGGTCTAACCCACTATCCTTGAATCAGAGCCAATCAGAGCTCGGCGTTCTGACGCCGCCGCAACCCCTGCGAACGAAGCAGACGAACTTGCGCTCCGCATAGCTCGCGTCAGCGTCGCCGCCGACGCGTCCTGCTGTGTCTCACAACGATCGCGACGCATATATAGCACGCGTCGACGCCATGATGGACGCGCCTGCCATTTTGCGGCGACTCTCGTTGAACATATCGGTGTGTTTGCCGCTTGGGGCGGGTCGGGGAACCACTAACGATGACGTCATGGTCGGGCCTTGTTTCTAGGCGGTATTGTCTCAGCTGAGCCGCCTGGCCGGACGCCCAACCTCGTGGCAGACTTGGAGGGTCTCCAAGCGGGCCCTCGGCCGCGGTCGGTGCCACGCCGGAGGGATGTCCCCGCGACTAGAGTTCCTGTATAGGCTCCCTACCCGCTCATTCACACTGGAAGCGGATCCGTGTTCGCAAAGCGGTTGCGAACGCGGTTGTATAAAGATCCAGTACATTTGAACGGTATTAGCGCACACGTATGGAGAAGAGAGAAGAGACAGAAAAGAGCGCTACTCACAACTATATTTACAAAGATGAAGAGAAGGAAGAACATCGTCAAGATCCCCATAAAGATGACAAAAGAAAAAAAAAAGGAGCAGAAATTCTTCATACGTGTGCGCTAATACCGTTCAAATGTCTAACTACCAACTAGCCCAGTTATTAACCCTTTTACAGATCCAGTACAATTGCACGCGCTCTCGATGACATCAAGTGCGCGTGCAATTGTACTGAATCTTTATACAACCGCGTTCACAACCGCTTTGCGAACGCGGATCCGCTTCCAGTGTGAATGAGCGGTACGGGAGCCAGACTTGCGCGTTCATCTCCATAGCGCCGTCTTTCCTGCACGGCATGTTGATCCCGCTCGTCACGTGACCGAATTCGGCAAATAGCGGCGCCGCGCGTTCGAGGCGCGCGGCGCGCTCAAAATGCAGGGGAACGTACGCCGGAGCGCGTGGAACGTCTACTTTGCTGCACGACACTTGATACGGCTCCTCACGTGATCGGATCTCAGCGAATAGCGACGAGGGCGGCACGCGGCCCGTTTCGTTTAGCCTCGCACCCAGCCACGTTGTCCCCACATCCGGTATGCGTTCCGAAAACAAAGCAAGAGATTACAACCCCGAACAAGTAAAAAAGTGTAGAAGGGTCAAAACAAGAACGACTGACGGTTGCAATTAAAATGTCAACACGTTCTACTGACGAGGCGAGAAGAAAGCGATGTTTTCACGCATACCGGAAGTTCCAGAATTGAAGATGGCGGCGTTCACGTAGAAAGTGTGTATAGAGAGTATTCACTGGCGGCCATAACTGTGTGCTCGGCTGCGGAGCGCGTGCTGAACGCGAGCTTCAACAGTTCTTTCGCCACGTGCATTTCCCACCACCAAGATTGCCGGTCTTGTCAGCCTATTAATGCGAGCTCGTTCTGAGCATGCGCTCTAAACAGTGACCTCAAATATGGCGGCCAGTGAATACCTCCTATAGACCTTTCCAAGAAAGAGCGTATGGCCGGTGCCATTTCCAGTGTTCGTGCGTATCGCGCGTGCTTTGCTCGTTTTCCGGAGCGACGCACACGCGCGTGCTGAGCTGTGGAGATCGCACGCTGGGCTGTGCATTTGTAAACATTGGAAAGGTCTATAGACCTTTCCAATAAAGAGCGTATGGCCGGTGCCATTTCCAGTGTTTGTGCGTATGGCGCGTGCTTTGCTCGTTTTCCGGAGCGACGCACACGCGCGTGCTGAGCTGTGGAGATCGCACGCTGGGCTGTGGATTTGTAAACATTGGAAATGTCTATACAGGACCTCTACCCGCGACGGATTGCGGAGCTTCCTGGCGGTGTGCACCACCCACTCCGATGACCTATTCGCGAGCTCGTATAGACCATTCTAAAAAAGAGCGTGTGGCCGGTGCCATTTTGAGTGTTCGTGCGTATGGCGCGTTCTTTGCTCGCTTTCTGAAGCGACGAACACGCACGTGCTGGACTGTGAAGATCGCACGCTGGACTGTGATTTTGTAAACATTGGAAAGGTCTATAGACCTTTCCAAATAAAGAGCGTGTTCCCGGTGCCATCTGGAGTGTTCGTGCGTATGGCGCGTGCTTTCCTCGCTTTCCGAAGCGACGAACACGCACGTGCTGGGCTGTGAAGATCGCACGCTATAATTTCGTAAACATTGGAAAGGTCTATGTACACGGCTCGTACCTTTGACGTCACTTCGCGAAGATAGCGCTGTTCCGACGCAGGACGCAAAATCTGGCCATTTGGCACGCACCCGTGTCACTTTATGTAGAATAGTCTCGATAGATTAGGAGCGGTACAAAAACGATCCATGCTCGTGCTTTTAGTGTGGTAGATGTAAGCGCGCGCTTGCACGCAAAAACAACAGCAACAAAGAAGCGTTTTGAATAGACAGATCTCACTAAGCGTTCGGTGCATGCCTGACGAGGCCATAACTTTAGTTCACAACAGGCAGAAGGCCGTGCATGCGAGGGCTCGGGCCCTCTCGTGCTCCACACGCGCAGAGCTCCAGAAGCGTTGTGACACGTGCAGAAAGACTAAAGTTACCTTTTCGATCTGCATGAGCATCGTATACCGGCGTGCGGTCGTGTGTCACTACTGCGTGGTGCACGTTAAAGACCCCAGGCTAGCGGTTGTACTACACTGGCTGAATTTCTCATCTACAGCGAGTGACTCGTCGCAACTTTGAAATGACTGACCAACTACACGCTGCCTAAATATCCACACAACCCAATAATTACTAAAGTTACCTCGATACATTGCGGCAGCGGTGGCGTAGTCAAACTGGCTGGTGAGATCGGCCTATTCACCGACAGAATTTCCAATTGAAAACAGAGTGTAACAAAAATTATAGACCTTTCAAAAAAAAAAAAAGAAAGAAATAAAGGCTCGTGGCCGGTTCTATTTTTGGTGTTCGTGCGTATGGCGCGTGATTTGCTCGCTTTCCGAATCGACGAACATGCGCCTGCTGGCATAAGGAGATCGCGCGCTGGTCCGAGGACTTGTAAATATTGGGATGGTGTATGGCGTCCCGACCGGTGCCCCAAGCGGTCAAGCACGTGCAGCATGCCCGTGAACATAGCTTTGACAAGCTTGTAATTGCACGGGCTTTCCCACACGAGAAGAGACGTGGCGGCGGTCAGTCGATCCGCACTTAGTGGCGAGATGTTTTGGTGGCGCCCTCCTGTGGTTCCCCCTTGTGACGTCATTACCTTGCAAACAACAAGTTCGATGGTGTTTGTTATTAGCATGGTGGAAGCTTGAAATCATTGCGCTCTCAAAAGAACACTGCCAACACCGTCGAAATTAAAGTTCTTTCATTCCTCTTATTTCCGTCGATGATAAATCCCCTTTCCGACGTCACAGTCAGCGTTCGGCCAATCGTGGAAGGCCGACCACAGCGACGCTTTCGGTCGCGCACGGGGCTAATAGACCGATCCCACCGAGCGTTGCAAGCATCCGTGACGCCGCCATAATTGTAGTTTTAGAGGAGGTGAGGTGTGGACACCGCGCGCGACGCAGCATGCGGCGACACCAGATGGCTCCTCGATACGCGGCTAATGGCAGCATGTTGCTGGCCTGGTTTCCCCATGAATCTTTATGGAAGACATGCTTCTTTTTTAAGTCGTTGCTGGGTGGATCACGTCATGTAGAACTTGGCACTTGCGCTACGCGTGTTGCTTATAGACACTCCTTCGATGACTCTAGTTTCGTACACCAACGGCGGCAATAACAGATTTATAATTGCGTTAAACCGGAGAAATCTCCTGCACGGTGTTTAAGCCAGCGTTGGTCAAGGTTTGTGTAAGATCAAGGCAGACTCTCCGAGCGGAAAGAGTTCGCTCCCGGGTGTTATGGACAGGACACTTTTTGGGGTTTTGTTTGTTTCTTCTTTCCTTAGTTGTGCCGTACAAACGGCAGAGACGCTGTCGACTGAGGCTACTTGGGTGCGCTCCGACAGGACATTATCTGGTCGATTGCTTCGCGGCGTTGTGCTGTGTGTCCTCATTAACACAGTGTGTTTCACGAAAAGTGGACAAATTCGATATTGTGAAAACTACGCGTCGCAACAAAAAACGCCTTGTTTCGTTTTGGTCCTGGGACAGGGGCCCATTTACGAAAATTATTAAAGTTAGGAATAATTACGCTGTTAATTATATTTGCGTTAATAACTTTTTTAATATTGCGTTTAAGTGCATGGTTTCAATTAGAAAATTGCTCAGCATCATCGAAAAACACTAAATACCTATACAAATTGCAGAACGATGGAAAGCATGCGCAGCATTTTATGGATTTCTGAAAAACCGCACAAATTTGACGGGTTTTTAAGTTTCGGTTTGCAATCGGAGCGCTTGTCGGTGCCGATGGCACCGCGCCTTGTAGAGAAATAGTGCAACCAGCCTCTGGTGCGTTGCGCGTGGGCAGCGCAGCAGAGGCTGGTTGCACGATTTCTTCATGGGGCGCGGTGCCGTCGGGGCCGAGAAGCGCTCCGATTGCAAACCGAAACTTAAAAACCCGCCGACTTTGTGCGGTATTTTTTTTTTATAAAGCTGTAAAATGCTGCACGTGCCTTCTATCGTTCTGTAATTTGTTGATTTAGTGTTTTTCGATGATGCTCAGGAAGTTTCTATACTTCGTTTCACCTTATCTGCGAGCGAAGCCATGCTAGAAGCGCGAGACCAGCGATTTTTGCATTTCTCCCCAACTCGCGCGCTCGAGCAAAGCCTGAACGCACGGAGCTTCCGTGCTCGCGCTTCCGGTTTTGCCTGCGCTCGCACATAAGGTGAAACGAAGTAATTGAAACCAAGCCCTTAAACACAATATTAAAAAAGTTAATTACGCGAAAATGATTAACAATCTAATTATCCCGTACTTTAATAATTTTGATAAATAGGCCCTTGGCCCATGACCTAAACGACACAAGCCTATTTTTGATGCGACCAGTAGTTTTCACAATATCGAATTTGTCCACTTTTCGTGAAACACTTTATATATATATAATATATAGGGTGGTTCAAGCAGTGTTGCCAACTCCTTTATGAAATTCCCGCTAGGCACATGCCCGAAAACGGCTAGATTTGGAGTAAAAAAAGCTAGATATTAAATGTGGGTAAAAAAACTTTTTTTTTTTTTTATTTTCCTAACCAGGTTACATTGAATAGAATACCACACACCCACTGGTTTCGAAGCGAATAAATCATCAGCTATCACATTTTCATGACATGATATGCACAAGCAGTCTTTTTGATGTTCACATGTCTACATGTGTAGATCTAGAAAAGTTCAAGAATGTCATAGGCTACGACATCTGGCCCATACACTTCTTCACGCTGTGATTAGGTCCGCGCTGCTTGGACTTTCCAGCGTGCTCGAGTCAGCACAGGCCGCAGGTGCCAGAAAAGGCTGCGCTCATTTTTTCGCTGCTAGCGGGCTAGGTGTGCGACCAGCCCCACTCGAGGAGATTCGGGTTACTCCAGAGGGTCAGATCACGTGACAACAAAGGCAAAGCGACGAGGTCCCGCCTAGGTGGTGTTGCGCTATTGGCGGATAGTGTAGGTTGGGTAGATATGTTTTCGGAGCGGGTGAGGTCACTGGAATGCGAGGCCGATTAACTTTTGGAACACGACTCGTACCAGATTTTTAAACAAAATTATTTAAAATAGCTATTTAAAAAAAAGCTAGAAAACCCACTAGATTTTATAAAAACAAGCTAGAATTTCCCGCTAGCCGCTAGACCATATTTCTGCCAGCTAGACGACCACCAAAAAAGGCTAAATCTAGCGGGAAAAAAGCTAAGTTGGCAACACTGGGTTCAAGTCACCAGGCTCCATCTAAAATGGACCGTAAAAATCGACGCCTGCACGTAGCCATCTAAACTTTTCGTCAAAGCTGTATTTCACAGGTCGGTTTTTTCTTGTAAAATTACAAAGCATAGTTCTTTTTTAGTAAAAAATAGGGCCAAGAAACTTGCCAAGGTCTACGGCGGGCGGCGACCCAGACGACCAAGTCCAGTAGCGGTGTGTGTTTGGCGTTCGTATTGATAGATGATGTCGGGAGCAGCGTCTGAAGGGGCAGCCGACCAGCGAAAGATAGCAGACGACACGCAGACGAAACCCCTTGGCAGCAAAAGCACCGCCGTTATGCAGACGCGTTTTTGTACTTTAAGTTTTGCTTTTATTGTTCGCATTTATTTTTTAACCGAAGGTACATTTCAAAAAGATTATATTCATTTTAATAAACCACGGTGGTCGCGAGCCGTCGCGATAACGAGGTAGCGCCATCTATCAATCCGAACGCCAAACACACCCCGCTACTGGACCCCTGTCGTCTGCGTTGCTGCCCGCCGTAGACCCTGGCAAGTTTCTTGGCGTTATTTTTTTACAGAAAGAGAGCTACGCTTTGTAATTTTACAAGAAAAAACCGACCTGTGAATTACACCTTTGACGAAAAGATTAGATGGCTACGTGCAGGCGTCGATTTTTACGGTCCATTTCAGATTGAGCCTGGCGACTTGGACCACCCTATATATATATATATAAACGGAGTACGCTTGGGTTTAAGCGTCCGTGCCCGGGAGTACTTCTTGAGTTCTGTCGCCAACGGAGTCAACTGCTTGCTTCTGCGTCTTAGCAGCATCAAAGACGACACTAACACAAATTGTTTTGCCTGCATACGAATAGAGAAAATAGCGAAAGGTGTCACGTGGGGCTCACCGGCAGGGCCGCAGACGGCCTATTGGTGTTGGACGTCGTAGTTGTTGCCCACGCAGCCAACGTTACTATAAGGAGAGCAAGTCGTCGGCCTCTTGCGCAGGAGTAGCGATGACGACAGAGTGACCCCGAGCTCTGACTGGCTTTGATTGATAGTGGGTGGACCTCGATGCTACATGCCTCGAGGTCTACCCACTATTGTATTTCAATCAGCCTATAAGAGCTCGGAGTTCTCACATCATCGCAATCCCTGTGCAAGTAGCAGACGAACTCGCACTCCGCATATAGATGACCAGCTCAGTCGTAGAACTCCCGCGGAGGTTGTAGCCCCCTCACCCCCTTCATTCCGCCTCCCGTCGTTTGAAGCACCATCAAGATTTTCGTTTCCAAACTGTGTATTCCGGGCTTGTCTTCTAGGCGCTAATGGTTTAAAACGCTAAATAAAAAACAATTGTACAATTAGTTTGTGTGTTTATTCGTCGCCGTAAACGGTGCGTATGCGTATCTACCGCGCCGCAAACAGGGCGCCGGAAATGGTTCCGACTCCTTCGGCGTTCCCTAAAATGCAACTTTTCTTAGAAATAAGTTCCCGCCGCCCTCAACTGCGCTATCGCGCGACGGCGAGGACCACCGGCCTCTGTCACGGTGTTTATTTCGCGCTTGCGGCCTCCCTCGCAACGTGTCCTGGCAGCAACACAAGCATGTGACTCCGGCGGTAGGGAGCAGTTGTGATACTTTCGCTGTCTGCCGCTCCGCTGACGCGGTTAAATTCAACTGAAGTCGCCTTGTTGCGAACCCACAGCGGCCTAGCTGTGTGAAGAAATAGGCGTCCTGCGTCGCCCAGCGGGCGCTGCGAAAAGAGACTTGTTAGGACTTGTTTTGGGTAGTACAAACTTGGGCGTCTCAAGCTGTCACACATGTAGAAGCGTGCCTGCTCTGGAAGATACAAAGAAACTACGAAAATTTGAACGCCGTCGAAGCACAGGTAACAAAGCTAAGATGCTAAAGTCCCCCATTGTTGTACCCTATAGATGAATTCCACAATAAATTTCGCGAGCGGTCGCCTCTCACGCGACAGGGGGCCCGACCAACCGCGAACTGATTTTTGGATGTATGCGATTCGCGCGCGGGAAGCGACCCCCTCGCGATTGGCTGTCGCACGTCCGATGGCCCCCTCGGGTTTCTGCGCCAAATCGGAGAAATACGGGCGTGTCATGATCTTTGATCTCATTTTTAATACGGAAACCGGACGCGAATCATTCTAGCCTTGGGTTTCTAGAATTATTAGAGCCCTTGGATTGAGTTGTGAGTAAAAATAGACGACCAGAGAAACCATTTTAGTGCTTCCTTAAAATACGTGGATATTCAACCTCCCCTTTTATTTCTCCACAGAAATTTTCGCTGTTGTAGTTTTCAAAATAGGGCGGAGACTCGTGTGAAGTGAACCATGTTTCAGTAAATCACGTCAAAATTGACTGATCGTAACTGAAAAAAAAAAAGATATAAAGTTCATCTTGTTTTTTTTTTAATACTTCGGGTGTTGCAAGGTATAACAAATAAAAGTGACTATAGTTTTCCTACAATTCCTTAAAAGAAAACCAGTTGTAGTGTCTGCATTCTTGTTATGCACATTCAATGCCAGTCCTACATGGGATTGCACCAACATCAGGGCCGGCTTGCTAGAACCGGCTCTGGCTAGAACCAGCGTCTCAGCTGAGACTGGGTTAAAGAAAGCACTGCCAAAGCCAGCGCACGAGCTGAGCGGGACTCAAGCTGCGTCTCAAGACGCTCGCGCGCCCCAGCCTTTGCAGTGCTTTCTTTCACCCAGTCTCAGCTGAGACGCTGTTCTAGCAAGCCGGCCCTGGTGTCCCTCGAGGTGTCCCTCGAGCAACTTCTTCTGACCTTGTCTTTGCGGAGGCCCGAGAACTCGCAGTGTCCCGTGCCCAAGAGGTACTACCTTCGTTTAGCAACACACGTGGGTGGCGCGCCCATTTTGTCATGAGGTTCTCCGACGGCGCACTGAATGCCACTTTCGCTAGTTTCTGAGTACATTTCAAATTTGTATACCATATTCTGTTAATTGAAACTTTGACTGCCGCCCGTGGACTATACCGTCATTGAACATGAGAATAGATATTTCGGGCATTTAGTCCAAATCATCTGCCAACTCTTCTGTTGCAAAAGTTCTGCCACTCTCATTGGATCATGTGGAACACTACTGCGACTATGCTGTTCATGTTCATACAGGTGTCTCAACTTTATAAAAAAGTTCAGCATTTGCTTTCGCCATTCCGAAATTTAGTGTAAGCAAAGCTTTTCGGCTTTCACACCATACGTGTTCAATAGCGGCCGAGTTGCATGATCGGAATATTTTAAGCCGTCACATTCATTGACAACTTCGATCAGACGAAAAACTGGGTCATACAGACAAATTCCAAGAATGAATTAGAACTCTGAAAGCTAGAAACCATGAGGTCTTTCTTGGGACCAACTTTATAAAAAGTTCAAACATGTGTTCATGAAGAGATCAGCAGACACTCAACAAAGAAGTATGCAATTATGAAGATTGACTTCTGTACTTTACTTGTTCTATTTCCGGGCATTGCGACATTACCGGAAACGTCGAAGCCGATCGCTTGGCGGTAAAGCCCGGCATTCTCGCGACATTATAAATCTGGCCATCTTTACACCTACGGGTGCCAAGTTCCTACTATGGCACTTTTGAGAGGAACACTCCTAACAGCAATGGTTTACCTGAAAACAATCACGACTCCCCCTCCCCCCCCCCCCCCCCAACCCTTATCTGACCTGGATCTTAAGTTAAGACCTTGTACCAAAACGAAACAAACAATAAAGAAATACGATTATCCTTTATACTCACTACGACTTGAAATTGCTTCCACAGGCAGCTTCTTGCACTGAGCTAGGCAACGTGAGTCTCCAACACGCGAGTGCGGTGATTTCTATAAAGATGTGAATCACATTCTCTTAGACTCCAAACGCTTCTCCACAGAAATGCACGGGATAACGATTCGTCTTGAACTGTTTGACAGACGTCCTCTATCTCTAGCGAAAATACTGGGCACTGGGCCAGGCTGCAAAACTTTCAAAAGGACACGTAGCATTATTTACGACATTTTAACAGACCCACGGTTTGTTGTATGACTTTTACCCACCCATGATTGTCTATGCTCATGAACACGTTTACGAGGCAGTGAACGCAACAATGTGCAGTGTGTGTAAGAAGTATTGTGTATCTTCGCAGCAGATACTCAACAAAGAAGTCTGCAATTAGGGAGAGTAACTTTTGTACTTTACCCGTTTTTTGGGGTGCCTTTTAGCAAGGACTTTGTGATAGTGTATAACCACTCGTTTTGTGTTGATCCTGCCGTGACTGTCTCACTTTTGGGATCCTCCCTTTTCTCGTTTCTTCTGTTTCTCACCTTTCGCTCCTCTTGTACCATCACAATTCACTTTCTTTTTTTCACTTTCAAGTTATGGAGCAGCCGGTATCGTTTTTAAAGCTGTCAATCCCTCCACATCCATAATTAGTTTTTCTGTATGCGTACTCGGAAACTAGTTAACAATTTTCTCAACATCACTTTGACTGTGTAGCTTTAACACCTCCAAGGTTTCGTCCTTACGTGCAAAGATTTTTCTACCCTTAACACAGACAAAATCCCATCCGGCCCCTCACTTTCTTGCGGTGGCCACACCGAATAACACTTTGTCTAAGCTATTTAAGCGCTCATTATCCACTTGGACTCGGGTATTTGCGCCAAAGTAGTCGAAAGCCGCTGCGGTTAGTTTATGCTTATATGACTTCACCAGAATTTGATTCCTCTTCGCACGTCAAACGAACCGGACAATTGTGTTGTTGTTTTCTTTGCCTTGTTTGAACGCTGAAAGACGGCGACAGATGTCAATGTCAGGGTCCCTGAGAGGTTCGTCAAGAATAGTGCCAATTCTAGCAAATATACATTGGCGATCTTCATCGGAAGGTACCCCTTTGTATTTCAGATTCTTAGATCTCCGTTATATTTGCATTTCCTCGGTTTTTGTTCGTAGCATAGCGTTATCAGTGTCTAGCTCTCGATTCCGAGTTGATGACTGCTGATCGAATCTCCTTGCGCAGTTCTTTCACCTCATTATTAATGACGAAAATAATCCCTGCAGAAGGGGAACAAGAGGGACAAAGGACAAACACAAATCTTCAAACACAGCTAGCTGATAAAATCCGGTTGCTCTACTGACGTCTAACCTCTGGTTAGCTCAGTTGGTAGAGCACTCCACCTGTAATGAAGAGGTCCCGGGTTCGATACCCGGACCAGGCGGATTTTTTCGGCCGCGCGCCAGTCACCTAGCTCTGTTTGGAGATTTGTGTTTGTCCTTTGTCCCTCTTGTTCCCCTTCTCCAGGGATTATTTTCGTCATTCTTGTCCAGCTCGCTTGCACATTTGCATTTAATTGCATTATAATCATTATTAAGTTCTCTAACATCGTCGTAAGTGTCGCTACTGAATTTAACTTTCTTCCACGTCCCAAATATCTGCCCTGATCTAACGGCGCAGTCATCGACCGCTTTATCGAGTTCTTTGCTCTCTTTGCTCGTGCTAGCAATTTGAGATTCCACGACGATAGCGCAACACACTAGCGCCGAGTTCGGCAGCAGCTCACTCGAAGGTGTAAACAATGGACAAATATCGTCAGTGCTTCTTCTTTAACCTGAGGATGAAATGGAGGAAGAATGTAGCTTGGCGCCTCAGATTGCATCTTTGCCTACTCTAAAACCTAACACAATGAATGATACCTTCAGACACTCCAAGTACATGTTCAAACGCGCGCGCGCGCCCGCACACACACACACACACACACACACACCACACGCACGCGCGCACGCACGCGCACTAGACACACGCGCGCGCGCACACACACTCATGCATTAGACAGAACTGCGGAATATTATTTATCTTTTTAATCTCAGATATTTGTGTCTGTGGATAAAATTTGTGTTTATTGTTGTAGATGGGAAAAGGCTGTGGGTGACTGTCTCTCGTCTCTGTCCAGCAAATGTCGACGTCTCGAGGAACTAAAGGCAGGCCCGTGTTCTCGCAGGGTGTTCGAGCTGCTGGTGTACTACTGCTCCACCTTCATGGAGATGATCCCGCTGTCCTTCATGCTGGGCTTCTACGTCACCTTCACGGCCACCCGCTGGTGGAACCAGTACATGGCCATCCCCTGGCCGGACAGGTGAGGCTGCGCCGATCATTCCAGCCAACGCCTCCTGGATGGAGGCAAGGCAGCAGTGCTGCATTTTGTACGTCTTCTGCAGCAGGCCAGTGCGAGGCTCAGGTTAAAGGCGAAGTGACGCGTCATTCTTCGGTTGGGACTCGTGTTCGATCAGTGAGGACCTAGCCGAAAGCTGACGCGAAGCTCTTATACAATGTGTGTCCTGCGCTGGCCAGCACGTCAAGCACAACGGCCTTGCTTTCTAGTAGATCCCGGGAAACGTAGTGCCATTGCCTTCCGTGTCTGCTAGCCAGACATAAACAGAAACTAACACACAGTCGACTAAAACCTTGCAACGCGATTGGCTGATCGGCTTTTGTTGCCATGGCAATCGCTATTTCGGTACTTTCAGATCTCGGAAGCTTCGAAAGGGTCGTACTGAACCAGTCGCACCAAGATCCCCATGAAGCGTCATCGTGCAGAGGGCCTTCCTCGCCAAAATAAGCAACTTTGGCACTGTGTGTGCAACAGCAGCTTATCAATCATGCTTATCTTCACAGATTTCTAACAATTATATTTTTGTTGTTCTTGCGTATATCAAGACAAGGTTTTTTTGTTAATGCCGCCAAGCATTGACGCCGCATGTGGTAGCGCTGCGAAGATGTGTGCTTATTCCGCCGGTGTGTGGATAACGAAATCTCGGTATACAAGAAATGTGTTTATAAAGCAACCTGTCTTCGGAAATTTGAATCGGCTCACCAAGAACGGAGAGAGAGGTGAAGGAGAAACTGCTCGTTCCATGGACAAAAATGGCGGCCACGCGGGGAGCTTGGCGCTACTTTCGGGAGTATCCAGTGACCTTAGTTGATTTCACAGAGGGTGGCGGGCTGAGAATGCGGTAGAAGCTCCGCCCTCAGCACGCGCTCCTCGCCTTCCGCAGTGCTTTAGCTGCGCGAGCGACGGGGTGTTTTCAAAGGCAAAAAGCTCGCGCCGCAGCATATACTGGATACTAAACCCATCACTAACTATAGTTGACTTCGATCAATGCATTTAACATAAAAAAAAACATTGCTTTAAAAAAAAAAGGAACACAGCTCTTTTGCTGCGTTCAAACTGGCTTTCGAATCGCAACCGCGAAGTAGATCCGCTCGTTTTCATGGTCCAATGCGCGCCGCAACCGCCAGTGTGAATGAGACATTCGATGTTTGGCGTCGTCGAGTTTTGCGTAATTTCCACAGCGCTGCAGCCCCACACTGCTGCGCGAGCGCGATGGATACGCGCCCAACGAAATCAGGCGCCCGCGCAAGTTCTTTGACAGCATCGGAGCACTGTGGCAATCGAAACGCTATTCCCCCGTTGCCCGAAAATATCGTTCCGTGCGAGAATAGGGAGTTTTAGCGAGTCGTTTTTCAAGCACACGGTTCCGAAATCACGAACGGTACAGCTGGTCCGTTCCGTGAAACCGTACGTGAAATTGGACATACTTTAGCGAATCGTGAAAGTTGCGCGACCGTGTAAACGATGATGATGATAGTGCTTAACGGTGGCGCCATCTTCTAGTGAACACGTGAAACATTCTGCAACGTGTAAATCCGTGGCGGACACCGTGGTGGCGGCTCGTGTTTCCGGCGTACGACTGATGTAAACAAGACGGCCGATGTAACTTTTGCCGGTCGGAATTTCAAGAACTGCGAAGCTAGATGGAGTAAAAAGTATCTAACCGACAGTAAAGGTATGTGGTGTGTCTCCGTCATCCTGAACGTGAACGATCGTTCACATTGTGTGCCGTCGAACCAAATAATTTCGTCTGCTCGCGGTCGCCACGGCAGCTAGTCTGCCCGCAGGATCGCAAATATTTACTAGCATGCGTAGTTTACAGCATTCACGATCGCTTACCATTGTGAGCAGTCCTCGAAATGATTTGGTTCAACCTCTCAAATGAAGCAGACTAACAGGACGGCAAATCTCTTCCCGCTGTCCTAAGCCTAACGCTCGGCTGGGTCGGCGAAGGCAGTCGCCGAACCGACCGCCATCTTTTTTTCACCCGAGTCGTGAACGGTGCTGGCTGCGTTGCGGTGACGACTCCAGCGGCCGGAATGGGAGAAACGAACGAGAAGAGCCTCCCGACGTCCCGAACGACTCGCGCGCGCATGCGCAGTGGCGTCGCCGATGCGTTGGAGGGCGAACCGTTCGTGTGCAAACGACCTGCTAAAACTCCCTAATAACAGTCCCGCGGCACGAGATTTCGACGTTGGCACGCTTGTAGGTGGTGTCTGCTACGTAGTGGCTGCTACGTGGCAGAGTTTATATTGGGCATCCTTAACTTGTATCTCTCCGCACAAGGTGCTTCCGAACACTCTTTGGACGTAGAAACAAAATGTCATAAATAAGCCGATGAACGGAGTTCAGGGAAACTTTTAACATATATGTCTTTTGGCGGTGCGTTTATCGTACATAAATGTCATGAGTGTAGGTTTTCGTAAAAAAATAAATCAGGCCCAAAAAGTTTCGTTAGGCCTATGCACAGGGAGGGAAATGGAAACAAACCGTCACGGTTGACGCCGCTGCACAAAGATGGCTTCACACGCACTCGGTTATGCATTAAAGGGATACTACAACGAAATTTCGGCGCTCATTTTTTGGTCTATGTGTGTTCAAAGGAGCAGTATCACATCGAACGTACCAATATCTTGTTAACAAAAGTCTCGAAAAGGAATTTTGAAACGAATTAAACGATTAGCGAAGAGCACCTGGTAGATGTCGCTAACGCTTCGCTTGTAATACCCGTCTAGGAACCTTGACAGCTAGTGACGGTGAGTGTCTCGCCTCCGGCCACGACGACAGAAGAGGGGAAGGAGGAACTCCCCTCTTCCCGAGAATGCCTTTTGTGTGTCGCAGAAGTCACTATTATCCCCCTACAAGATTATAGAAGATTAACCCGTCACTCAGAATTCGTACAAAAGCAGCCGCTTCGGTGGCTGGAACGGCTAGGCCATCCTCTCGACGTCAGCCTCGCCGTAGCTTTGCTCGTCCCGAGACGACCTACGTCACGATTGCGTTGGATGTCACGTGGTCTCCGCTGGGCCTTCTCCGAGCGCTTGCCAGAGTGGGTTGTTTATAACGAAAAATACAGCCACCAGGCTCAAAATACAAACGTGCGATTGTCATTTACGGATATTGTGGATCATATTCAACCTATTTTTGAACACGACGGGAATATTTCAAATTTCGTTGAAGTATCCCTTTGATGTGTTCAACTCAAAAGAAGCTTCCGTGTTGTTGTTTTTTTTTGTTTCATGTTGCGCCATATGTGAGTAGCAGCGTCGACGAGTCGGATTGTTATCGTTTTTCTCCCAGTGCATATAAATAACGGGGTTTTCTTTTTTGGCTCGAATATTATTACGGAAACATACACTCACGATATTTGAGTGCCATGAATGCACGACCTGAAGACACCTTCTTGAAAGGTTTGATAACACTCCTCCGTTTTTTGGTCTATTTATACGAATGTTTTACGACGGAATTGCGCTCGGAAACACCTCTTAATATGCGCCGAGAAAGTGAGGGGAAGAAGGAGACGACAGAGCGCGGGGGGCGTCAGAACGCCGAACTCTGATTCGAACGATTAGTAAGAAGACCTAAAGCTAGCCGCCTTTGTCTCCACTGCACTCGTTGAACGCGTTCCAATGCGAAAGCCAAACTCCGGACGCAGGAGTTCCGTGTTCTAAAGCGTTCGTCGCGCGCAGTGGCATAGCCTCCTCTATACTCACAAAGCCTGGCAGTTCGACGACGGAGCCATAGAGTGCCCGCTCGCAGATTTGGAGAGGGAGGATCTGGCAGCACAGAGCATCAAAGAGCCATTTCTCGGGGAACCTGGCCGTCAGCGGACAGCTTTTGCAGCGGCGAGGACCCGAAACACGCTTGATCGCTCGGGAGCGATCAAGCCTGTGTTTCGACACGCTTGCGCGTGTGTTCGACACGGGTGTGTTTCGGCGTCTCGCCGCGGCGGGGCGCCAGTCACGTGGCTCTCCTCTCATCCGTTGTCTGCCGCTCCATCTTTTCCATTTCGGCGGCCGCTTCTTGTGGCGACCTGCTAGGCTTTGTCAGTATATAGGAGGCTATGGCAGTGGAGACAAAGGCTGCCTTTGTCCCCACAGCACTCGTCGAACGCATTCGAATGCGAATGCCGAACGCCGGTGTTTCGCGCTGTAACGCGTTCGATGAGTGCAGTGGATACAAAGGCAGACAGCTTTAGCTCTACCCACTAATCATTCCCATCAGAGCTCGACATTCTGACGTCCCCGAACGCTCTCATTTCCTTCTTTCCCTCAGGTTCTCGGCGCATTCTTGCTTTATACATAGGGTTGTTCGTTTTCGGGTTTTATATTATTTTAAATTCGGGAGGTAAAAATCGGGTGCTATTTTTCAAGCTGATAATCGGGGAGAAATCGGGTGTTTTGCGGAAACATTCTGAAATTCGGGTTTTTTCGGGTTAAATTTACAAATGTACTCAATAAAACATTCGTTTTTTTTTTTTTTACCGTTTTACGAGTTTCTTAACGCTGACGCATTAAAATTGAGGGTCTGTTTCAGGCTGGTAATCGGGGTGACATCAGGGTTTTTGCAGCTCCGATTGTCGTCGGTCGCTTCAAGGGAAGCACCGCCCAAGGAGTCCTCCTCTCCCTCAGGTGTCAACAAAAACCCCGACCGTTCGAGGAACGGTCGTCTTCGATCAGATATTTCGCTATGGAATAAACCTGTTAAGTTTACCCGATAAGTTTACGCGACCGACTGACTCGGACTTTGTTCGTGAGAAAGGTTGGACGCCAGCGAGATGGCCATGCTACCCGAGAGACCGTGCTGGGCGTCGACACCACAGCGGTCAAAGGGGGATTAATAGTGCATTTCACAAGCTGCGTGCAGCAGGTCCGAAGCTACGTGGCGTGCCGAAGCGGTTCCACCTGCACAGCGGGGGGACGGAAACGTCCCTCGCGGCACCCAACGCCTATTGTCGTTTTTCTTCAGCCAGCCTCCGTAGAATGTTACGGCGAGTTAGGCGCGCTCGTTGGGCGGTTGACTGAGAGTCTTGCAGTGTCCACAGTGCTGCACGCAGCTTGCGAAATGAACTATAGGTCATTGTTGTCCCGAGGTAGGGCAGCTAGCGTGTGTGCACCGCAAACTCCGTGCGGCGCAAAAATATATAGGTTGGTTATGTGGTTTTGAATTTCGGGGAGAAATCGGGTTTAACCCGATTCACCTGAAACATGTTCGGGGTGTAAAAATCGGGTAAAATCGGGTTTTACCCGAAAACGAACAACCCTATAAATTATACATCAACATTTTTCTGTTGTTGTGCGATTCGTTGTTTTCGCGGGAACACTTTGGCCGACGTTCCGCGAAACATCCCACGCACCCAAGGGCCGCTGCCAGAAGTTCTTTCGTGGAACGGGGTTGTGGCAGCTGCCATTCCGGATGTTTGTTCGTTGCTTGTGAGCCTGCTTCCCTCGCTCGCCCAAGTGGCATAAGCTCACGCCGCTTGATTAATGCTTATATCCCGTGTTGCGTTACCTTTTGCTAGCAGTGAAACGACGTGTGGAAGAATGCACTGTTTACAAACAAGTCTACGTTTGCCCACACCAGGTGCGGAAACTTTTTTTTTTTTTTTTTTTTAGCCCGATCAATTCAAGGTCATACTGGTGATATCCGACACTGCCTGGGGATAGTTAGGGGAGACAATTGGCTTAGAAGGGCGGGAGGAATCTTATGTTTTTGTATTTTTAGACTTAGGCTAGGTGGTGCAAGCTACCGCCCGTTACAAAGGGTATAGTAATATCCATCCATCCATCCATCCTAGATTCGCGTGATGTTTAGCGTGGTGTACTGCGCTTGCGCCACGCCGAAGGCAGCGCAGCCGCTGTGGTCTGTCATCAGAGCCGCTTATAAATGCATAAAAGGGCTCGCAGAATTTTGTTTTCATTTTTTATTGTTGTAAAAAAAACGCATCAGCTAAACGAGTTTTTTTAAAGATTTATACATTTTTACGTTACTGTTAAATAAACCTATGGATATATTCCTTCCAATTTTGTTTACAATTAACTGAATATAGTAAAACCTGTTAATTTAAAACTTATTTATTTAAAAACAGCTATTTATTAATTTATTTATTTTGTGTACAAATGGGACATCCACAAAAACGAACCTTTGTAAAATTACAGAATTTAAGTTAAAGCGAATGGCCACATTTTCGTGACAGCTACGTGACCTATTAATTTCGTCATATAGAATGAAGGCCAACAGGTGATGTACCTCTGTCAAGGAGCTATGAATGGATTTCAACCTAACATCCTCTTTTTTGGCATTGGGAAATAGGGGGAGGGGGGGGGGGGAGGAATGGGGTTTTAAAGTAAGATATGTAACATCACGGGGACACATTCCTTTCTTAGCGTGCGAGCTTCCCGCTAATCTTAGCGAGCAATACCGTTGGGAACTTATTTATTCCCAAAACTCAACGGAGACGAATAATTTTGTTCACTGGGGATTTGGTGGCACCCTAAGCTTTTGTTTAATACCCTTTTGCCCAGTGCCGTGTTATATCGAACATAGACATTTGTTAATGTACAAAATCGCACGCACAAAAAAATACAAAAAAAGACACGAAATTAAAGGGCCCATTAAACGAATTTTGGGCTGGAATAAATCAATTTAGATTGGGATTTTACAAATAGCACATCGTTCAGTGGGCCAAAAGAAAAAAGGTAGAAAGTCAAAAGCCTGACTTTCGGTACGAAAATTTGGAAACACAGCGGACTATTTCGTACCTCCTTCCCTTCGTAAGCTCTCTGCCTTTTCACTGTGATACATCCGCGGTCCCCGTTGCGCGTCACCGGGCCCAAACGCACGTCACACGATACAGGACCTCACTTATTCCCTTCACCTCTAAACTGACATTGTGGTGGAAGCTACGCGCTTGCCGGACCAATCAGCCGCCTCCCTTTCATCACCTGAGCTGATTCTCTGCGCGTGGGTATGCGCGAGAGATCGTGATCAAGTGGCAAAAGTGTGGCTGGTCCAACGAGCGCGTAGCTTCCACAGCAGTCAGCTTCGGGGTGAACGGGGTGGGGAAAGCAACTTTTGTCTGAATTTTGAGCGACGGGCTAATCTTCTAGGGGGAGAATGGCTGTGTCCGGGTACACAAACGAGAGCCCGAGCAAGAGGGGACTCCCCCCTTTCCGTCTTCTTGAACTGTTTGCTAGAATTCGCGATTTATGAGTTGAGGAGGAAAGCTAAACAGGAAAAGGTTGGACAAGCGTTTCATGACAGCTTTAAAGGGAAACTCCGCTCAATTCCGAAGATTTCGGGATAATGAGTGATTTCGCATTAAAAAGCCCTAGTAAAAGACAATACGTCGTTTGCTTCACGAAAAAAATGAGATATATATTTTTAAATCCAATTTTAAACACGAGCGGAAATCGAAACCGAAACTTTGGCTCCGTCCGGAAACATTGGCCTCGAGCCGCCAAGAACATGGCCATCACGTGGTAGGAGATGTCACGTGATCTTCTACGCAATGACGGGCGGGTTTGGGGCGGGCGTGCGCTAGGAGCAAGTGTCGTCTGCAACGCACTCTTCGCCACGTTTTGATGTCTGCGACATTCGGCGACGTCTGCACAACTGCGGCATAAGTCTGCGCACGTGGTGTCCGTAGTGTGGACGAAACTCCGGGAGACAATAATCACAAACGGTGAGACGATGACGGCGGTTGTGACGCGGGAGACGGCGGCAACGGCGAGACCACGTCGGGGCGGCGGGCGGCTCCCAAGACGCGCGCTGTGCAGGCGCATTACGCCAATCACGTGAACACCGCTGAGCGCCGAGAGGAAACGTTGCTCACGTCATCCGCTACGCTCGCCCGGAGAAGTAAAAACAAGAAAAAGGGGGGCAATGCTGATGACGTTTAGCTCAATGTTGGCAACGCCCATGCCGTAGCCTTGACTGCGCTGTTGGTTGCGCCTGAATTCGCCCGCTCGAGTCAGCCGATTTCGGCAATTTGGCGAGTTGCAAAGTTTGCCAGACCGTTTAAGAAACATTTAGACAGAACTAGGTCGTAATAGTTGACGCGTGGTCTTCCTAGGTGATACTGAAGAGGACTATATTGTTTTTTTCAAAACCAAAAATGAAGCGGAGTTGCCCTTAAGGGGAGACACTGCCCAGAAAAAAAAGATTTCTGCAAAAAAAGTTGATTTTGAAAAATGACATATTTACATCCACCAACATCTAGAGAGTATTCCCAAAAAGTTTAATTAATTTTCACACCATAGTTAATTTTTCATAAATTATTTTCTGTCCACCAAAGCTAAAGAAAAGGTAGGGTCTGGAGCACTTTGAACGCATTTTTCTCCATTCCACTTTTTGGTATAAATTCCATTTTAGTCAATCTATCGTTTGATAATGGCAAAACAGGGAAGGCTCATTCTTCCCTTTTCCTGACTGGAATTTAATAAGGAATGCGGCTATGGAACTTTTTTGTCACTTTACGAATGTCTTTTATAAAAAATGTTGACATTTTGTCGAAGACACAGAAGACCAAAAAGTTGACCAATTTTGCAGAAGAGAAAATTTATAGAAATAAATGACTTTTAGGCATTCTGCTACATATCTAGCGAATAAAAATCTTAAATATCGTGATAGTTTTCTGACGATAGATGAACTAAACAATGTAGGCGTGTTGCTGATAGAAGCTACTCTAATTTCCTTCTCATTTAACCGACAGACCTGAACTTTTGTTATACACCCTCTAGCATGACCACCAGCCTACCCTGTAAATTTCATTAATTTTAAGACAAGGGTTCAAAAGTTGACCCCCCTAGGGGGTGTGTCCCCTTAAAGAACCGTCTTTCTTGTGGCACCCCTGTTCCGGCAGGCTGATGAACGTGCTGATGATGTACGTGCCGGGCCAGGACGACGGCAGCCGCATGCTGCGCCGCACGCTGATGCGCTACCTCAACCTCAGCCTGATCCTGGTTCTGCGTTCCATCAGCAAGGCCGTCAAGCGCCGCTTCCCGACCAAGGACCACCTCATCGAGGCCGGTGAGAGGCACCGGCAACACCACCATAAAACACGAGGCTGAGGCGTGGGGTCACATCAAGCGGGACGCTATAACACGAGGCGACTCCAAGACGGACCCGTCTACCGTTTTTTGGGGAGCTCTCGTTGAGCTTCAGCGTGTTTGCCGCTTGGGGTGGGTCGGTCGGGGATCCACTAACGGTGACGTCACTCGCAGGCCTTGTCTTATAGGTGGTATTGACCCAAGCTGTTCTGTATGCGGAGAGAAACTGCGGGAGAGGACGAGACGAGAGGGCGCGGGGACGTCGGCGCGCCGAGCTTTGATTGGAAGGATGAGCGGATATTAGCAAAGGCTAACTCCTTTTTTCTCTCTACACGCTGTCTTCCTCCAATGAGAGTGAACGAAAGTGTTGTCTGCTCCCTCGCGCAGGATCTGGCGTTCGAAAGGGCGAACGCCAGACAACGCGAAGAGCAGACGGCGCTCTTGTTCGGGACATTTGAGTTTTCCCTATCAATTTAAGTATCATTATTGTCCATGTACAACGCTTCATCAATTTCGTCTTAAAGCAGTTTTGAAATTAGGCTCGCTGAGAAACCGGAATCTGTTTTCCAGTATTTGGCGATGAGGCTTAGTCCATTTATGAAATTGAACAGAGGTCGTCAAGGTGCTGATTTCTGACAAAATGAAAATTTAAACCAAGTACTAAATCGCGTAGTAACACTCCTCTGTAGTGGAAATGATGCTTCGGCTTTGAAAACCTTTCAAACAGACTTGTGAACGCTGCAAACTTTGAAACTTGGAAACCACCATAAAAATGAGTTCGTTTGCTTTCATCGCCTTCACCGAGTAGGTGAAAATTTTATTTTGACAAGGTGCTTTTTAGTTGTTGAGTGAATCAGGAAGCTATCTCTTTCAAAAGTTGTAGGCGAGTTAAAAAAAAAAAAAAAGTTTCAACGTGAAATGGTGCCCGTTCCCGATATCAGACGCCATTCCCCTCCATTGTATACGGGATTCGTTGGTTTCCATTTTTTTGTCTCCTTCTATAAATTTAGCATTTTGTTCCGAAGTGGGCGTTAAGAGTTCAATGCCGTCTTCAGTCGAGTAATAGACAAACTACTTCCTCACGTCTACTTGCTTGCAGAGCAAAAAGTACATACAGTCAATCATCACGTCCTGCCAGACATGTACGTAACGCGTTACAAGTAACAAGTTGCTTCTACTTAGTTACTATTTTCAGTAACGAGTAACGTATTTAGTAACTTTTCTAGAAAAGGAACGAGTAACGTATTTAGTTACTTTTCTAGAAAAGGAACGAGTAATGTACTTAGTTACTTTTAAGGCCAAGTAACGAGTAACGGTATTTCGTTACTTTTGAGGAGTAACGTGCACAACACCGCATAAACGGCCTTGTTTTTATCCTAACCTGAGTATGCGTCTATTGCGAGAACGGTAGGTAGGCAACCTGAAAAACAACTAAACAGTATGACAGTGCAGCAACGTATAGCGCTGGACACGTCAATCGAGCAGTACGACTGACGTGTCCAGCGATAAACTTTGCTGTACTGAACTCTACAGCTGGGAATGTCCTACACCCAGTGAACACAATAAGGTTCGCTAGTTGCATGGACCGAATGTAAACCCGAAGGTTGCGAACATCGGAAGGCGCAGAACCCATTACCCGCTGTCCTCAATGAAGGCGCAGTTACCAAAGATTCACCAGGTCTCCTCCCTGAAGCACAGCACTGCCGTTCCTTCGAGCGCGTCGGTATAACGACTCTTCAGCGTCGCCGGAGATGTATTCCCAAGGAAGCGAGGAAACATAACTGATGAAAAACTTCGAGAGGCCGCTACTGCTTAAGCACAACAACTACTTAAAAAAAAATAAAAAAAAAATAGACCGTGAAACAAAAGCAGTTGTGTATTCGGTCGTCGAAGTAACGTGAAAAGTAACTCATTACTTTCGAGGTAACTCACGCCTTCCTTTTGAGAATCAGTAACGAGTAACGTATTTGGTTACTTTTTGAGCGAGTAACGAGTACCGGTATTTAGTTACTTTTTTGTGGTAAGGTGTACATGTCTGCGTCCTGCCTATAAAAACAAATTAGCGAAAGACGAAGTCAAGGACACAATCTTCCGTTAGATTTCCATCTACGCAGATATCGGTTGCGTGTGAGGGCGTTATCTCTGGCCCGTAAATCGCTGGCATTTTTTTTTTTTGTCGACTGCTGTGATTGGCTATCCGCGTCCTCCGCGGGAAAGTGAACCCGCGAGCTTTGTTCATAGATAGTGCGTCGATTACTCATGTAAATACTGTAGTTTATTCTTGAGACAAAAAAAAAAAAAAATCAGTTTTCGTTGTTCCCAAACAGCCAGTACAATGACAACATCCACAACCCCGTGTTGGTTCAGTTGATTCTAGATAAACTCGGGCTGCGTATATCGTTTTTCTTTGAAGTCTCTCGTGTGTCGGGACGCGTTATGCCGAAGTTGTAGTGTACTCACTCGGCGTTTTGCCACGGCAGGGTTCATGACCAAGCTGGAGGTGGAGCTGTGGCAGTCCATCCCGTCCACGGAGTTCAACACGTTCTGGGTGCCGTGCACCTGGTTCATCAACCTGCTGCGGGAGGCCAGGAACGAGTGCCGCATCACCGACGCCCAGGGGGTCAAGCTCATCCTAGAGGTAGAACCCCAAGCGCACCAGTCGTATCCGAACTTACTATAGTCAGTCACTGACAGGATGAGGTCGGCTGGAGGACCTTCACTCGTACCGCCTCTAGCCCCAGCTTCCCACCTTCGACAACGCTTTGGCGTCCCGTGTGTCATGGAGCGCCTGCTTGAGGTTGGGCGATCGATGACGGCGGCGGCGCCCCGAACCAGACGAACTTGTGCGGCGGCGGCGACGGCGGCGTGGAGAAACGCGTTGAAGCGGCGTTCGCACAACGCTCAGCGCGCGGCGGCGGCGTCGCTTTACGGCTCCGGCGACGCAGGGCGGCGGCGCGCGGGCCTACCACGTGACCAGCGGCGGCTCCGGCGGCGCCAACTTCAAATTCGTATAGCGCCGTAAATATAGCTCTAAAAATGTTTTCTCTTCGTTGTAAAATCGTTTTATGATATCCTTTTTCCATCTAAGCTGTTTAAAAAAAAATGTTTTTTTTCTTTGCATGTGTCCTTTAAACAGTCTGGTTGGAACACGCGTGTCGGAAAGTGAATTTTACGCGAGAAAAATTTTTAGAGCAATATTGACGGCGAGAGATTTATTTGAAATTTTGCGCGCAAATTCCTGGTCATTCAGCTCGGCTTCTCATTGGCCAATAGAATGAGTGACAGCTTAGATGCTGGTTATAAATTCTTCGTGATCTCTTGTAATCGCCTTTTGAATAATATTTTTTTAGGTTTAAGAGACAATCCATCGAATGAACGTCGTTATTGTTTACAAACGATTTACAAAATCGTAACTTCCGTTCAAATAAAACAACAAACAAGAGCCTCGACATTTTTTTTTCTGTCATGGTCGCCGTCTTGCAACGCGTCTCGCGTCTTCGGGTGGTTTTATAGTTTTATCACGTTTATATGTGAAGACCTCCTGAAGAGGGATTGTTGTTTGTGTTAGTTAGTCATGGCCGATTCACACGACGGACTGATCCGCGGACGGATTTATCACGTGACGACATGTCCGCCGTTCGTCTGTCTCCCAAGCGCATCCACACGAGGGACACGACGAGCAGACGCCAGCGAGGACGGACCGAACCCGGTCGCCACCCCACAGTGCCGTGAAACTCCAACATCACACCGTGGAACCGTTGTCTGAGAGAGAAATTGACGTTCGCTACCGCGATAATGAATCGTACGCCGCTGTTACGTGCAGATTGAGACAATACACCGTGATAGGCTTCGCGCGAAGCGCCACTAGCTTTACTAACCCAAAGCATGAGAGTGACACAGGCATGGTCCTGCTCGAGAAGGGTTCCGCGTAGAAGCGACGAAGTTCTGGGCTCGCGAAAAGGCGTTTGGAGATGCCTTCACGCACTCCGCGCTCGTGCACAACACTCAAGTTCACCACAGCCACAAGAAAGGTCTTGCTCGGTGAAATCCTGATTGGACGTGCAAGAATTATCGCGGCGTGCTAGACGAGTTTTGACGGAAGCTTCTTGACGCGGACCCGGAGGAGTACCGGAACCTGCGTCGCGTCAGCCAGACACAGTTTCTGCAGTTCCTGTCACACGTGGAACGAAGAAACGACCGACAAAATGAACCAGCGAACGCGCAAAACACAACGATGCGCCACTTTTGTTTTCATCGCCCACAAACAAAAACAAGAAAACAATGTACCGTTGCCAGACTGAACGCTTTTCAAGTCAATCTCCCGCCAAAAATCCACGAGTGAAAAAGGCGCTTGACTTTATCAGCCCGCTGCGTCCGCGGACGAGGCGCGGATCGGGTGACGTGCCGGTCACTTGGTACACAGTCTGCGGACGAAAATCGCGATTCGGTCCGTCGTGTGAATCGACGGTACGACGTGCGACCGGCAGACACGGGAAGTAGCAAT
Organism: Ixodes persulcatus; assembly: GCA_013358835.2. Classification (NCBI taxonomy): domain Eukaryota; kingdom Metazoa; phylum Arthropoda; class Arachnida; order Ixodida; family Ixodidae; genus Ixodes; species Ixodes persulcatus. Next base: position 270,547 of record JABSTQ010009298.1, read on the forward strand.
GGCTCTCGTACGGGGCGCAGCCAAGCCGATCCACTACGAACAGACGGGGTGTACCTCTCCTCCACGCGCCCGAAATTCCGAGAGGGAGAACAAGTGGAAAGGAGGTGACTACCGACTAAATTACGTCTGGCGCAGTCAATATTGCTCTAAATTTTTTTTTTTTTTTTTGGCGTAAAATTTATTTTTTGACACGCGTGTCCCAACCAGACTGTTTTGAAAAAAAACTTTTTTTTTCTTTTCAGGGGCCCTTTAACGCGAACCTATGCGGAGAGCAAGTCGTCTGCTTCTTTTGCAGGGGCTGCGGTGACGTCAGAATGACGCCGAGCCCTGATTGGCTCCGATTGAAAGATAGTGGCTAGTCTTCAAGGCAGCTTGCCTTGAGGTCCACCCACTATCCTTCAGTCAGAGCCAATCAGAGCTCTGCGTCGTTCTGACATCACCGCAACCCCAGCAAAAGAAGCAGACGACTTGCTCTCCGCACACCTGCGGTGTACGCGAAGCTTGGATGCTTGTAGCTGCAGACTGCAGTCATCCGTTTTACCCTTCCCAACACTCGCAAGTAGGATGGCTCGTAGCAGTTTTCAGGTACACACTTCTGTAAAATAAAGAGCGTCACAGGAGTGCTGCGTCAGCATAGGCTGCAACTTGTATCTTCGGTAATTTAACTACTGCCTTGCTTTTTTTTTTTTTTCGGTGTTAGGTAAGCGCACATATGATGAAAGCGTGTGCGGGAAGCGAGAGGGAAGGGAACAAGCACCTGCTTTTCTAGAGATGGAGAGACTCGAAGTAGTATTATGCCAAAGCTGGGGCGCGCGCCCGCAAGAAATGTGAACTTTGTGTTCCTCTCCCGCTGGAGGGTTAGCTTTGGCGGAGCTTTCTTTCAGAAACGGTACGCACGACCATTTTTGCGTCGTCAAAGAACAAAATACGTACCAAGTTTATCTGTTCAACATCACCAAGAAGTACGGTACGATATATTTTCGAATTCCACTGCCTTTGTCACGATAGTGCGGGAAAAGGGGTGAATTTTTGATTACTGTACGATTCTGAGATCCTAATGGAAGCGTTGTTGTCCGTGAGGTAAGCTTCCCCGCAGCACGACTTAGACCGAGGTGAAGCCTCCACCTGATCTACGTCGAAAAGGAGTCGCCAGAACGCGGAAGCTGGTGCGACGATAACATTACGGCTGTTCCTGAAAGCAGAGATGTTTGTGCGTCATGTTTTATAGAACACACAGACAGCTTGGAAGCTGGGAAACATCTGCCGGTCTGTGTTACGTACCTCGAGTTTGGGAGCGCCGCTATTCGTGCGTGAAAGCAGGTCACGTTGTCGTATGTGTGGCGTTTACACGGAGATCCAAAGCTGGCCTGGCTGGCCCCAGGAGCTTGATAGAAAAAGAGAGAGAAAGAAACAAAGAGAAAGAGAGAGAGAGAGAATAGTGCGAACAAAAATGGCTACAAAACACGGAAATCTGTGTGCGCAACAAGACCGGAAATATATTTAAACTTGTATTGAGTATCTAGGAGTAACAGACGGACGTTTCTCGAGTAATGAGAAGCAAGGCTGCCTAAACCGAGAAAACATAAGCCACACGGTATGCTCGATCCAGAAACACAAAAACAAAATGAGACACGTTTACAAATCTCTGTATTGCGAAATTAGAGCGCAGTTCTTAAGGTACCTTGCTAAGCATTTTGAAAAAAATTAAATATATATGAACAAATATAGATCCCTCTCCTCACATACTGGTCCTGCACCCTTATCCTCTTCCGTGTCCTCCTCCTCCTCCTCCTCCATACCTTCCCCTCCTCCCACAGCTTCCCCGCTAAAATTAGATGGAATATTGACGCCACGTGACCTCAACACTAATTTAATTTCCCCGCTTAATGTAGCGGGGGAAATGACGTCACATGATTTCGTGTCACTTCACTTATGAACAAATTCAGCCTCTCCGCTAGATTTAGCGGGAAAATTGACGTCACGTGACCTCAACACCGATTCAACCCTCCGCCAAATTGAGCGGGGAAACTGATTTGGTGTGTAGGTTTGTGACGTCTCATAATGCAACACTGCGCATTCAGTTTCCCCGCTAAATTTAGCGGGGAAACTGTGACGTCCCATAATGCAACGCGCGCGGTTACGCCGACGGCGACTCCGTTATACGCGAAAACGGGCGCCTAAGACCTGCGCTCTAAAACAAACCGAAGTACAAACACCATATGAAGAAAAGTCAGAACCGAATTTTTGTTATGCTAGCGTTTCAAACTTTAGTTGTTTTGTTTTTCAGGTAAAGCTGTAAAGCCAGCTCTTGTTTTGCACGGGATATACGACATACATTTTGAACCAATTTTTGCTTAGGCTCAAGTGTAGTGCTTAGACGAATGAATTTTAGAGATCGAATTCGCAACATTGCCAATAGTAACGAGTGTAACACGAACGTGTGAGAGATTAGGAAATCAGCACCCATGGACGGTGCTTCGCAGCCATATCTTGCTGACACAAAAATTACTTATCCAAAACCTAAAACAACTATAAACGAAGGCGCGTCCCGTCTCGTCTGGAGATGTGCCTAAACAACGCGATGTCACGTGTTCAAAACGCCCGAGTCTTTAGTCTGTCTTCCTCTCCTTGAAACCCTGCAGGAGTTCAACGACTTTCGTGCCAAGTGCGGCCTTCTGTGGAGCTACGACTGGATCAGCATCCCCCTGGTCTACACCCAGGTGAGTTAGCCGCCAGCCGCCTGGACACCCGCACACAAACACCCTCTAGCTAACGAGTCCGTAGCGCCGGATTTTCTACGTCACTGGCCTCCGGTAGGCGACGTAGCAAATCCAGCACTACGGTCTTCTTAGCTACGAGGTGTTGCCTCAACACCTCGCCGCCCTACCCTCCCCAGGTGGTGACGATGGCCACCTATTCCTTCTTCGGCGCCGCCGTGTTCGGCCGCCAGTACATCCACAGCCCGGACCCGATCATCGACAGCAGGCACCACTTTGACTTCTACGTGCCCGTCTTCACCGTCATCCAGTACTTCCTCTACATGGGGCTGCTCAAGGTACGGACGCGTCTCGATGCTGTCGGGCTGCGGAACGTGAACTGTCAAGCCGAGGTCGAACCGCTGATACATCAGACGAAAGACAGTCTGCCAACACTGTCTGAGGCGTCTTTCTTCCTTGTCAGATTGATCATGTCTTTAGGCATGTGTGAAGCAAACATGTTTAGAACATGCTTGATGCGTGCCCGCATATAATTCTGGCATCGTGTCTGCAGTGAACACGGTGTCTTTTGCATTATAACTGAGCAGTATAACTTTATTAATCTCGGGCAGAACCACCTGGACTAGCAAAAACGCCATGAACTGCCTTCTTTACCTTCTGCGCTAAATCTCACTGTGATGATGTCAAAGTTCTAATGCACAGGCTTTAAGTATGTTAGGAGGGGTCTTGGCTGGGGTGGCCTGGCTGGGCCGTCACCGAAGCTAGAGGTGATGTACTTCTTGCATCCTAGCATATGGAGCTTCCCTCTATTTGGGAGGCAAATATATAGGATGTGGTCGTGCGTGCTTCAAACGTTCCGTGAGCTCGCAATATTTGTAGAAGATTCGTACGGTGACTGTGTGCGTCGATAGTTCTGTTGGGCGCCTATAGTGTTTGGCAGCCGAACCTAGTAGAGAATGGTGCGCGGTTAGGTCGCACAGGAAGGGCTCGTGTCGAATAGCGGCGTACGTTTTGCCACAGAAGAGACTGTTCGGCTCTTTGGGGTCATGGTAGTTGCGGCGTGTAACACTGTGCTTCTGCGGCTCTGTGGGGGATTCAATGCTACAAGACCGAACGCTCTCTCCTTCTCGGTACAAATACATGACAGGATAAAACATGGAGGACGGGCACGGAAACACAGACATGAAAGAATGAAAGAAGTTGTGTTTCCGTCCCCATCCTCGATGTTTTATCTTTTTTCGTGTATTTGTATCCATTCACCAACACGCTCGTTTCCAATTATCCTACTCGGGCCGCACCGCACCTGCAGCGTTTTGTTTTTAATGTGCGGGATAACAAAAGCGTTCCAAGTAAATAGAATAAAAACCAAGAACTGGAGCAGCTGTGGTTTCCCTGATCCTCGTTTCCTTCCCTACTCGTCTGTGTCGACAACTCTCAGAGGGACAACAGCACAGCACAAGGACGGATCCTAATATTCGGACCATACTGTCCGGATCTTACGCCGACACAGTATGGACACTTGTCTCCTTTCCGGGAAAAAAAAAAGAAATAGAAAGAGAGAAAAAGAGGAAAGGAGAAGTACTATTGGGAAACGGCAGCTGCTAAGTCATAGAGTCGTTCTGGCGTTCGGAAACAACTTAAGAAATTCTCGAGACGTATATTTCATCCCGGAACGCACTCCGCCTGCGGGCTCTCATATCCCTCTTTGACACACGTCGAGGTCGTCCTGGCGCAGGTGGCTGAGCAGCTCATCAACCCTTTCGGAGACGACGACGAAGACTTCGAGCTCAACTGGATCATCGACAGGCACTTCAAAGTAAGCACCCCCCTTTACGATTCCCGACGTGCCCACCGATGCCCACGCTGCCGCAGGTGTCCTACCTGGGCGTGGACACACTGGACGGCCCTCCGCCGCCGTTGGTCAAGGACTCGTACTTCCACAAGATGGACTACCAGCTGCCCTACACCGCCGCTTCGGTCAGCTACAAGAAGAAGACGTACCGGGGATCGGTGGCCTACATGCAGTGAGTGTTGCAGGCTACTCACGCTTAGAAAACGGAAAATTTAGTACAAGTAAGATCCTATCGCGCTTCGATTTGGGTGCATGTTGCCCATAGCCACAAGTGGTGCATTTTGTTTTATAAAATTTGCTAAGAGCAAACTTGCCTGAGGAAAAAAAAAAAAAAGGTTAACTACTACGTAAAAGCAGCGAAGCCACCGGTCTTCAAACAATAGGGCGCCGTACTGTTTGAAGATCGGTGGCTTCACTGCTTTTCCATAGGAGTTAAGCCTTTTCTTTTACTTTTTTTCTCAGGTAAGTTCGCTCCTGGCAAATTTTATAAAACAAATGCACCACTTGTGGGAAAAGGTGCACAAAATTGTAGCCAGATAGGTTAAGAAACCGATTTTTGCGGTCGATTTAAAGAGCCTGGCCGCTATTCCAAACACCCTGTATACAGACAACAAAATTAAAACTATTCAAACTTCGCATAATCGCGGGAACGTTATAAAGTTTCAACAAGAGTGCATCGTCACGGCGCCCTTTGCTTTTGTGCGTTCGCTATCAACAACTAAGCCAACCTCTCACAGTTAAGCGCCGCGATCCTACACTTTTCAGATGACGTGATTGGTTGCGCTATTGTTTACGTACACTCCATAACGATTGCGCCATGGTGATGCACTTTTTGCGCTGGTCGATTGGCTTCGTCAGGTCGTAGCGTCGGCTGCGGTCCAGAAACAGAGAATACCAATTGCTGGTATTATCGTCTGCGGAGCAAATATATAATTAGAATCCTGTCACACAAAACACGCGTTTTATAATTTTTGTACTGCGTTTGAATTAATAATCATCGGACAAGGACAGAACTTGCTGAAGTATGAGAGTCGTGTTTTCGGCAGTTCGGTGGAAAATTACGAAAACTTCTTGACTGCGGAGTTCTCCCTTTTTGAAAGATCATGGGAATTGGGGGCATCATAGGAAGATGAATTATGATTAGGGCTTCGTGTTTTCGGAGTTTGTTTTTTCTTGAAATCCTAAGTTAATTTTTTTTTTTTTTTGAGGGGGGGGGGGGGGGGTAAGTTGTTTCGAAATTTTTGTGTTTCGGCGTTTATTTTCAGTCTCAGGCCAGAAATGGAATCGGCATTTATTGGGACTAATGTTAGAAAACATCAGCATATCCATATGTATATTTCTGACCCCTAATGAAAAGAGGAAAGGGGAGGGGCGGGCCCCTCCCCTTTCCTCTTTTCTTCCAGGGACCATTGAACTTACGCCCGTGACCCAAATAATTGCAGAACGTCATCCCGGTTCCGAGAACAAAAGGAGACGGGGCAAGGGTCTTGGTTCCCAATGAAAAAAGCAACTTAAGTACAGTTAAAACAAATTAGGCCCAAGGTCACTAAAAAAAAAGGCTGTGGAAAAAAAAAAGTATTTTGCGAGCCTGGGGATTTTCCTATTCTAAGGCAGCTCCAATTCGGTGTTTTTCGGCTTTCCCCGATTTTGAGAAAACCACTTGGTTTTCTCAAAATGGTATTTACCGAAAACGCGGAACCCTAATTATAATGGTCCGCGAGGACCCAGATCTTGGCGTTTTGTACGCGAGTTTAGCACTAAGCACGTAACACTGACCTGAAGCTTGGATCGTTCAAGTGACTCCAATGATTCTTCTACGGTTTGCAGCTTTAAAAATTAGTCTTGACGCTTGTACTTTGACTCGCAGTTCTGTAGCCCAGTTAAAATTTTCAACAAGGACCCATAATATACCCAAGAGCTCAGCGTTGCTAGTAGGAGCTCGGGTCATCACTTTGAGCGCGGATTGAGCACGCACCCGCATGGCCACCAATCCGAAACGTACGATCGACGAAAAGACCCTTAAAGGGACACTGACAGGGCATTTATGCTCGCCGAGATTTTTAGTCGTACATGACATATGAGGGCCCAACTACCCAGAACAAAATTTGCGGCTCGAAATTCGGTTTCTTTCCGCCCGAAAACCGCCGATCAAGAACTAGCCGGTTCGAGTCTCGCTCACTCTCTTTTCCTAAGGTATCGATGCGATTACCAAATTTAATCGAAGTCGTGGGTCATTGAAGGCACACAGTCAATATTAAAAATAGAAATAAATATGAAACCCATTTTTTCTGGCTTCTAAAAAGCTGCAATAACGTTGATTAAAAAAAAAGGTGCACACACAACCGGAAGCCTCTGTGCGTTCACTGCGTAGATAGTTCTCAACATGGCGTCGTCAGCGTCGTATCGCGTATCGTGGGACTGGGACTAGCGTGCTGGACGGCGATGGCAGGGGACGACGGGCGTGGGACCTCTACTTCGTTCGCAGTACCGGCGAATCTTTCTTCCTTCGAAAGAGAAATCTTGGATAGAACAAAACAATTAGGATTCGTCGTCGTCTGCTGCGCGGCCGGAGAAAAAAAAAAAAAAAAGGAGGAAAAAAAAAAAAAAAGCGCGGTCGGGTGTAGCCACGTGACTTCCGCCACTCCCGCTATCCTCTCCACTTCTCCGTTTCGGTTTCGGTTTCGCGCAGTTGCGTTTTTTGGCTTTATTAAAAAAATACGCTACTCTGTTGCAAAATATTAATTGGGTAGTCCTCCGACACCATAATAAAGCGCCTGGCAAAAAATGAAAAAAATTTTTTGGGGGGTGTCAGTGTCCCTTTAATAAAAAGTTTTACTAGACCGCGTACGTCGCGGTTTGCAAACCGAGAGGGCGCGTGCATGATTCATGCTTCAAAGGTAGAGCACGAGCCCCCGCTTCCAAATCAAAACTCGTCTACGGTCTACTTAAACTCTCTAATGACTGGTAGGGATTGTGCTCGCGGGCTGGGAGGTGACTACGCCTCACCTGTATGCGCAGTGTGCCCCAAAAAGAGCGCAGCATGGTGGTGCCGGAGATGTCCGAGGAGGATGACGAGGACTCCCCCAGAAACGGCGGGAGCGGGGGCGAGGACGACGACGGTCGGCACGGACTCTCCAAGCGGTCGTCGTCCTCGCTGTGGACGTTGATGCATCGCCGCTCTAGCAGTCCTCAGAACGACAACGTCGAGAGCGGCCTCGCACAGGACTCCAAGCTACACGTCTACTTCAAGGGGTCCTCGCCGTCGGGAAGTCAGGAGGACTCCGAGGACGCCAACGGTCTCTCCGAGGGATCCCAACAGTAAGGCCCCCGCAAAATCGCGCTCCACGTCTCTGGGTGCATAGACCCTTTCTAAAAAAAAAAACCAGACGGTGGCACTGCAAACATTGTGCGTCCCCGCGATACCTCGGGCTATATGGGAGGACAAAAAATCTCCCATTGCGGCGCTCCTTGCAACGTCCATGAACTACTTCATCTATTCTCTAGATGCTTTGCCTAAGGATCGGTTAGCGAGAGATTTGCTGAATAATCCCGAATACTCTCGTACGAAGGCCGATTATCTTTCACATGTTGAATCGTGTAGTAGGAGCCCCTCGCTAAATCTCCAACTTTGCCGTTTCTTTGGCATATAAACGTCCTAGCGAATTGTAGCATGAGCCAGCTCAGAAGGCTTGCCGAAACGGAGCGACTGGAAGCCGCCGGTGAGGCAAGAGCTGGCCTCTGTTTGTAAATGTGAAATAGGTCTATACCCACTGCGCGACACAGTCTGACAAACGCAACATCGGCGCGGTGTCATCGCGATGTAAGTATTCATGCTCTGGTCCCTGACAAGAGGAGAACGGCAGGGCGTCTCTTTCGGATGCACGCGCTTGTTGCCTTTCGACATGCTTTGGCTGCGCGTGCACGTTCGAGGCTCGTGAGACAGCGAAGCGTTGTCGTAGGAATGAAGGCAGCGCTGGCGGTGGGACAACCGAAGGACTTACCTGCCGTTCTCAACCTGCCAGTGAGTCAGAAACAGCTATCGCGACATACAAGGACTGCAGCAAGTAGAAGACTAGACAAGGACAAAAAGAAGACGCGAAAGGCAAGGACAGCTAGAAGCGCCTGTCCTCTCGTCTACCTGTCCTTGTCTTTCGACCAACTAGGCCGTCTCGTCTACCTGTCCTTGTCTTTTGACCAACTAGGCCGTCGACCTATACTGGCAGTGACTATTGCGTCTAAAGATAACAATTTATCGCACAAACTACGTTGGTAGTTTTGATGGCAGCCTTTTTCAACGCAGTGAGAAACACGGTAGAAATTGCAAGCTGCGAGGTCTGACTTCGCCGCGCTGTACAGTGACGCAGTTTGTTTGTAACGTTAGGAACAGACGGTCACATTGTGGTGGCCCCGCTGCTTTTTTTTGTGGCCCTTGATTTAGTACATATATATATATATATATATATATATATTAGTGCTTGTGTTACCGTTGTATTTGTATTAAAAAAAGACATATAGCTGCAGCGTGCGACCGCCATTCATATAATACAGATATTATGAAAAGGATGTGCTTCCAAAGACTATAAAAGGACGAGAGTAAGGCACCTGAGACTGGGGTGGTGAAAAAACAAATCAAGGTGGAAGAAACAAAAATCGAACGCAAGAGAAAACGATTCGTTGGTGTGTTGGCTTCAACCATGCACTGATCACCACTAGGAGGCTAGATGGCGCATCGAGCAAGTAGGTATGAAGCCCCCGGAAGTAAGCGGCTTGTGTCGAAAGTGGGCGTTTGACAGATTTTTCAACTCTTCCTAGTGTTGGTCCAAGCAATGTTAAAAACGTTAGCAGCGCACGCAGACCTGTGAAGTCTTCTGGGATACCGTTTTATGTGGGATAATCTCAGGGTTCTAGTATATCAAGTGTGCATATCCCCACGAGGTCTCATTCTCGAGATTTCACCCAGGGATCCTGGGCTCAATCCCCACTCCTGCCCGTTTCGATCTGGATGAGCATCGTATCGGCGTGCGGTCGTGAATCACTACTGCGTGATGCACGTTAAAGACACCAGACTAGCGGTTGTACTGCACTGGCAAAATTTCTCATCTATAGCTGGGATACAAGTCGCCCGTTGAGGCAGACTAAGTTTTAGGCTGTATAAACATACACATACCCCATTTTTTTTAGATTTCATTCACCCATTTTAAAAGTTCAAGAAATCGTGAACTAATAAATTTACTCAATAGATTAATGTTTAATTCAACTGGTAAATCCGGAGCGCTTTCCAAAATTCGCGAGGGAGGCGATATTCCGCTCCGTGGGCCCGCTCCAAATTGACGAGCGGAAGATGGACTCGCATTTTTGGAACGACTCGCCCGAGAGGGTCGGCCGTTCAAAAATGGCCGCTGCTTTAACTTGGCAAGCCAACCAACGCCTCAGCCGACTGAGCTTTCCGACTACCAGTCACAACTGTCGCTCTTTAAGGTGTATCCACACGACGGACCGGGCCGCGGACCAATTGATCACGTGTTGCGCGGCCCGCGGGCCGCCCGGGTGCAATGAGCATCCACACGGCGGACCAAAAGAGCAGACGACAGAGCGAACGGGCCGGTCTAACCCTTGACCTCACAGCTCCGCCAAACGCATGCAGCGAGCTGCTTTGAGGCTATTTGTAAGGAACCAAGATGGAGGTTGAACGAAAGAGACGTTTGGCCGCGGTGGCCCTGGCGTTGACTATTGAGGAGTTTCAGCGAATATAGGGGGCGCTCCGATCGATCCAACATGGCGGAAAAGAGAGGGATAGATTTGCGACGCCCGTAGACCGGTAGCGTATAAATTAAACAAAGCACGTCGTTCTCTGTTTGTTGCCGTGTGCGAGACGATCATCGCTTCAAGCAAGACCTACTGTGATGCTACAAATGAAGGGTTCAAGCCAGACGAAGGCAAGAAATCTTGCCATAGTCAAGATATGTGTGCAAGTGTTCGACGTGAGCTCTCACGCTGGTGCAGCTGTCATCTAGTTGAACCGAATGTACGCGGGTCCAAAGAAAGTTACATATCAACAATGTTCGCGCGTTGAAACTATGACGCGTACTTTATTCAAACCTAAACTTATCGGTCTGTGGCTACAAGCATTTTCGTTGACGTTGCTTAGACTATCTAACCGCTCAGGCCTCGCATTAAACGGTGTGGCGAACTCTTCGGTTGTTCTAGTTAATTGTGCTAAAAAGCAGTTGGATGAAAAGTATGACAACTATATACAGCATACAAGGGACGATTGAGGTCTTTATCCTGCGTTCTATGTATCGAAACATCGGTATCCTTGGTGTTATATTGCGATCAGCTGGTCGCCGATCGTCCTGTTTTTACGCATAATGTAAACAAGCCCCGGAAGCGCCAATCTCATTTCGATGTGCTTGTGCACCCCTACAAGCCTCCTTTTGGCTCTTGTGGAAAGCTTTATTGTAATAGCAATAGTCTCATCGGTCGTTTAAGTTGTATGTGCCACGGTAATATCTGCTGCGTGTGATCTGACAAACAAAAGTCTTTATTAAATGCCAGAAGGACAACAAAGGTAAGGCTTTTTTAACTTTTTTCTTTTGACAAAACAGGGCAAAGCTTCTAAAACAAGAGCAACCTAAGCTGATATTTGAGTGTGCTCAAGAATGAATGACAAAAGTGCTCATGCTAAGTGGTAGATGTACACAGTTGATTTTCTTTTTGCCTCTGCATTGAAAATTGGAAGATATGTATCAGCAGAAGACACGTGTCTCTTTGAAAATGTCTTGTATTAGGGCAAAAAAGGTTTTCATACACAACTGAAGAGTTCGCAGCACCATTTAATGCGAGGCCTGAATGGTCACATCATCTAAGCAACGTCAACGAAAATGTTTGTAGCCACAGACCGATAAATTTAGATTCAGATGAAGTATGCGTCATAGTTTCAGCCTCAAACGCGCAAACATTGTTGATATGTACCTTTCTTGATGACAGCTGTACCAGCGTGAGAGAGCCCACGTCGTCGAACACTTGCACACATATCTTGACTATGGTACGGCAAGATTTCTTGCTTTAAGTGAAGATCATCTCGCTACGACTAGCTACGACCACCCACCGCAGCGATGCAGGCGTCGAAGGGGCGCAACGCAGTCAATCGCCGTCACCGGACGCTGCTCGTTTGGCATTCACGGCTTTCCGCCCAGGTGCTTCGTTTGTACTTGGCACCCAGTGTTATTTTCTGTGCTTGTCTGTGTGCTCAGTGGCTGGATATGGGCCTCAAGAGCAGTTCTTCAGGCTCAACAGCGTTCGCCGAGGAACTTCTGAAGAAAATGCCACCCAGGAAAAAAAGCACGAAGACACAACGCACCAGCTTGGCGGACTATGCACTGGGCGTGGACATCAGGCCCTGCGGAGTATACACCAAATGCAAACTATCTAAACAAAACAAAAAATGTATAGGCTCAAATTGGCTTCTGCGGACTATACGCTGGACACTAGTGCCTGTTATTATGCATTGTATATTCACTGCTGTTTGTTGTGGCTTGAGACTGCCTTCCTGTAATGATGCAGAGGGGTCAACTGAATCTTGAAATAAACATATCCAAGCACATCTAGATGCGATGTCCCTTGAAGCCAGATGGTCAGGGAAAAGGTGTGCCATTACCTAATTTGCCAACAGCACACCAATGGTCACGATCAAAACTCACCGAGTCAATGGGCAGTTTTCCGCCACAATATTTATTGCCGTGAAATCACCAATTTGGTCCATTAAAAACCTTGAGGCTGTAGCCTATAGCACACCCATTCTAGATCTGCAAAGCTTATGCTGTAGACATGCATAATCACATGAGCATGTTTCTAATCGATCTTAAACGTAAAACGCTAGTTATGCAACGAAATTCCCATATCAGCATATTTTTAGCAAACTGAATAGTCCCACATGTTACACTTTTAGCTTTGGAAGTAAACCAATTCACAATACCACCAGTGGCATACATCGTGCCAAGCATTAGTGCCACATGTGGCAGCAAAATGTATTAAAGGGGCACTCAAGTGGTTTTTGAGTTCGTGTTTTGATGATGACAGCTGAATTTAGACTCCCTAAGTATCCCTAAAAACCAAAAAATATAGTCATACGGTGCTTATTTCTTTAATAAAAATGTAATTGAAGGCCGCCAAACCTCGGATCCACCCGAAAACGAAACCACTCTCATTGGTCCTCGCACGCTTATCAAAAGGATCTCGGGCCAATGGCGTTGGACGACGTTCCGTCGCGCAGTGATCCCGAGGTAGCCGCATCGGCCGAACTTCTTTGTCATTCGAGCTTCGATCATGGCGGAGTTCTCTACGCTCGAGGACCTGACGCCGTTAGAGGTTGAAATTCTTCGGCGGACAGCCGACCTGGGGATGATTTTCTATGACGCCACTTCGACGTGCGATGTGGACGATAGCAGCGCTTCGGAGTCATGTTCGGGTTCCGAGGACGGCGAAACGCAGACTTTTTCGGGCATTCTTCGATTTGCGGTTGGGGCAAGTAGTAACCGAACCAACGTTTGACATCGCAGCGTTACCTCTGGTACGTGATGTCAAACGATGTCGCCACGTTGCCTTTCGCCTCGGGAGGACGGGGGAAAGGCTGGTTCAGACATGTGCAACGAGCACGTACCTACGACTGCGTTTGTTGCGACCGGAACGACCGCTCTGCGCCGCGCGTACACACACCTGCAACCACTACAGCAAGCGCAGCGGCAAGCGGGTCGTCAGCACGGCGACCGCTTCTATACGCGGCCGTCAGCTGTTTCAGCGGCCCCTCTAAAAAGGGGACGCACTGCTACTCAATGCCGTAACCGAATATAGACAGACAGTTGTCTATAGCCCAAAGCTTTATTATTATTTTTTCTTGATAGGCTTGCAGGGTACAGTGGATGAAAAAAATAAAATAAAAAGATGCAGTACGCCGTCTTGGACGATCACGACTCTAATACACGACATTGCAATAGTACAAATATCGCCACACGCCTTTTCTACGATTATAAAAGACAATGTAATCTTAGCAGCGATATAGCAACGTAGAAATATGATTTCGTGATCAGACAGACGTTGCGAGCGGTCAGGATTGCTAACACTAATCACTTCTCTCCGGTGATGAAAATGCGTGAAAATTCGCATTTTTCATATGGTACGCGCCAGTAATACCTTGAACTTGAGCACACGCATGAAATGCGCCAAATAAGAAATCCGGGCGATATTCGAGGACACAAATGCTTAGAAAGCACCACTGTAGTCGAAGTAAACAAACACGACGGCACGGGCGTTTCTGCTGTCTTGAGAGTGCCGCCACGACATCGCCGCACGAGTAGGTGGATCTTCCCTTTTAGTACGTGCTGGGTTATCATAGCGACACACGACGAAAATTCACAGTCAAGGATAGCGCTTTTACGCGGAACGATGAGCCTTCACCACGCCGTCCACGTCGACGACCACCACCGAGGCCTGGCCGGCCCGCTACCGACACGACCGGCCCGACCGGCCTGCAACGCGGGGACATACGTGCGCTTCCGCGCATTCCGGGGGAGCGGGAAATTCACCCCCCGCGGAGGAAGGCAAGGAGAAAACGTAGTCCCTTGTTTGTGAAACGATAATTGCAGTATCGCGTATTCTAAACTAGAAATAGTTTACGTCTTTTGAAATTATCATGCACAACATATTTAAATGAACTGAAAATTGTTTCTTTAGCGAAACTTTACAAAGGCCGCCAAAATTTTCAAACATACGATAATTTCATTGGTCCTCGCAAGTACAGAAAAGAGTCCGCACGTATTTTATTCCTGCGTGATTAATAGGCGGTTCTGCCTTCTAAAACTGAAGATACTCATTCACTGACACTTCCTTAACGCCATCGCGCCAAAAAGTAGCTTCTCCAAAAACTGCTTGAGTGCCCCTTTAACTAGGGAAGCAAACCCAATCGATCGTGTTGATTAATGCACCTAGATACGGGAGAAATTATCAATCAAAAAAGATCACTCGAAAGGGAAGTTTTCTCGCTGAACGAACATGACTTTTTATTGGGCGTTCCGCAATGTAAGGCCGAAGACACTCACTCCGTTCGTGTTCGGTACAGAAGCATTTTCTTAGTAGTCGGTCGTGCGTGATAAGAACAACAAAAAAAAAATGTGGATTAAAAACGCGATAGATTCGCCTTTGAACGGAGTACTTACACTTAAAATCGTGTGAACATAAAGCGACTATGGCCCACCTTGCTAGCAGCAATCTTAAAATTTATCCGTGTAGTCGTCACACCCGTGCATCAACCGAGAGCGTTGCTGCAAGCCCCTCCACCGTCAACTTTGAGTCGCTGTCGAGTCTGAAGAACTGCTCTATGACACTTTATGAGGTCCATATCCAGCCACTGAGCACATACACAAGCACAGGAACTAACACTTGGTTCCAAGCGCAAACGAAGAACCCGGGGCGCAAAGCCCTGAATGCCAAACGATCTCCGTCGGGCGATGGCGACTGACTGCGTAGTACACAGGTTGCGCTCCTTCGACGCCTGCATCGCTGCGGCGGGTGCTCGTAGCTAGTCGTAGCAGATCGTGTCACCTTTGTTGCTCGTACCGGAACACTAGAGCCGCGTAATATTCTTGCTGCCGAAGTTAATAAGCATACGTTCGCGGCCGACGCCCAGCGAACCTATCCCCCTCTTTCTCTTTCGGCGACCGGCCGCCAGGGCGGTGACACCGTCGCTGAAACTCCTCAATTGGGGACGAGGACGACTTAAGTGAACCGAAAAGGGGAATCCCACAGAGCGGGGAATTGCTCCACGAGCGCGATGAAGTAAAAAGTTGCATCGTCGCACAACAAAAGGTTCGTCTTCTTCGTCTTCAACAGTTGGCGCCAAAAGAAAACGAGTTTGGATTTAGATTCCAATCCAAACAACAAAAGTCAGCTTGTTGCCAGACTTAGCGCTTCAATTATACTAAAAACGCCGCGGTCCGCCGCCAAGGTCCGGGCAAGAAAAGTCGCTTGGCATTTCTCAGAAGCGCGGGCCGCGGACCGCCGGCGGACCTCGAATACCGGTGACGTAAGATCACGTGATGCAAGGCCCGCGGACCAATACAGCAATTTGGTCCGTCGTGTGGATACACCTTTAGCTGCAGAAATAACACGCGACACAGGTCGGGCGAAAATACCCGTACCACGGAGCCCATCTCGCAAATAATGAGGAAGACGTCCGCGTTCGTCATCGTCACATATCTTTCGGCCGCCTCGCAGCGGCGGGGCACGCACATCGATCGCAATTGGTGGAGTTGATTGCTGGTAGGACTTTAATAAACACAAAGAGCTACCAAACCATCACTTGCACGGTCGTTGCCTAGTCTGATCTTGCTTTATTGCACGAGAAAATGCCGACGGTATGCAGCGTAAAAATGTAAACAACCAGTGGCGGAAAAATGAACAGGCCTAACCTTGCGTCTGCCTCCTTCGGATTTTCTGTCGTTTGTTTTGTTGTTTTTTTTCTCTCACGATTATAGCTGTCGGCACTTACGATTTGCCACGTTCCAGTCCTGGCTTTGCACCCCTGATGTACGCGAGGTAGGAGCGTTCGAGCCGTCACAATCCCTCGTAAACAACCATCGCATCCAAACAGATGCAACACGACGGCCCGGCCGGTCCGGCGACCTCACCGCGCATGCTCACCGCCGAGTTAAAGGAAATGACGCAGCGCGCTTCTGTCAACTTCCACCAAGCTCCCTGAAATCCCACGGATCAAGTTTGGCGGGGTTGGAGGCGCTCCAAGGGCGGGCGCTGCCACAAATCTACGAGTTGCTCGAAGATGACCGACTCGATCCGGATCTACCAGCGGGAGATGCTCGCTCCAAAAGGGGCGCTTTTAAAGCGCTCAAAATCAGCGAGCGGAATTCACCTTATTAGAATCCCGGCAGACGCCCGACCTCCGGGACAAGCATAGAACTTCCGCTAGTAGTTACGCTTTCGCCGAGCTCGGAGAGCGGCCATCCCGTGACTGGAAAAGGAATCCTTTTCCACCTTTTTCTGTATTTTCCAATATATGTTTTTTTCTTCTATCTCTTTCTCACGCCTTACTGTCGCGATGAACCTAACTTACAGCAACTAGTCTGCACATTGATTGATTTTTTTTTTTTAATTATGCCTTTACATTACGAGTTTTTGACCGCCACATTCTGACAATATGTTTCTTGGAGTATATCGAATAAAAATAAGAAACTGAAAAAAAAAACGTCTGTATAAACCGCGAACATAAATAGAACTGAAAACCATTGTAGCTCGCCAACGTTTCGCACCCAATCCTCCTTGGACACGTAATCTTACACGATTCTAATTTCTTTTTACGGTGACAGCCGTTACCCCACGAGGTTACGCCAATAACGGCAATCGTTGTGTAAAACCGTGATGTCATATGACGTCATATATGACCTGATGGTGTCACGTAACGTCATGGTGTATCATGAATTAAAGGGGTACTCCGGCGATTTCTTTATGGTCCCCGATTTGCTTGAAATTTTGCTAAACTCGCCAAACAACATCGCTAAAATTGTATCCCAAATATTAGGTTAAAATAATTTTTTTTCACGAAGTTATTGATTTACAATTTTGGTCCTCACCGTGTTTTTCAAACTGAAAGTCTCTACTGGCAACAACGAAAAAGTGACGTCAGTGGAAGGCATGGGTTCACTCTTTCGACTGTAGAATTTGTTCCCAACTGATTGGAAGGAGTTTCATGGTGTCAAATGAATGCTTTGGAAGCTCGCTCCAGTACCCCCGTACCTGCACGGAACAAATGATTGGCATATTCTATTTTGTAGACTGCTTGCTCGACTGGCAAGCCTGCCCGCCACTGACGTCACGGCACTGAAAAGTGCGGGTATATTTGAATGTTGGTTTTTGCATCATTTTCATTTGGCGATTTCGCAATAACTATTATGAATTTTGCGATACTAAATAGCATACCGGAAAGGGTAAAGGCCGGGGAGTCAGAAAATATAGTTAGTTGAGGTAGCTCAAAAAATCGCCGGAGTACCCCTTTAAGCGTCGCGCTACGTCATGGTGTCTTGTGACGCCAGAGTGGTACGTGACATCATAGTTTACGTAAGGTCACGAAGTCCCCGGTGTCACATCGCGGTGTCAGTGTCGTCCTAGTGTCACGTGACATCTTCGTGTGACGTCAAGGTGTCGGTAACATCGTAGTGTCACGTGACGTCTTGGTGTTACGTCACACTATGACATCACAGCATGAAGTCACAGTCTGACTCGACGTAATGGTCTTACAGAGGAGATAACAACACAGGACAAGGCGCTGTGTTCTCTCTTGTACGTCCTTGTATTTTCGTGCTGTGTTTCCTCACGAATACATATCAACTAACCCAACTGTCCAATTTAGTGAGTATAGATGTGTAACAACGACGCAAAAACCACCGCGAAGTGTTGTACTGTGCTGGAGGTGATGTTTGGCGAATACGCATCTTAACATTGTCGATCGTCTTGACTGGTTGACACACCTGAGTACCATAAGCCTATAATGTGCGTCTAATAATGGGGCGGGGGGAGGGGGAGAATGTCTATGTGCAGTGCGATTGTGTGCATCCTCCTTGCAGCAGATAATGCGGCAGGAAGAGGGAGACTAAACATTGTATTTGCACCCAAAAATATGTCCAGTGTGCAGCACCTCGGCCGAAACTTATGTGCAGGATCCAGCAACAGACCAGTATTTGTTTTTCTTTTTGTTTTCGCCAACGAATGCCGCGATCTGGATTTTAAAGCAGCTAGGTACGAGTATGGTGTCCGGAGCGCGTCTACAACTCGTATTTTTAGCGCTTGCAAAAAAAGTGGTGCCTCGATTTCCGCCTGATGACGTCATAAAAGTCTCATGCTGTCGCCGACCGCGATCCTGGCGGTGCCACACCAGCGGCGGTGGTTGTGGCAGACGCCTGCTCGCTGCAGGTCGCTCTCCAGCTTGAAAGTTTACGGAAGCTTGAACAGTCAGGAGTTGCGACGCTGCGACGACAGCGACACTCGCGCTTTTTGACAAAACTTCTGCGACCAACCGCCAGGATCGCGACATCCGACAACATGACACTTGGGCTTTTGTGAGCTCATGTGTTGCCCCTTCGGGGCCACTTTCCAGTCGGAGACGCGGCACCATAGCGCAAGGCAATGCATCTACTGTGTTTTTGTCCCGCTAGGGAGGCTCAAGTGAGGGTGAGAGCAACTGCTAGATCGGGGATCATGGGATATGGACGCCATTTAATTGTTAAATTTTGCTGGGAGTCTATGGGGCAAAGGGTGGTTTTATTTCCTAACTCGGGTAATAAGAGCTCATTAATGTGCTTGAATAATTTACGCAAGGTATATATGATTAATTTTCCATAGCCACCAGTTATGTTCCGATAGGGGAAATATTTGTTTAACGCGAAAAATGGTAAATTCCACCATCTTGGACGTTGCTACTTGTCTGGCAACCCTGCTTTCTCCTCTCGACGTTTGCGATTCCCAGAGCGAGAAGGAAGCGAGAAAGGCTGCATCAAGGCGTTCGTTGCTTGTAATGGGAGGCGAGAGGAGGAAAGGCTCATGGAGCAACAGAGTTGCAACAGAGCGGGCGTCTGCTCTCGTGCAGGCAACATTGGCGCATAATCTTTCCCAATCCTCTTCCTCAGGCGCCGCCATTAAATTGAAAACGCTCTCCAGGTTTTGAGTTGCGCCCAGCCTCACTAAAGCCTCCCTATGTCCTACCACTAAGGCCCCCTGCTACCGACTAATGGTGACGCGCGCGACCAAAAGTGTCCCTGTGTTAGGAATTCGCGATTGGCGAAACGTGTAAGATGATCGCCTTTATTTTGATTAATTTTGATGTCATCGATGGAAATTAAAACAATATCACACTCAACTTTGACGGTGTTGGTTTAGCAGTGCGATGACTTCAAACTTCCTTCGCGCTTTTTACACGCACCATCCATCTTGTAGCACTGCGCAACTGAGGATAAGTAGCCAGGTTTACAACTCGTGACGCCCCAGAGAGGCCAATCCTGCTTTTGACGTCCCGGACGGGAGCCACAAGAGGGCGCCACCGAAACACCTCGGTGCTAATAGACGCTTGCAAGCAACCGCGCTTAGATAGCTAGTCTGGCCACGGTGGATGGAAAACGCTTTGTTTGGGCGCCAGTCTGGAAACCGCGGGTACGCCTTAGCAATGCTTGATCGGAGCCGTATATGTAGAGAGTTTGGCCATTCATTGGGAAGTATGGGAGCCAAATGAGGAGGCGCCATTGGCCGAAAGCGGGCTGGGCGTGTTCCAGGGCGTCTTCACAAATTCGAATGTGGCCAACCAGAAGCCGGAAATAATACACTGGGGGTGGTCGCGAGAAACAAACTTAGTAAGTGCGTCGGAGTAACTCTCGGTGACTGAAAATATGGTGCTCGTGATGTCTCAATCACGGTCATCCAAAATCATGGTGGAAGAGTGCGACTAGCGGAACGATCGACATAATCCGTACGCCAGGCGCCTTGGGCCGGCAATTTTCCGTCCGAGCGGTTACACCTTGTCCGAGCAAAACAGAGTTCGAGCGGCGCATTTGTTTCTTACATCTTTCTGCAGGATCATGATCGAAACATCACGTGCACCCTATTTTCAACCATAAAGGGTTACTACATATAACTCTTACGCGCTTATTAAAACGATTAAAACTGTTTCTCGCTACCACCGCTAGGGGATTCTTTTCGGCTTCTGGTTGCCCAAGGGAGCATGCCAAGCCCTCTTTCTGCTTCTGGTACACGCCCTGGCTCTGCCCGCGCCTCCCATTGGCCAAACTCTCCATATACACTGCTCTGTGCTTGACTATTTGACGATCTACACACATCAACAGCAAGATGGCGGCGCCCGGAGGCCGTACTTGCAAACGTCTATAAATCTTTTCAAAGATCGCCTTCTGAGTGCTGCCATCTTTGTCTAATGGGCGTGCGCATTAGCTATCTTCCACGAAATATGAGACGCCGCGCATGCGTCCACAGCCCAGTGACTCAGCATTTTTCGCCTGTGTGATAAGCGCTGGAAAAGTCTATAGTAGCTGTAGACCTTTCCAGCGGCAGCCAATCGCTTGGGCTAATCTTTTTTAGTGCCGACTGGAAAGGTCGGCACTAAAAATGACTAGTTCAGAGCGATTGATGGTCGGAAAGATGAAAGTGCAAGCCGCTGCGCTGCGCTGTCGCGAGTACGCCAAAATCGGTACTGATTGGACGGTTCCCACTTTTGGATCTTGGGTAGGGTGACCACCCGTCCCGCGACTCGCGCGACTGTCCCGCATTGAGGGCTCATGTCCTGCGTCCCGCAAGAAATCCCAAAATCTTCAAAATGTCCCGCATTTCACAACGTCGTAACATTCACTACGCAAATTATGGCGCTTCGGAACAACGGGCCACGGGGAAACGCGGAGGTCGCTGATGAACGTGTGAATCTCGATGGTACACCATTTTCTCTCCAAGCACTGCGGGAGGCGAATGTCGTCCTTGCAGGAGACAGACACGCATGCGCCGTTGTGCCTCTACCCTTGATGGCAAAATGTTGCAAGCGAAAATTGTTGGCCAAAAGTCGAAAAATGAACTATTGCAATTATTTGCAAATCTTAATTCATCATGCGAAAAGGTTGTTGTGGAAAGCTTCTTTTTAGTGAAGACGGCCACACAAGACAAAAAAACCTGTAACTCACAACGGACGAAAAGACAACATAACTTTCTAATTTTGTGTTGGAGCATGTTAGCATAAAAGTAAGTATCGACAAGAAACAATAAGCCGAAAAATATTTAATATTTCTTATTTCCTTTTCATGCATTGGTGTCTGGTGCAGTCGATTTTTATTTTCAATTTAGACATTTCTAATAAAATATTTACAATTACATTCAAACAAAAACATGTCACTGTTAGTGAAAATTATTTTAGCTTAATTGCCGCACAAAATTTTTAGCGGTATATTATGCTTTCAGACAGCACAGGATAAAGGGGTTTCCTTAATTGGCCTTTGCCATGGACTCCCTGGCCTCGAAACTCGACCAGCCGAGGTATCCTTGAACTGTTTAATGGGGCTGTTGGAGGGAGCTGTGAAGGCCATTCTTCCCGCCTCTCCCTTTGTTTTGTTTTTAAAATATTACGCATGTTTGACCCAAAGCAAGTCATCCTGTTTCCGAAAGTGATGCCTGGGACAACCACCATCTTCCACAGGCTCCTCATTACTTCAAAATGGTTGAAGTTATGAAGAGTCTGTCCCACCGGTCTCTCAGTTTGCTGGATCGCGCATCCTCACTTGGTCGCTGTAGCACGAGTGCAGCCACCGGAAGTTCTGAATCAGCTATCTTGGGCCTGCGTAAAGTCGGTCAGGCGAAACCTTGGAGAGGCTGGACGGCTGCGTGCTGAAAGACACGTTTTCTGCTCGTTCGCCGTCAGTCTCCGAATAAGTTTTGAAAACCTTCTGTATAAACGGTCGTAGCTGCCTTTGAGAACTCTTGGAAATTTTTACGAAAGCGCAGTGCCGAAGGGAAAAGGCACAACTCGCTGAACGGAAGTATTGCGGCTTCGCAGCGTGATTAAAGCACATGCCTTGACACGCCGAAGTGCTGCGTCTTTGTGCCTTAGCACGCTTAGATACCGATCCAAAATTGACGCCGCAGGGTCAGGTCGGGTTGGGTGGAGTCAGGTCTGGCTTGTACGGGTTGGTTCGTCTTGAGTCGGCTTGGGTGGGTTGGGGTGGGGTCGGGTGGAAAGAATTCGGGTCGGATCAGTTAACGTCGGGTTGGGTTTCTTAAAGCCATCCTGCAAACTGCATGAAATCTTTCTGACACCTGTGTGCCAAAGAAGCATGAGGCACCCTTTGCACGCATGAGAAACTATACTCGCGGACAACTTTCTGTGGCATTTAAGAAGTGAAGAGTGCTGTACAGCTTTGCTCGGCGCTCAATGTACGGGAGAGTCCATGTGGCCATAGCTTTGACCGCATAGACACAAAATGTTGTCCGCCAGTATTTTCAACTTTCAGCGGTGGTGGCATCGCTGTGTGAAAATTGCACTCTCTAGCTCCAGTATGATCGACCTCGGAATGAAGATGGTTGCTTACACCTTCTTGGCTTAGAATTATGAGGGAGGGCTTTTACATCGCTCGTAGTTTACAATATTAGAATTACTGACGCGTCGCAGACCTAACGTTGTAGTGCTGTTCTACGACGATCATCCATATGCCAGCCATTTTGGTAGGAACTGGTGCGTCCGCTATAGGTCGTGAAAGTTCCGAATAATCGCTTTCGCTCCAAAACGCCGCAGATCGGGTGTAACTCTCAACTTGAGGTCGGTGTATATCTCAGAAAGGCAGTGGTGAGTGCGTGTTTCCGCAGCAGCCCTACGGATGCATTCCGTGCAGGAAGCACCTTCTGCAGGCTCCGGAAGAGCGGCGCAGCGATCGACAAGGCCCGGAGCCGAGTCCGCTGCACGGGCAGCGGTCCTTCCTGAGGGAGCTGTTCTCGAGCAAGCCGGCCATGCGCGTGCAGGCCTGGACGGGGGCCGACGGAGACTACGCGAGTCCCGCCAAGCGGCCCCGCAAGCACCACCATCGCGCCAAGGTGTCCTTCTGTGCCGAGACCTCCGGCAGACCGCGCTTTGACAAGTCCTCACTGCGACTCAAGAGCAGGTTCGTATATTGTTTAGTTCTCTTCGCACAACGGACGGCAAGTGAGATGAAACTCGTTTAGACCGATGCAACGATGGTACATTGTAACATAGGCCTTCGTAATCAAGATTGGGAACTCATGGTAGCCCCCTTTGTGTCTCGAGTTTGAACCTCCTCTCCTAAACACCCCCCCCCCCCCTCACCCCCTCCCCGTCCCCAAAAGAAAGCTAGAGTTGGGGGCTAAAAGGCCCCAACTGTAGTTTGGATGGCTCTATCGTGCTAATAATACATAAAATAGTTAATTTTTTCACAGACATTTATGCGTCAAATGTTGTGAAATGCGATCAATTGGCTGTGATGTGCAGCGCTTCTAACTACTACCGCAGCAGACGCAGATTTCTTTGTCACTTTTGTTTCTCCTGGAATATGTACCATATTGATCTGGCACAATTAAAAGAAGCGATCGCTCTAACCGGTCAAACGAAAACTTCAAGTTCTAGACTGCTGAAACGAGACAATAACAGAAGAGATATAAACCAGTGCGAGGGCGCGAGTAGCTGTAGGCCCGTAATAAGCGACTGGACATTTCAAGACACCCAACTTGCAGGTCAACGTCCGACCTCGCTGCTGACATGGCTGCCGCCCTTAAGCCGGCGCTACTGTTGACGTCAGCACTTGGCTCCTCAACAGTTCCCGGGCGCCGCCGCCAATCCCTCGGCGGCGATCGGCATCTGGAGACGACTGTCCCAGAGACAGTGACGCATAGCCATAGCCTGCCCGAACTACTGGTCCCGGATACCATGCCGCCGGTTCCACTCGACCCGGGGCCGCCGGACAAACCCGTCTGTACCAGGGTACCTCCGACGACAACGTCAGCTGAACCCACGACTGTGATCGCACCCACACGTCGGAGGTCGTCACAACTGGATGCCTCCGTAGACCCGATGACGCCGGTACACATTCCTGTCACGTCCCCTCAGAGTGCGTTAGTCAAAGACTCGTTGAAGCCACCCAGTATCCTCGGTCAGGCGCGTCTTCGAGAGCGCAGTCGAACAACTACAACACTGGGGGCGGTGACCAAGCCGGATGGAACAACTAAGGATGTTGCCATGGCCGTGCCACTTAGGAAGGCCGCGATCCTGACGGCAGCGACGGCGGCGGCCACAGCGGCGGCGGCAGCCGGGACTGCCACCGCTAGCCGATCCGGAACATCCCAAGTTGCCGGACATCCAGCCACCAACGACGCTGCGACGGAAACCGAGGTTACGTGTACGCGTATCAGTGCCAGAGGAAAGCGATGCTTCAGATGGTTCAGAATTCAAGCCGGGACCTGAAACATCAGAGGCTCCGCTTCTTCCACCAGGTAGTGCTCCTGAACCGGCTCCTGACGTTTCACCGTCCAGTCCTCCACCAGTTGAACCTCCAGATAAGGGCAAAAGAACAAGAAGCCGGCCGAAAGAAACAACAGAAAAGACCGAGGGTGCACTCTCCAGAGTGCAGAAGATGAGTGGTGAAGACAAAGACAAGCTCGGGTTCCATAAAGATAAGCATAAAGCAGACGATAGCGATGATAATGAGCCTAAGGTAAAGAAGGAGCCCGAGAAAAAGACTACAACCAAGGACCCGAGTCAGACCGGAAAAGAGCCAAAGAGCGAGACCTCGGAAAAGGTCGAATCCGACGAGGGGAAGGACGATGTGGAGTTTGTAGTGTTTATCCAGGAGAAAGCCCCAGACAGGCCCAAGCAGCTCATCATCGTCCCTGGGCCGCCACAACGCGCAGGATCCGTGGACAGCTTGCTCGGAGACTCCCGCCCCTCGCGAGCCAAGAGAAGAGCCTCGCTGGACAGTGGTGTTCAGGCCGACGATGACCCGGCTCATGCATCCGAGCGCAAGGAGCGTACTACGCAGGTACGTGGAAGGTCTCATCCATGTTACGGTCAAAGAGACGAATTACCTGATTCGACGTATCTGTATCCTACTACCGTAAGGCTGACCCACACGGCGTGTATGTGACCTTTCTTTTCTTTCGAAACGAACATACCCAAAATCCCTTGTTAGGCTCTATTCAAAGGTGCTTTCAAGGCCAGTGCGCGGTATATGAAAACTGTAGCAGTTACCTACAAGAGACTGACCAGATCAGGAAGGCAAGATGACTATACTTGGCTATATGATGTAGCCAATCAATCAGCGTCAAAAGTGCATCGTCACGGCGTTCATTGTCTTTGTGCGTTTGCAATCACAGACTTGACCAATCACGCCCAGTGAATGCGCCGTGATCCTGCGCTTCTTTTTTCTTTTTTTTTGCGCGTGATTGGTTTAGCCGTTAAAAACCAGAGCGCAGAAATGACGAACCCCGTAACGGTGCAATTTTGGCGCCGCTTAATTGGCTCCATCGGATCGTGGCGTCGGCTGCGGTAGGACTTGAAGTGAAACTGAATATAGACCAACTCAACCTTCTGACGTCACGCCACTGCTGTGGTGCTGCGGTTGGCACTGCACATGCGCAGACGCCTCACTACTCCCGAATCTGGTTTCTGAGCGCGCGTAGTGCCCACACCTGGTGTGCGCAAAGCGGGCTTACTGGTAAACACCGTGTTGGTGTGTAAGTTGCTTCCTGAAGTTGAATGTACATTCTGATTAGACGCTGTATGTAACAAAGTGGGTTGCAAAGTGCCTGCATTTAAACTTTCCAGTTTTTCAAATTCAATGACCTCTTCACCTTCTCTTTAAAGGTTTTTATTTCTAACGCCTCTTTTGTAAAGGCCTTTCTGTTGAAGGGCCACTTGTATCTAACTCTTAGGCAATTTTCAGGCTCTAGGAGAACCCGGTGAAACGAGCCTCCCAGCATCTCTGCCGACGTTTCTTCGTAGCAAGACCAAAGATGACGATGACGTCGGCCGGGGCCGCCAACAACGGAGGGCTAGCAGCATCATAAGAGCCAGGAGCCCGAGTAGCAGCAGTAGGGAGAGTAGAGACAGCCAAGAATGTCTGGCTTTGCTGGGCGCAGCTGCGGCTCCTGTCCATCGGAGGGTTCCCAGCGACGTCCTCATGCGTTGGCAGAACGTGTTCTCAAGAGAACCTGGTGAATCACTAGAACGACCCAAACCGAGGGTCTATGTGCCCGAGGAAGCGGGTCCTTCAACAGCTCGCGGACTGGAGATGTCTACTTTGCCAATTGCTGGCCGTGTCAAACAGCTCTCGCAGGAATTCTCCTACCAGACGTCTAGTAGTGCCCGCAGTGTGGTGACTGTGCGTAGTTCGACTGCGAGTGTGGCAAGGGCCGAGTCTAAGGCGGAAGCATTTGTCGCTAAGGAGAAGCGCAAGAGGTGACGCGGTCCTCCGGGATACCCACCGGGAGGTCGTGACGTGGGAACCCCTGGAGATTAAGTTCTTGTGTGACGTTCACTCGACGATATCGTGGCCACATCGAATCACAGGCGACAAATGTTGTTCCTACTTCGTTTACGACTGCATTACACTATGAGTTTGTAATTGCTAGTCATCGGTGCATCCACTAGTCAGTGTGTATCACTGTCTTTTCTATGACTGCATGCTCATTTGGTAAACTGAGCATACATAGACATCCGCAAGACAACGTGAGATTTGTTTGTTTATGAGAACAGAGATCACCAGAGGCAGTGCTCAAGATACATGCCTCTTGTATGCCTCGTTCCTGGAAACGTGTGTGTGTGTGTGTGCACGCGTGCTCTACTTTTCTAGACACTTTTGAAACAATCTATATTCGATAGTTTTGAAGTGGAGTATTTCCTTTCCAGTGAATCCCATCGAATTTAGCGCACCTTGCTACATGTGTGTTCGCTCAGGACTCAAGATGCGTCTGATCTCGATCATCTGGATGTGCTGGCCGGTCTGTTCGGGTTCTGGAACGTATGTGTGAGAGGGGGGGGGGGGGGGGGTGGAGAAAAGAGAGAGGGAAGTGGTTCCCACAAGCCCATATGGTGGGCAGGTTTAGCTATTCGCGACTCCAGCGAACTATAGGGGGCGCGCTGGTCAAGCAAAATGGCGGACGAAAGAAGGTCGTTTTCGTCGTTCAGCACGCTGACCACCATAAATATTTTTCACTGCGGCGTAAAATTGGTGTTACAGATGAAAGCAAAGCGATTTTTTGACGGTAGGAACGTTTTTCTAGTCAGTGCGTAGGAATGACACGGCTGAAGCATAAAAATAATTACTGGAAACGATGTGTGTCTCTATGCTGCCTACGGGATAAAAGCAGAGATAGCAGACGACAGAGTCGAAACGACCTCCTCTTCTGAGCTTCTCGGCGTTGCCGCAACGCGGCGTCGGTTTCGCTGGAGTCGCCAATAAGCTGTTGCAAGATCGATCTCAGCAAACGCAGGGACCCTCATACCCACTAGAAAATAACACATTGTAGTGGCTCATTCTTAAGCTTGACTGTCGTAACGCGCTCAAAATTACGGTACCATGACGCGTTCTCAGTAGTCGGTTGGTGAATCCGGCAAAGTACACGCTGACACAGCACGTTCGTAAGACGCCATTGGAGCAGCTGGGTTGTGGTCTTTGCTTTGGCCCAGCTTGACGGCAAACAATCGTACAGATCCACCTAATCTTCATGAGCATAAATAACGCGAATGTATAAAATAAGACATGCCTTTTAACGAGATTTCATAATCGCCACGTAAACAACGTCCCAAATAACGATATCATGGTCGGGTCGGGTGAGGTCATGATCAGGTCGGCTCAGCCAAAATCTTACTTGTGCCTCATCATAGGCTTCCACAAGGACAGCATGGGAGAACGCAAAGAGTGCTCTCCTCACTTGAAATTTTTACGTGTGATTACACGTTTCAACTGCTTTTCACTCAATACCATGTCATATGGGCATTAAGTTATATTTGTTTCACCAAGGAAACTGGTTATTTTCAAGAAAATTACATCCGAATAATCAGCAGGTGTCTGACCTCAGGCTGTACGGCCGTGTACTGGCCAGAAGGAGTTCAGACTTTTTCCAAACTAGAAAAAAAGAAAAAAAAACCTAGATTGTGTCGCGGATTTGTTTAATTTCATGTTTACATGTGGCCGCAATTCGAAACAGGGTGGGGCTTTGTACGAAAATCTACAAGCTTATGGATGGTGAAGAGGGATTAAAGATGAAGCTGTGGATGGACACTGTGTGTAAGAGGCGCACAACGTGTCTCGCGTCTAGGAGTCATTGGTAGTTGAAGAACGAGAGTAAATCTTTCATGCCATCCTGAGCCTTTTAAAAGGGAACTAGGCCCCAAGTCATACGAGTAAGGCATTCCTTACTACCTAGTTTGTCCGAATATCCTTTGCCCATTGCATAAACTGCTCTGATGGGAAGTTATTAGGGTCATCCGTTAAGTCTGAAGCAAATAAAGTTAAAAGCGTTTGTTTTAAAAAGTATAGTTCGGTTAAGCTCGAATTTGATACACCTATGGTCGGGTGAGCGGGTTGTTATGTTGTCCTAGCTCTTTCAGGAACGACTCTAAGGTTATGGCTTCCGAAGTTTGAGCTGGTGAAGTGCGGATGCAAATTTTCCCCCACAACAAATTCTCCTAGCAAAACGAAACAAAACAAAAATAAACAAACAAACGTAATACAAAATGTTAGGGCCGGTTTGCCAGTAAGGGCGGTTATCTCTCCAAACGGTAAAAATAGCCGCAAAAAAGATTTTGAGATCACGTGACGGCTCCATGGGGAGAAAGTCCTTAGCGTATCAACCGATTCCACTCAGCGGACGTAAACCTTGCCTCTTGTTTTCTGTAATTCTCGCTCAATTTGACCTTCCACAGAAATACCTCTATATTACGCTCCCAAAGTACGCGAAAAAGATTAATTTGATTTACATTTCAAGCATATCCACCCTCTTTGCGCGCGCAAAATCGGGCCTGAATAAGTGAAGCAAGGACAGACTTACGGAAGCCATTTGCCTGGAACGGTAGGTACCTTTAGCGTCTTGTCTCCACGGAGTCGGTTACGTGATCCCAAAATTTCTATTGGGGCCATTTTAATCGTTGGAAGAGATAGCCGCATTCACCGGCAAACCGGCCCAGAAACACTTTCCAGGACGCCTGCAGACATGTCATATAAAGTGTTTGCTTGTAGAGTTGCTTCTCGCACATTCCAGTGACCAGGCTTTCTTTTCGTTATTTTTTTTTCCTTTCGATGATCCGAATTTTATTTCCATTTCTGTTTTTTTGCAAAAACACCCACAACAATAAACTCCATTTATTTGCAATTTCCGTGTTGTTCACCATTATTTCTCAAATTCCGAGCGTAATCGCGGCAAGAAACTAGCTAGGGGCGCTTCTGATTTCCTCACTACGGGTAGTGCTCATGCTACCCACGGGGTTATGTTTTAATTTTTATAGTGCATAGAAGCTTGGCATTGCACGTGCTTGCAGCAGCAGAGGAAGTAAAAGTATCCTCATTCTGGGTTGCGGAAAAATTCCACCAGGCGGCGATACCCAAACTTCTCGTCGTGAATGGGGTGGTTTCAAGAAACGCCTTTTCACTTCAAGTATTCGCAATTCTGCTCTCTATCAACATAAAGTCCCTCGATGTTTTTGGGAGTGTCTTGCAAGTAGCGTCAAATGCGCCAGTGCACGAGGCCAGTGTCTCGAGCAGAGGTCGGCATTTTAGGTTGCCCTAACTCAGCTTCACAGCAACAATCACCTCAGCCCCTCACTCACCCTCACCCTCACAGCTACACTCACCCTCATCCTCACAGTCACACTCACCTTCAGCCCTTCACTCACCCTCACGGCCCTCACGCACTCATGGCCCCTCCCTCACACCCCTTACGCACTCACCGCCCTCACGGTCCTCACGCACTCACAGTCCTCACACCCCTCACGCACTCACGGCCCTCACAGCCTTTACGGCCCTCACGCACTCATGGCCCTCACACCCCTCATGCACTCACCGCCCTCACGCACTCACGGTCCTCACAGCCCATGGCCCTCACGCACTCATGGCCCTCACACTCCTCACGCCTCTCCCGCACTCACGGCCCTCACGGTCCTCACAGCCCTCACGCACTTATGAACTTCACACCCCTCACGCGCTCACGGCCCTCACAGCCCTTACAGCCCTCACCCATTCATGGCCCTCACACCCCTCACGCACTCACCGCCCTCACGCCCCTCACGCACTCACGGTCCTCACAGCCCTCGTGGCCCTCGCGCACTCATGACCCTCACACTCCTCACGCCTCTCCCGCACTCACGGCCCTCACGGTCTTCACAGCCCTCACAGCCCTCACGCACTCATGGACTTCACACCCCTCACGCACTCACCACCCTCATGGCCCTCAACCCCTCACGCCCCTCACGCACTCACAATCCTCACGCCCTCACGGCCCTCACGCACTCATGGCCCTCACACTCCTCACGCCTCTCCCGCACTCACCGCCCTCACGGTCCTCACGGTCCTCACAGCCCTCACGGCCCTCACGGGCTCATGGCCCTCACACCCCTCACGCACTCACGGCCCTCACGCACTCACGGCCCTCACGCACTCATGGCCCTCACACCCCTCACCGCCCTCACGGCCCTGACGCACTCACGGCCCACATGGCCCTCACACCCCTCATGAACTCACCGCCCGCACGGTCCTCCCCTATTGGAAAATCTTGATAACGGAAAGATGATGGAAAAACCTCATACAAGCGTAACCGTAATATGGGACAACCTATACCAGCGAAAAGGCGGCTCCACCATAGTGGATTAAGTCGGAACCATACAAGCGTGTCGTACTATGGGACATCCTATACCAGCGGAGTGGAATATGCGGAACCATGTAGGCGGACGGAACAATACAAGCATAACGTAATATGGGACATCCTATACCAGCAAAAATGCGATACCAGGATGGTGGAGCCAAATGGCTTCACCAAGCTGGTATCGCCTTTTCTCTGTTATACAGGGCGATTTTTTTAAGCTTTACATATTTGTTTAAAAGGTCGTGAAAGCTACACTTCCGTGGTTCGTGCAGGTTAGTTATACGGCCAGGGGTACGTAGTATAGGGGCCTAATCGTAACGATCAGTCGAATAATTAAATACAATTTGTTAATTAACCTTTTAATTACTGAAAATGTACACATGGTTTCAAATAGAAACTTGATGAGAGTTATCGAAAACCACTAAATCAACTCTTTTTAGAAGGATATAACGCAGGGGTAGCATTTTACGTGTTTTGTAAAAACGCTTTATTTGGATCCGTTTCTAGGTTTCGGTTTCTTATCGGAGCGTATCTCTGCGCCCACGGTCCTGTTCCCCAGGGGTTTAGTCGCGCAACCCACGTGCGCCCTGCTTCCCTCCATCCTATGAGGGAGGCGAGAAGGTGCCTTCGCACTGCAGCCACTGGTCAGCAGAATCGCAGGAACAAAGATGCGCTCTGATAAGAAACCGAAGTCTGGAAACGCGTCCAAATTAAGCCTTTTTTTTATAACGCCGAAAAATGCTGCTTCCGTCTTATATATTCACGAAAAGGGTTGATTTAGTCTTTTTCGGTGATGCTTAGCAACTCTCTAATTGGAATTATTTGTCTATTTTCACTAATTAAAAATTTAAGGAACACATTATACTTAAAGAGAAGGTAGAGTGGTTTTGTATTTGAGGAAACACATTTAAATCTTCTTCATTTGACCTCCAGAATCTCAAATATCAAAATTATTTGGTAATTTGGTGAATCGAGGATGCATAGAATCATTTTTAAAGTATCACTGGAGGCACTCTTTCCCGGACAGTGACGTCACAAAAGGAGCTTTCGAAATCTCTGCTCACGCATCTTCAGCGCCAATCAAAGCTATGCACGCACACGCTATTTTTAAAAAGGGGAAAAAAAGACGTCACGACTGGTGCCAGTGCGGGAGAATAGAACTAGAAAGCTTGCGATTGAACGCGCGGCCCTCAAGCGACACATGCTTGGCAGCTGAAAAATCCCCTTACGACGTCACTACTGGTCAGATGTTTTTTGCGTTTTCTTAAGTTTAGCTATATCTTTGGAGAAAACGAACGTGATATTCAGATTCACGGGATAAAACTACACTAGAATCAACCTCCATCTAGTTTTCCGAAAGAAGTTTTGCACTTCCCTTTAATAAGCCGACTCATCATTACAATTAGCCCTTTATACCATGCCCCCCTGGCCATATAACTCACGTGCACAGACCGCGTAAGTGTAGCTTTTACGGCTTTTTTTTTTCAACAAATCTGTAAAGCATACAAAGAACACCCTATAGCATGTCCCCTAATACGATACGACTGTATGGTTCCTTCCCCACTTGCATCCTTCGGGAGAGACTCGCAGACATCCAGCGTTCCATTGGAATGCTGGATGTCAGCGAGTCTCTACATCAGCGATTGGTTTGAAACAAGCATGATGTTTGCACACAAATAAGCTCTTGTCCGAGGTCCTCGAGGAGCACTAATAGCAGTGGCGAAATGTAGTGACGTGGTAAATTTGGTAGCAAGTATTTATTTCTAGAAGAATTGCATGCAGCAAAGCTTAACTTTGCTCAAAAGATGACAATTATAAATTCAATACTGAACAAAGGTGCCCCTTGAGCTGACAGGCCAAACTCACACTCTTGCCACTCAGGAGTTCCTAACTTGTGCGTAGAGGATCAGCACAGCCCAGATATGTGCTGCGAGCGCACCTGCGATATAAAAATTGAATAAACATGAGATGAAAAATAATAGACGTTTACAATTCTCCTTTAATGCGAAATTAGAGCGCAGATCTTGAGGAGGAGGATGGGAGGGTATGCCACCCCTCCCCCTCCCCTCATCCTCTTCTGCTCCCTTCCATTTAGCGGGAAATTTCCCTAAATTTAGCAGGAAAATTTTCTCACTAAATTTAGCAGGGAAATTAATGTCCCTTGACCTCAACACCAATTCAGCTTTCCCACTAAATGTAGCGGGGAAAATGACGTTACATGACTTTGTGTCACGTCAGCCAGAAACAAACACAGTTTCTCCACTCGATTTAGCTGAAAAATTAATGTCAAATGACCTCTACATTAATTCAATTTCCTGCCAAGTTTAGCGGGGCAGCTATGCCGATGGCAACGCCGCGAAACGGGCACCTAAGAGCTGCGCCCTAAAAAACTAAATGCCTCACATAAAATAAAGTGATAATTAGAGATAAGACAAAGAAAAGAGAATCTAAGATACCGCTTTAATATCATTCCTTTTGTCCGTTCTCAAATATTTTGATTTCAAAAAATGTTTATCTCTTTATCCATACCCAGAGAAACCCCCCCAGTTTCAGCATGAATGCAATAAATCAGTGCAGACTAGACCTTGTAAACCGTAATGCACATGAAAATGAATGTTTGCCACAAAGTCATGCATGAGTCGGTGGCTTGTACTAGATCACAGAAAGTATAAAACATAGAGAGGACGAAACACAGACGACTACATTCTTTCAACTCACAACAAAGTTTATTCCAAGGAGTACGAACGCAGGTTCCCCTGCGCACACTCAGGGAAAGGGGGAAAGGGCAGAGGTAGAGGGGGGGGGGGGGGGTAAGAGGAAGGAAGGGCGGGTGGGAGAGGCGGATGGGTGCGTCGACCCGTAGGGTTCGGGCCGCTCACCGAGGTCGTCTAATCACCCCGGACAGCTCTTGGCTAAGATAATCTATCTCTCTATCAGAGAGGGCTAGCGATGGGGAAGAGACATTGACTCCGGAGTTTTTTATTGCAAAAGATTCGATAACTTCCCTGCCGAACCTCTGAGGATGGCGCCCGAGCACGCGCGTTTTTTTGAACCTTGGCTCACATCCTCCGCATGTGTGGCGATGTGCTGCAATCGGATGCACCGAATCCTCGCTGGGGTCGGCGACCTCTCGGAAGTGCTCCCTCAGGTGGTCATTTAGGCACCGCCCCGTTTGCCCGATATATTCTCCCCCGCAAGAGAAAGGAATGGAATAGATTCTCTCTCTCCGCCAAGAGACGAACTGCTTTTCATGTTTCTTGGGACAGGGATTTGGAGGGGAAGGATTATTGACCTGACGGCACATCTGCTTCAGTTTGAATTTACACTTGAAGACGACTCCTACGTCGAAGCGTAAGGCGAGCGCCTTGAGGCGATGTGAAGTGTTGTGCGTGTACGGAATGACGGCGAATTGTTTTCGGCGGGGTCGGGGTGTAGAGGGAGGTGTGTTGGAGGAGGTAATAAGCCTCTTGAGAATATTCGTCAGAAGGTCTTCTGGATAGCCGGCTTTCCGCAATCTATCTATTTGGAGGATAACGCTGTTTGTGGCTAGATGAGGGCAGGATCTAGATCGTGCAGTCTTCATGAGGGACTTTACCAGGCCTAGCTTGACTGTTTTTGAGTGGGCTCATTTTGAGCTCGTATCTCTAAATACATTTGAAGTGAGGAATGTTTTTGAATAAAACTTCTAGGCTTTGAATTTGACAGTTTAAACGTCCATAAGAAACACTGTAGGCCACTGATTTTTTGTGACATATCAGAAATGGTGCAGCACTGCCATCCTTGCATACTTAACAAGAGTTTGCATTTTTTAACATGGCATGTGCTATTTTGATGCCCATACAGCCCTCTTTAACAAATTTTTTTCCGATAGAGCTTTCTATTGGTTCTCAACTCTCATGACAGAATCGGTACCTTGAATTCGCACTCGGCATCAACACTTTTATATATTGATGTAATAGTGAAAGACAAGATGTGTGGGCTTGAGTACGGCTCAACAAGCACAGATGTGTATAAAAGTACTGTATATATATATATATATATATATATATATATATATATATATATATATATATATATATATATATATATATATATATTGCGGGCATCTAACTCCGATTCCCCCAGACCCTGTTCCCGGATGAATATGACACTGCAATACTTCGCTCTCGGCAAAAGGGTTTATTTACTCACTTATTGCCTGGGGGGGGGTTTGGGATCGGGGAACGGTGATCAGCGGGGCCGGGGGGAGATCCGCTGCCCCGCAGCTGCTCAAGTCCCAGCGGTAGTCGTCACACCGCGTCGTGTCCAGGGTCGCTGTCCGTCCGTTCGTCGAGTCCGCCACTCGACTTCGCACCCGCACTCCCCGTGCCAGCGTCCGTGCCCCGTCGATCCCCATGCCAGCGTCCTCGTTTCCCGCCACCGCTGCGCGCTGTCCGCCGTCGAAGAACTTTCTCCAAGCGCTGCCGTGCGAGAGAGAGACTTTCTTTGTCCGGCTTCCCCTTTTCTAGCCTTCGCCCCTTTGTCTTGGGAAGCTAGTGGCGTGACGTCAGTTGGCCTAGGGGAGCGGTCCAGCCGGACCTTGAGCTGCGCGAGGTCACCGCCGCTCCCCCGAGGCGAGACGTATCTCGGAGGTTTGGCGCGCTAAGCTGCTGCCGGAAATTGGGGCCCGAAGGGTCGGCGCGGGGGAGGGCAGCCAGATCTCCACACCTCCCTCCCCTCAAGGCTCAGACTCCGGGGGGCTTGAGGTTGCGTGGTTCCCAGGAACTCCGGCGGGGAACTCGATCAGCTGAGTGTCACCGATGATGAGCACCCTCGATGGTGATGGTGGTGGCATAAAACCAGGCAGGCCAGTGGTGGACGTTCATTCACTGGGCAGCCCGCAACCGACGGAGCACGTCCACGAACTGGTGCGGAGCACCACAGCTCACAACACGCACGGGCACTCAGGCACACACCACACGCCGGTTCTTAAACTTCGCTTCCGTCCCAAATATCCCAGACAGCGAATCGCGCAAAAACGAATACCGGCACGCTATACCAGACTGCGCGACGAAACCAAAATCTTTCGATCGTTGGACATGCCACGAAATAAAAACAAAACTCTTCATTTCAATACCAACAGGCAGGCAATCATCAAGAACATCACGCTGCACGTTCAAGAGGTACCTAGGAGGAAAAAGTATTCCTCAACTAAAAAGCATAAGCACTCACTGTATACTCAATTTGTACATATGCCCACTATACAACGTTTGCTTCTATAAAACTCAACCGCATTCTTTTAAAACAGAAAACAATCTGACCGAACCCCAGAACCGCACACCTGCGATAACAGTATTGATTTCCAACACACTCGCGAGGAACGCACAAAACCTCAAAAATGAACAATAACCTCCCGTAAAACAGAAACGGCAACAATTCCTGCCCCGTCCGCGAGGTGCGACTCCAAATAGCTACGAATAAAAACACGCTGTCAACACTAGCAATTACTCAAGACGGGCACTCATGCACTCGGCGTTCGCGACACCCGAGCTACAAACACGCTACAGCCAAGCTACGCAGCACGCCTTCATCAGAAGGGAGAATCACCTTACTGAAAGGCTGGTGTTCCGTGATACCGGCCACAAATGCCAGTACAAAGGGAACAGTATCTAGATCGTACGGACAGCAGATCTAATCGGACAACCTATCTACACGGTTTGGTCCGTAACGTCCGGGCTTGCAACCAGATGTTACCGCTTCACTGCTCGGAGGTGACCTCCCAACAGGAGCGACGAGCGCGTAACGGCGGTCCGCACCGAACCCCGCACGGGCTCGACAACCGCGACAAGCGCATCGACGCACGTTAGAGTTCTCCCCCGGCCAAACCCCGACACCGCATAACTAAAAAGTCTTCCAGCTGATGTCAAGGCCGGCCGGGATCGAGCAATAAAAGTACGTCGTCAACGCGTCCCGCGACTGTTCGACGTTCTCGACCCGAGCAACGTGTCCACATACAAACGCAGTAGGCTACGCACAAAGCTCGCCCCCAACCAAGACAACACGCCGCATGACTGAAAAGTCTTCTTGCGACTGTGAGGACAGGTAGGGTTCGAACAATGTAAATATCCCACACGCGCACCTTTCATCTTCCGCGCAACAAGCGCGACACTGAAATGTCAAACAATCTAACCGGCCGGTCTTGGAAATGGACGAGCTAATAAACTATATTTGCTCTGCATGGACAGTTTCCGCAGCGTCGAAGTGTCTACCGCATTTACCGCTGGATTCCAACACCCGCTACCCATTCATGCAAAGGCTGCAGTTTGTACAGCGACGGGCTGACCCAACGCACAACAGTTACAGGCCGCCGACGGCCATGCCGCTGCCATAATTTCTAGGCTTCCCGGGCACGTACCCGCCGACGTGAACCGTACGTTTTCCCGGGCCAACCGCGCATCTGTACAGGATAAAACTATGAACAGCTCGTCACATCCTCGCAAGACCGCCACTCCCCTCGTGCAGCTCTTCACTGCACGAGCACAGCTCTTTCCCCACATAGCTGTCTTTTCTCCCCTAAATTTATAATTTCACTCTAACCCAGGTCTCTCCACGACCAATTACGCTCTCTACGCCCTCGCGTCCCAACGCGAACCCAAACACGGCTGAGAACCGTACTGTCGTATATCCGGCGGCAGCGCAAAGCACGCGCTAGCCGCCGCTCCTCCGGAGACGGAGAAAACGAAATGAAAGAGTAACTCCCGCCGCGAGGCTCGGCCCTCGATATGGCGGTGTGAGGATCCGGAACCAACTGTGCGCACAATTAAACGGAATCAACCTCACGACTCTACAACCAGATACGCACGGGTCATGCCCATCGCATCAAACTGGCTTCCATGGAGCATTACACACGCACAGCCACTGATAAAGTGAAAACGGAAACTCGGTGGTTTTCAGGATTCCGATGTCTGCGCACCAGACATCGCGCATCCGGCACGATTTAGTGGGCTTAGCCCCTAAATGTAGCCTCTGGCCACAAGGTACTCGTTGAAAGCGATCTTGGCCGGAACCACAAGAGCGCATACCGTACCTTAAAACGCTGTCAACTAATGAAGCTCAAAACCGCGCTGACAGCTCAAGCAAGGCCAACTGGGAGCTAGCATACGGTAACACTGGGACGCTAGTCTCCTCCCGGACAAAATGCAATGCGGGAATAATTTCCAAACACAGTCAATGCATGCAACCGCCATCCGCAATGGGAGCGTTCTCCACCCAGAGCGATGCCTCTCTAACGCGTCCGATCGGTAACAAAACATCCAAAACATTACATCGATACGCGAGCAAGGGCGGTTAGGCGCGTCACATCCCCCAAACCGTGAGCTGGCATGTTTCCCAGCAGACGTGGACGGCCGGAGGCGTAGGTGGGGTGACGCCCGACGCTACGGGCCTCGGAAAGTGCAGTAATTTCGACGCACACAGCGCTCTTGCGCAGCAGGATCAACCCGCCAGCATCCAACGGCGCGCTGAACAGCAAAAAATAAAGGCGCTTCTCGTAGCGGGGGATACGCAAATTCCTGACAGGCTGGGAAAAAGGGTTAATCCCTTAAAAAACGGTCAAGGTCCTCGCCTCCTCGTCGGGCAGGCGATCGTGTCAGGACCTTCGTGCGGCGCGCCCGCAACGAAACTTCGTGCGGCGTTCCTGCGACGAAGATTACCCCTAAAAAGAGCGCGAAACAGCGTCCAAATTCAACCGGAAACAGGTTAGGAATCGGAATGCCTGCCTGATCGAAAATCAGGCCCCCACGTTGCGGCGCCAGTTTATGCGGGCACCTAACTCCGATTCCTTCAGACCCTGTTCCCGGACGAATATGACACAGCACTTCGCTCTCGGCAAAAGGGTTTATTCACTCACTCATTGCCTTGGGGGGTTTCGGGATCGGGGAACGGTGATCAGCGGGGCCGGGGGGAGATCCGCTGCCCCGCAGCTGCTGCAAGTCCCAGCGGTTCGTCAACACCGCGTCATGGGGACGTCGTCGTCCAGAACCGCCGTCTGGTCCGTTAGTCGAGTCCGCCACTCGACGTAGCACCCGCACTCCCCGCGCCAGCGTCCGTGTCCCGTCGATCTCCACGCCAGCGTCCTCGTCTCCTGTCGCCGCTGCACGCTGTCCGCCGTCCAAGCTGCCGTGCAAGAGAGAGAGCCTTTCTTTGTCCGGCTTCCCCTTTTCAAGCCTTCGCCCCTTTGTCTTGGGAAGCCAGTCGCGTGACGTCAGTTGGCTTAGGGGAGTGGTTCAGCCGGACCTTGAGGTACGCGAGGCCATCGGCGCTCCCCCGAGGCAGGACGCATCTCGGAGGTTTGGCGCGCTAAGCTTCTGCCGAAAATTGGGGCCCGGAGGGTCGGCGCGGGGGAGGGCAGCCAGATCTCCACAATATATATATAGGTGAGGTAAGGTAAATATAAAAACAATGGACCGGGAAAAGTTAATAAGTCAAAGATGCGTACTGTCGGAGTTACTAATTCGAAGTTTATTACGACGTTTCGAGCGGTCCCCGCTCGAAACGTCGTAATAAACTTCGAATTAGTAACTCCGACAGTACGCATCTTTGACTTATATATATATATATATATATATATATATATATTATATATATATATATATATATATATATATATATATAATGGGTGTCACAAAAGAAAATTTACACGGTCTTTTTTACCGCAAAAATAAACTAGGCATCGCCGAACGCTCATTCTCCGCCCAAAGGTAGCCCTAGAGGTCACAACCAGATGCCAAAGTTTCAGCCCGATCCGATAACTTAATCAAAAGTTATAAGTGATTTTCTGAAATTTTCAATGGGAAAATGGCGGCCGACGGAGTTTTTAAACACATGGGGCTCTATGGCACCAGAAACCGAAAACGGGCAAAAATGGGCTCCATTTTCCCATTGAAATTTTCAGAAAACCACTTATAACTTTTGATTAAGTTATCGGATCGGGCTGAAACTTTGCCATCTGGTTGTGACCTCTAGCACTACCTTTGGGCGGAGAATGAGCGTTCGGCGATGCCTAGTTTATTTTTGCGGTAAAAAAGACCGTGTAAATTTTCTTTTGTGACACCCTGTATATAAGTAGCAAATTATCAAATGATTGTGAACACAAATGTGATGGAATAATACATTAACGAGGAACGCATACTCCTGCTATACTTCGTCTAACCCTACGATGGACTAAATGCAGAAGCTACGAATCTCCAGATCCAATCACGAGCCACTTAGACATTGCGTGGTATTTCGCTTCGATGCACGTATCGGTGCCCGCGTCTCGGATCACTGATGGGAATGGGCGGTCAGTGGTTCGGATTGAGCAATGAGTGACTCAACAGTTTTACATTGCAAAGAAAGCCACGAGGTACTGGGGGGCTATGTTGGACAAATGTTTCGTTTCTCCTAAAAAGAAACGGAAGTTACGGAAGTGACGATGTCGCGTCTGATTGGCTAGAGGCTCAAATGACGAAAGAGGGAACTTTCGTAATTTGAGCCTCTAACCAATCAGATGCGATATCGCTACTTCCGTCACTTCTGTTTTTTTTTAGGAG
The DNA here is from genome assembly GCA_013358835.2 of Ixodes persulcatus. NCBI lineage: Eukaryota > Metazoa > Arthropoda > Arachnida > Ixodida > Ixodidae > Ixodes > Ixodes persulcatus. The sequence goes on from JABSTQ010009298.1 coordinate 311,088, forward strand.
AAACGAAACATTTGTCGAACATAGCCCCCCAGGTTCTTTTCAGTGTCGAAGCTATAAAAATGACGCACCGTTTTTGGATTCGGAACATTATTCGTCCGAACCAAATCAATGATAAGCCTGTTATAGTTTAGCGTGGAACGTGATTTGACCTGGCGGCCCGTGGCTTTGGCCTTCAGTCCATCGTAGGATGAGACGAAGTATAGCAGGTAGCAGCGGCGGCACGTGGAAAACAATGTCTGCTACGAACCCGAACGCGATGGACCACTGCGAGTTCTTTTTCGAGGATTGTAGACGAGTCGCCAGACTCTCCCGCCCAGGACCCTTTATCTTCGTCGTCGTCCATCCCTTTCGATCACGTGACTGGCCGCGTAACCGTGAGACTCCGTCGTGGTTCGTTTCTGCGGGGGCACTATTTAGCTACTTTAGTGAGAACTGCGGAAAAAATGGAGCTACTAAACAGAAAAAGGTAGCCCACATCGGAATGGAAACTCGTAACCGTTGCTCGTAAAGGTGTATCCACACGACGGACCGGGCCGCGGACCGATTGATCACGTGATGCGCGGTCCGTGGGCCGCCCGGCTGCAATGAGCATCCACACGGCGGACCAAAAGAGCAGACGGCAGAGCGAACGGGCGGTCTAACCCTCGACCTCACAGCTCCGCCAAACGCATGCAGCGAGCTGCTTTGAGGCTATTTGTAAGGAGCCAAGATGGAGGTTGAACGAAAGAGACGTTTGGCCGCGGTGGCTCTGGCGTTGACTATTGAGGACGAGGAGGACTTAAGTGAACCGAAAAGGGCAATCCCACAGAGCGGGGAATTGCTCCACGAGCGCATTGAAGTAAAAAGTTGCATCGTCGCACCATGCTGCCATCGTCGCACAACAAAAGGTTCGTCTTCTTCGTCTTCAACAGTTGGCGCCAAAAGAAAACGACTTTGGATTTGGATTCCAATCCAAACAACAAAAGTCAGCTTGTTGCCAGACTTAGCGCTTCAATTGTACTAAAAACGCCGCGGTCCGCCGCCAAGGTCCGGGCAAGAAAAGTCGCTTGGGCATTTCTCAGAAGCGCGGGCGGCGGACCGCCGGCGGACCTCGAATACCGGTGACGTAAGATCACGTGATGCACGGCCCGCGGACCAAAACAGCAATTTGGTCCGTCGTGTGGATACACCCATCACGTAGGTGTATCCACACGACGGACCAGGAGGAATAAACTTTATTGCAACTTGAGCAGACGAAAGCTTGTGGGTCGTCCCCAGGTGGGTGGCTGCCTCAGTCCAGGATGCCATGGTCCCGCGCTGCCAGTCTGGCCCTGTTCACCAGTTGGGACTGGTCCTCAGGTTTTGAGCTGGTCAGCTGGTCCTCCCACTGCTCCAAATTGCTGTTTTGGTCCGCGGGCCGTGCATCACGTGATCTTACGTAACCGGTGTTCGAGGTCCGCCGGCGGTCCGCGGACCGCGCTTCTGCGAAATGCCAAGCGACTTTTCTCGCCCGGACCGTGGCGGCGGACCGCGACGTTTTTAGTATAATTGAAGCGCTAAGTCTGGCAACAAGCTGACTTTTGTTGTTTGGATTGGAATCCAAATCCACGTCGTCTTTTGGCGCCAACTGTTGAAGACGAAGAAGACGAACCTTCTGTTGTGCGACGATGGCGGCATGGTGCGACGATGCAACATTTTACTTCATCGCGCTCGTGGAGCATTTCACCGCTCTATGGAATTGCCCTTTTCGGTTCACTTAAGTCCTCCTCGTCCTCAACTAGTCAACGCCAGGGCCACCGCGGCCAAACGTCTCTTTCGTTCAACCTCCATCTTGGCTCCTTACAAATAGCCTCAAAGCAGCTCGCTGCATGCGTTTGGCGGAGGTGTGAGGTCGAGGGTTAGACCGGCCCGTTCGCTCTGTCGTCTGCTCTTTTGGTCCGCCGTGTGGATGCTCATTGCAGCCGGGCGGCCCGCGGGCCGCGCATCACGTGATCAATCGGTCCGCGGTCCCGGTCCGTCGTGTGGATACATCTTAACCGCAGGTGATTTAGGGCCAGTGTGGCCAGACAGGTCGGACGTTTTCTAGCAAGTCTCATTTAGGTGCGTCCTCAGACGTAGAGAAAAAAAGTGCCACAAAACACAAATAATATTTCCGTTTTAAATGTGATACATATTTCACACACAATTATCAAAAACTGCGCGTCGAACCAATTTTGAGGAGTAATTGTTTATCACGTTTCCTCTCGCGGTTTAGCAGGAATGCAATCGACATCAACTTAAAGTGCTCCGTTTATTTATCGTGTGATCGAAAACGCCGTTTACTACAAGTACCTTCAGCTAAGGGACCTAAGCTAAAGGTACCTTTACGCTGCCGTGTGAATTTGGTGTAATACCCCTGTTACACGGGCACACTTAATCACGGTTAACTCAGCTTAACTGCTGTTACGTGGCACCACAGATACCGCACTGTACACTCGGACAGCTATTTCAAAAGAAGTGAAGAGCGCGCGTGCACTGCTTTGATGGGTGCTCAAGATGCTCAAGCGCACGTTCGCCCACAGCTTTGACTGCATAGCCGCAGAATGGTGTCCGCAAGTATTGTGCGCTAACTGTGGCTTAGCGTAACTGCAGTTAAGTGAGCCCGTGTAACAGGGGTGTAAGTGGAGCAAGTGATCACGACGCGAAATACCCCAAGAAATCTTGAAAACACTTCCTCTACGCATAAAAAGACATAGGTAAAAGTTCATAAACGTAGCCTACGGCAAAAATTAGAAGCGGAAATACAGCCTGCAGCAATATGAAAGACCCATTCGACGATGCAGTTTCAAATGGCTGTGCAGCATTCGCTTTGACCAGGCACCTTTGCATTTAATTGCATTATAATGCATAGTGCCAACGTGTGTTTAGCACCATCGTATAAACTGTCTAGACGAATGGGTCTTTCAAACTGTTGGAGACTACACGTCACGTGAGTCCGCACCGCTAAAACCACAGAATAGAATCAATAGTGGTCGACAGCACTGCAACTCGAGGCGAAAGCTTGCGTTAGAGAGTGACACAGTGCTAACATGTATTTGTGTAACTATAACATGTCAAGCACGACGCCAGTTCGCATCAAAACACATGGGAGGGGAATGAGAACACTAGCAGAAAATCCGGTACGTTCATTCCGGGTGTAGTTTAGGACAATTTTTTGCAGGTGTTTCCGAGCTCGCTGTTTCGTATTTCAATCATCAAAAGCGTATTAGTTGTGGTCATACACGAACTCCGCTCTGTTACGCCCCAGCGCGGTGGTGGCGCGTCGGGCGCACATCCGGCCTGGCGCTGTGGGCGGAGGTCACCAGAAATCACCATGCGGTGCGTGCATTCCTGTGTCGAACCAGACGAAAACCTGCTTTCTTGTCAAAACATCGCGACTGGGGTTGTACCGAAAGAGTCGGGAAAGGTTTGAAAGTCAGTTTTTAAGTGCGTTCTGCCTCCTCGATTCGTCCGAGAACGTGGATAAGTGCCGTGAAAGAGGAAAATCAGACGCCGTCAGACCACGATTGCTTGTGCGGGAAGCACTTTGGGCTGAATTCACGGATACTTGTGGTCGTCAGATTTATTTGTTTTCTTCCAACATGAACGCCGGAAAACCGCGAACTTGTGCGGACTACGTTCAATGCATCTTCGAGTGCAGACGGCCGCCGGATTGTTCGAACTGTCGTCTGCTCTTTCTAACGTTTCTGCTTGTTGTCGTCTGCTCGTACGACAGCGGCCCGCCAAACGTTGACCAGGTAATTGTAATAAGAAGTAATAACAGGCCTCAAAAGACTTACCTACTTGTTACAAAAGCCCTCCTCTGCCAAGTGACTGGGTAGTGTAGTAAATTAAAAACAAAAGAAAGCAATCTTGAGTGGAAGAGTCGGTCCGGGAAATATGGTCACTTGAACGATACAAGAAACCAAAACTAAAACACTATAATATAAGGCGGTTAACACACAAGAGCCAGTCGAAGCCCGCTATATTTGGCTACGTGATCGCGGCTTTTCGAGTACACTGCACACAACTAATAACGCAATAGCTTTTTTTCTAGAAAAGTCGACCTAAAATTCCTACCTAGTTTTGTCTACTCTTTGCGTGTGCCTTTTAATGCGTTGAATTGCATACTTACCTTCAAAGACCCAAACCCATACGTACATTGTTTTCATATGCGCCGTGCGGAACACGTTCCGAACGAAAAACGATGTACTGTACTTGCTCAAACTCGTTTGTTTGCATAGCGGGAACCAATTCCTTTAAAATCTCGGTGTCGGAATGAAAAAGGGCGGTAAGCGAGAACAGCAACTGCGACGAGCGCTGTCCGTGCAAGCCGACGGCTACACATGTACGACATCGTGCAACAGCACGAGACAGTTGCTTCGGTGCCACGACGATTCCGCAAACTCGTGAACGAACAAGAGAACAATCAACACGTGAGGTGATTGAGTCAGTACTCTCTCAGAAATCGGGGGTGTAGAGGGGCGCGCCCCTTGTTCCGTGTGTAACACCCCAAAACTACATTTCGGCGTTCAGTCCACTAACGTCGAGCTGGTGATACCAACTTTTAAGAACGGCTTGATAGCTGTGGGATATAACGTACTAAATAGCTAATGTACGTATCAAACTAAAAAAAAGAAAGAAAACGATTGAGGTTTATCAGGAGGGCCAAAAAAACCTTGATTGCCTTACTGTAGCCTTTAGCTATTTTAATAAGTTCTATCACTCGACTATCAAGCCGCTCGTTCAATCGTGCAATCTGGTATGGTCGTCTTGACGTCGGCGGACTGAACGTCGAATGGTTGTTTTGGGGTGTTACATATGGGAAAATGGGTGTACCCCTCCACACCCCCTGTCTCTGAGAGTATAGCACGACCGTCCAACGGATAAAAGCAAGCGCTATGCAGCGGCAGCTCGAAAAGTCAGTAGAGCAGCGTATACGAGGGAAGCGCGGCCAGCCGCGACGGGGTCCCCCAGCCGGAAATTTTCTGACGTTGGCCCATGGGTTTCCTCCTCTCTCCCCTTTCCCTCTGCTTCGGAGGGGCGTGACTTCAGCACTATTTTGAAGGCGCTTTTGCGGTTAATCGGCAAATAAAATGACCAACGAATACGGTATTCGTGAGGGCTGAGGTCTAATTAACTAGGCTCGGGTGTTTTCTCTCATATATAAAACCGCTTCAGCCTCCCTCTAAGCTGAGAGTAGAAGCTCCGCCTTCAGCGTGATCTTTCTGCCCTTGCTAACACAAGTGCGAACGCGCAGGCACGCACAACCAAAGCAATGCGGAAGCTGGCGAGCTCGCTCTGAAGGCGGAGCTTTTAGTCTCAGCATGAGGCTGGACGGAATATGGCTGATATTTTGACGGGACATTTTCCTACATGCCAGATTTCTGACGTATGCCTCGCACGGTGCACCAACCCGAAATTGCCCTCCTCCCCTGCTCTACACTCTAAAAAAAAACCCGTGCGTATGCTTTCCCGCAGAACACTTGGAGAGCCAATCACCGCAACTTGCGGAGACAGCTCAGCGAATGACGATGCCCAAACATATGTTTAGACCAAAAAACGCAGTCTGAGTTGTGACATTAAGCAATGCAAAACGTCACGCTTGCATTGCTTAGGGCCGGTTGCACCAACGTCGCTTACCTTAACCCAAAGCGGCTCTTTCCTAAGTCGGCTTAGCGCCCTAAACCGAGCTCGGATAAGCACGGGTTTAAATTCCGGTTGCACCAACGTTAACCCGGCTTTACAGACGCGCCCCTAGCTAAACGCTGGATTTGCCTAGGGAATGTAGGGACACACAGAGCGAACTAGGGAACGCTCAGAGGGACGAATACGATTGGAGGAGAGGAATCTCGTGATGTAAACAAAAAACCTGCTGTAGTGGCCGTCGTCGGCATCTGCTTTTCGCTGTATTTCTTCGGTGAGTAACGAAATAAAGGTCTCCCAATTCAATCATTTTTTTCGCTTAACTTTCAAAAACAGGAGTCAACGCTTTAAATAAACACGAATGCTCTTTACATCTGTGATTGTGTGTTTAATATCGGTTGATAACAGAATATTTTGACAGTGACAGTAGTTTTCGTGCTCACATTTTGAGATAAAGGAGCCATCAGGGGCCCCAAATCTCACCGAACGCGAGAAAGACGCTCTACTCGCTACATCGCTGAAGACAAAACATCATCGAGGATAAGTAGGCAGGTAAGATGACTACTAAAATCAAATCATGCCTGAGACCGATGAAGTTCAAAACAGTGACGAACTCGCCACGGCAGCTGCGAAAATGCCCAGAAATCGTCGAATAGAAGTCGTCGAGGTGTCGTTGCCACGAATATAAGTTGTCGTCACTAGAGCACTATATAGCTCCTTCGGAGCAGAGTAGCGCAATCCTGAACGCCATCTCTTGGCGACTAGCGGCGAACGCCCGGAGGTTCCAACTCCGGTCAGAAATGCATGGGGAACGTGAGAAAATCGTTGTTTCTTCAATATTGTGGAGATGTACGTAACGACAATAGTTTTTGACATAATAAAGGAACATTTTAGAATAATTTGCGCTGAGTTGTGTGCCAAATAAGGACGTAATTCGTTTTTAAAAATTGCATGAGCGGCATCATGCAGCAGACGACGCGGCGACGTCACAGCGTTCACGTGACCCGCTCCAGCCAACCCAAAAAGCCCATCTCCGCTGCGTGCAAGAATCGTCTGCTTCAAACGCCATTGCCTTGGAAATTGCCTTCTCAAAATTTGCACACGCATCTGATATTATTAAAACTTTGATAAAGTGTTCAGTGCTTTACTAACTTCACGACAGACTAGTTTTGAAAAGTTTGAACTCGCCGTTTATTTTTTTAATCAGCCGTGTTGCGTCGATCTCCATGTATTCTCCCATAGGGCGGGCCGCCTCCTGGAACCCTGAGTACCACGTGACTCGCGCCGAGCTGCTCTGTCGGCCATGTTGTCGGCAAAACACGCGGATCAAAGGATTGCGCTACTCTGCTGCGTAGGAGCTATATTCACCGATGTTTGTTTGCAAACAAGCTCGCTGCCGCCCGCTATCGGCGGACCCCTGCGCGCTTCCGGTTTTCCTCTTCTTTTCCTCTTGTCACACACCCTTTTGTTATTTGTACTACGTTCTACAAAGAGCGCAGGTTCTTACAAACCTATTACAGGTACCTCTCCGAAGGAAAATCTTCTTTTCCGATCGCTGTGTGTTACAGAAGAAGAAATAAATACACTACCGAAAGTCTACTGGGGCACCAAATACTGTGGCGCCCTCGTGGTACCAACTCCCACCGAATGCGGTGAATAGTGCTCTAGTCGTCACCACGAATGAAAGATATAAAGCAAAATATTCCTAAAAAGCGCGATCACCAGAAAAGTTACGGTTATGGAACGATACAGTTTTCTGAAGCCAAGACTCTACTCGCGAGACAAGGAAAATTCAAACTCAGAAAACGAAAGAAATTGACTTCTCGCTGTTTTATAATTTAAAAGCGCCGCAATCTGATGCAAATGGCAGAAGTGTCGACAATCAGCTGATCGCCGAGATCATGTACTGCCACTATTCAACGCGCTGATCGGATTGAAGGATATGCGTTGCAAGGAGAAATAAACAAGCCGGTAAATAACAATACGTTACAGTTATACGAAAATCAGTAAGGTATACATACGAATAAGCTCGTTGACAAAATAACCAACGGGAAGACAGACGTGAGCCCCACAGCTCCGTACGTATCTCGGTTAGGGCTAACACGCACTGAGAGTGGAGAGACAGCTTGGAAACAGGGGTCGATAAACACTTCACGCGACAATATTTTGCATCCTTGTCACAATCGAAGGCAATTATGTCGAGACTCTCACGCTGTTGTAGCCTAAAACACTTTGTACAACCAATTTCGTCCACCGCGTCGACCGCCACTAACCAGCCGCCATGTTTTAAATCCAGGATTAAGAAACAACCAAAAGCAAAGCGCCCAATGTTGAGCGCTTACGATGAGCGTAGTTTAGTGCTAGGTTTAGCGATAAGCGATTTTGGTGCAACCGAACGAAACCGAAACTCAGCTTAGGTGCCCGGCTAAGCTCCGCTTTGCGCTAAGCGGCGTTGGTGCAACCGGCCCTTAATGTCACAACTCAGACTGCGTTTTTTGGTCTAAACATATGTTTCGGCATCATCATTCGCTGAGCTGCCTCAGTAAGTTGCGGTGATTGACTCTCCGAGTGTTGTGCGGGAAAGCAGACGCACAGGCTTTTTTTAGAGTGTAGTTCAAAATGCAAACAAATTCACGAGACTTCAGAGCGGCGATAGCTTTCTACGCAAGTCAGAGCATTCGTTGCATTCGAGGCGAAAGAGGTGAATCATACAAAGCTGCTCAAAGACCTCATGACTTTGCTTTCAAGCTTGTTTAAAAAAAAATATGGAAGTCCTTTACAAACCTCTGTAATGCGAAATTAGTGCGCCGCTCTTGAGGAGGAAGAAGAGAAGGTACGGAGTTGAGGGTATACCCCTCCTCCACCTCAGTGCCTTCCCCACCTCTCCTCCCCCTCCTCATCTCTCTCCTCCACCACCTCATCTCTTCCCTTACTCCTCCTACTCCTCTCCTTCTGCTCCGTACCCTCCCATCCTCCTCCTCCATACCTTCCCTTCCTCCCTGTTTCCCCACTAAATTTACCTGGAAAATTTAAGCCCCATGACCTCAACACTAATTCAATTTCCCCGTTAAATTTAGCGGGGAAACTGAATTGGTTTTCCCCTCAAGATTAAGCAAGGAAAATGACGTCAGATGACTTCGTGTCACGTCACGCATTAACAAATTCAGTTTCTCCGCTAGATTTAGCGGGAAAATTGACATTACGTGACCTCAACACCAATTCAATTTCCCGCTAAATTAAGCGGGGCGCTTACGCCGACGGCGACGCAACTATACGCGGAAATGGGCGCCTAAGAGCTGCGCGCTAAAAGTCGTAGTTCCGACAGAGCAGATGGACGTTCTGACGTCCAGTCTTGAGGCCACTTGAACCCAAGCCATATCTGGACTACCTGTTTCAGACGTACGTTGACCACACCAAGACCGACGGGTTCTCTCTCGCTGATGAAGCTGCGATGCGAGGAACGTGCATAATATTTATTAGTACGCTAGTAAATCAAAATGAGACAGGGACTTCCCGACAACATCACAGTTCTCCAAAAGACATCACTTTTATTGGTGCAAAACATTTTGTGCGTCCTGAAGGAGCCATTGATTCTTCTGCTGGAAGCAATGGCAGTGCCTCCTGAAGAAAAGAATACAAAACCAGTGGAGCGAAATCGCCATCATTACCTGGGAGCAAATATCGCCAACGCAGTCATTCTGGTATGAAGTTCACTCCTATAAGGACGCCTGTGACGAAAACCCGTTCGACAACTCGGACGGATTTTCCACGTCGATGCTGGTGCTGCCCTACTCAAATGTCGAAGTAGACAGAACGTTTAGTCAGCTTAACCATAGCTTAACATAGTAAAATTCAGAATAAGGAACAAGCTGAAGGCTGAAACACCAAACGACATTCTCGTCGTACGAGCGGGCATGAAGCGACACAAGAAAAGTTGTTTTGATTACCAACTTCTTATGGCGGTTGTAAGTGCAGTCGGGGCATCTGCAATGTATGTGAAACCAAGTAACCTTCATGGTCTCTCAACAAGTACCAGCGGTCCTGTGGAGAGGGCGTTCGATAATAGCGCCGACGAAGACATCCTCGTTGCATCTTTATGTAACCTGGGAAATTATATTTTTGATCAGTGTGAACATTTATAAAATGTAGCCTAATCAATGATGAGGTGGATGAGAATCGCAGTACGCAAGCCTCTTGAATACTAGTTGCCCTTTTTGGAAGAGTCTTTTGTATGTTATTCCAGCTCTCACAGTTGAAAGAAGGTTTTAAGAATAAACAAGGTTCATATCATACAAAATATCACGTTTTTAAAAAAAAAATAAAATAAAATAGGTTTTAGCGGATATGTCTTAGAATTTAGCGGAATCTGGCGAAATTCTTATATCTTTTTAGCGTATTTCAGACGCCCAGCAATGGCAATACTGGGCGCTGCTCAACACTTGAGAACTGCAGGCCTATAGACGCTTTCCAGCACACACTAAACATTGTAACACCCATAAACGTGTAAAAAGGGTGTAAGAAGGGTGCAAGTTAGGAAAAACACCCTTTTTACAACCTTTTTACACGATTTCTGAATATCAGTGGGTGTAAAAAGGGTGTGTTGACGTCTTACACCCCTTACACGCCCTTTTTACGCCCCACTTTTAGCGATGGTTTCTGAAATCGTGTAAAAAGGGTGTATGGGCGAATTTTACGCCCTTCATTCACACGGTGTGAGAGGGGCGTAATGTTGATACTGTCGAACACACCCATGATTTCATAACCGTTCATGTTTATTGCTTTAGTGAAACGGTTGCTGATGTACGGCGGTACGAACATCGAGAATGATTAATCGCCACACGAAGGCGCGTATGATTAGGAAGTGCTAGAGAATAGTTTTTGCAAGTCCGATCGAACTCTCCGTCCGACATGAGCCGAAAATTACGTGTCGCGCGTGCATCAGTTTTATCAGTTCATCTTCGATTTAAAAAATCACCTCCGCTCGCAAAAGGTGACCGAAGACGTGTAAATATACAGCCCAGGAAACACACCGTATTGCGCCGATATTGGATCGAATCGAAACGATTGTGCCCACACCATTTTGGTTTAGCCAATACTTAACAAATGGGATGAGTCGCGCCGACGCCATCCTGACCTAACGTACGCGACGCCGTTTTTGGTTAAGTGTTGAGAGTATCCTGCGTGAATCGGCTATGCCGGAGAGGTATTTCTATTTCTTGACCGCCTAAAATACGACGTTAAAAAACAAAAATTAAGCAAAACGGAATCTGCTTGCTTTTAGCCCGAGAAGTTTTTCTCGGGCTAACAGCAAGCAAATACCGTTTTGCTTAATCTTTTTTTTTTTTTTTTTTTTTTAACTGCGCTGAAGCTTTGAACAGGCTGTGGCGCCCTTATTTCGGGTAGTACAGCCTCACCTGACTGGACCAATAAGTAAACTTCCAAACACATGGAGAAAAAAAAAAGAAAGGCAAAGAAGGAACTCAAACGGATAAACAAGACGACGATCAACGAGTTCTACCGAGACAGCATAAGCCACTCCCCGGCTCCACAGTTTTCGAAAGGGAACCGCCGCCACTCGAACAGCAACCCCAAGGTCCCGCACGCAAGGCGACCCTCCCTGTGCAGCGCAGGAGGCAGCAGAGGGAGATTAGCTGCTTTGTCCACCCCCTTTGACCTCGTCTTCTGATAAGCTTCCACACCTTCTTTCGTGTCTTCGTGTGGCTGTGAGCGACTGCGAAGGCCGCTTCTAGCGAATCAGAGGGGTAGAGCGAAACACGTGACCGCTCTCCGTAGAACAAAAACGCTTGGACGAAAATTTTCACGCGACCCTTTCTGACGCGCTGATGGGCTCACCGGAGTCATAGCCTTCGCCGTTTGCCAGGTTATGGTGAGTTGTAGGGACCACGTGAATCCGGTTTCCAAAAAGCGTCCTTCAGTGCTCTCCTGTTTTCCGTGCAAGCAGGTCCTGACGAGTTCCATTTCGTGACCGTGGTTTTTCGTCGTGAACGGCGGAATACATCCATGCCAACTTTTTTATAATGGCCGTTTACTTCGTCGGAGTCTATGGAATTACTGTGCTGTGTTTGTAGAACGCGTTTCGGCAAAGCATCGGTGGACGCGAGACTTTCGTTGAATGTGATCAACCGCCTTCATCCTCGACATTGTGTTCGCGTTGTTTCGTGCTGCGCGAATCAGACTGTGCATCTATCACGACAGAGAGACAGCTGCTCATCGGTGACCGCGAGCCTTCCGTTGGATGTGAGCTACCGCCTTCGTCCCCTAAATTGTGTTTGCGAATTGTTCTGTGCTGCTCGAATCGGATTATGCATCTATCACGGATTACATGAGATCGCTCCCTTATATGTAAGTACTCTGCAAGCATGCTTCTGATAGTAGTCCTGCCTCCGTCTCAATAGACCATTTTACTGTTTACAAACATGAACTGCCGCTTGCGTCCCAAGTAACTTCCGGTCGTTACGTCTTTGTGAACGTAGTTAGCAGAGACATGGCTACGGCCAGATGGCCTGCTTGCAATCGTCTAAAGAGAATTTAGTAGAACCTAGTATGATCTTGATCGAAAAATAAAAAGTGAACCAGGCATGTTTCGACTCCTTTGCAGTCATTTTTTCGTGCACTCTTTTGGGTTATCACACCCTACTTTATGGGTGTTGGTCATCGCGGCTTTTTGTTTTATATTTTCCTTTCTGGCGGTGGTACACCCAATTTAGAGGGCGTACTGGGCAGTCATAACACCCTAATAAAAAGGTGTACAGTGGAATTACACCCTATTTTAAGGGTGTTCGGTATAACGCCGTCCTTTAGGGGTGTTAGGAAAAACGCCCTTTTCTTAGGGCGTTTTGCTACACCCATAAGGGTGTTAGTTATAGGACAAGCCATTTACACCCATAAGGGTGTTACGATGTTTAGTGTGCACCTATGCATGGGAGCCGCCATAACCGACCTTCAGTTTTTGTTTCCTCTTATTACATCTACTTCACTTCATCATTATGATAGCAGGCCAGGTTACTGTCATTTCAGGTTCTATTGTGCTCTTCTCTTTAGCATTGGCCTTTGTGAAGGCTCGTCACCGCCCGTTTCAGTGGCTCGGCATCTTGGTAAGACAAGAGAAGATCGGCAATGGCGGCCGTAATTTGGCGCGTGTGTAAAGCGTCTATAAGGCTGATGTGGACTATAGCTATACTTAGAAGCAATTGAGACATTTCGATTCCAGTCCATTCGTGGCCACCCCATGGCGCCACGCTATCCGAGCAAAATATTGACACTGAGCCTCCTAAAAATAACAATTGCGCTGCGCATCATAATTGCAAACGGTAATTTGTGATTGTGTGAGAACTTTGAACACGCGGGATAATCATATAATTTATATTGGGAGTCTCACAATTTATTATGCGCTCTTGATGGATGCACTTGTTTTCGGAACCGCAGGAGGAAGCTCCCCTCTGAGCCAGCGAAGCAGTCCTGCTTTTTGTCTCGCCATGTCGGCAAGAATCACTTTGGTTTTGCTAATCTCTTCATCTGTGCTATTGACGCAGTTAATGCTAGGAAGCTTCTTTATGTACTGAAAAACAACAAAATAACAAATGAACTATTAAGCAATTCCCGTTCATGAAAGGGGCAGACTGTAAAATATGAGGGGGTCGATACAGAAGTATCATATTAAAAAAAGAAAACGTAAGAAAAGAAAGATGGGCACGTTCCACCAGCCTTAGTCCAAAGGCTGTCGAAACTATATAATCGTCATCTACTGTCCGTGATCATCATTAAAATCCAGCGAATCAAGGGATGTGAGTACCTTTAGAATTATGTATCTTCTCATGAGGGGGCTTTGCTCACGGAACAAATCACTTGGACCGAGCCATTTATGGATGTTCATGTAAGTGTTAATTACCATTAAATTGCTATTCTTTACTCTATAATTTTTTTTTCTCAGCAGCTAAAGCCCACAGCGCAGGTTACCAGCAGCAGACGGTTTTGAACTTTTGACCATAATAGTAATTTAAAAAAAAGAATGGAAGACGTTTACAATTTTTTGTAACGCCGAATTAGAACGCAGCTCTTGAGGAGGAGGAGGGGAGGGTACAAAAGGGAGGGGGTTCCCCTCCTCATTCCCCGCTAAATTTAGCGGGAAAATTTTCCGCTAATTTTAGCGGGAAATATTTACCCTCATGACGTCACACGTGACATCACTTGCGATGTCACACGTGTCGTCACACGTAACGTCCCATGCGATGTCACACGTGCCTTCACACGTGACGTCACAAGGATAAATTTAGTGGGAATATTTTCCACCAAATTTAGCGGAAAAAATTCCCCGCTAAATTGAGTATTGGCAATGTTAGATGCGTGTGACGTCACACGTGACGTCGCCCGTCACGTTTTTCTTATAATGACGTCACACGTGACGTGAAGTGTGACATCACGAGGGTTACGAGGGTTACCCTCACGAAGGTCACGAAGGTAACTCTCGTGAGGGTAACCCTGGTGATCTTCGTAAGGGTAACCCTCGTAACCCTCACGAAAGTAACCCTTGTGACGTCACGCATGGCGTCACGTGTGACCGTGACGCCTGTTTCCGGGCGAATATTTTCCTCTAAAGTTAGCGGGAAAATTTCTCGAAATCCAAATTTCGGCTAAGTTTTCCCGGTAAATTTAGCGGGGAAATTCCGCCGCTAAAATCAGCGGGTAAATCTTTCCGCTAAAGTAGCGGAAAAATTTCCTTGCTAAATTGAGCGGAAAAACCCTCGTGACGCTCGTAAACCTCGTGACGCCACCCTCGTGACGTTACACGTGACGTCATTATGGGAAACCTCCCTTAATGCAACGCGCGGTTACGCCGACGGCGACGGTGACGCCGCTCAACCTGGCAACCGGCGCTTAAAGGCTGAACTCCATGGGACGAATATGCTGCGAATAACCGACGAATTTTGCCCGGCGGCGTTTGCTCTGCGCGTGGAATCAACACAGAGGCCGCTACGTCGCGCGCAAAGTGAGCGTGCCGTCGGGCGGCGTTCGCCAGTTATTCGTCACATAATTCGTTCCACCTTTGATCACTATCATCATCATCTGAAAAGTGGCATATCTGCTATTAGCGGCGAGAAGTTTTGGTGGCGCCCTCCAGTGGTTCCCCCTTGTGACGTCATTACCTTGCAAACAACAAGTTCGATGGTGTTTGTAAATAGCATGGTGGAAGCTTGAAATCATTGCGCTCTCAAAGGAACACTGCCAACACCGTCAAAATTAAAGTTCTTTCATTCCTCTTATTTCCGTCGATGAAAATCCCCTTTCCGACGTCATAGTCAGCGTTCGGCCAATCGTGGAAGGCAAACCACAGCGACGCTTTCGGTCGCGCACGGGGCTAATACTAATGGCGTCTTCTGTTTACTGATGAAGGAAGAAGTTGAAGATGCTCCTAAGCAAATGATCCGAGGCCTACACATTCTAGACGTTAGCGCGACGTGAAGCAGGAATTGGATGCAAGAGCAGCGTAAGCGTTCATTTCTAACTCGGTCCCAGTCAATATGTTAGTAGCACACACTCGGCTTCAAAGCCCCTTCATGGAGAACCTATCAAGTCATCTATGTGGGTTGGCACTTCGTTCTGACTGCTTGCATCTTTTTCGCCATCGACACTGAAAGAGATTGAAAAAGAACTGTACAGTGAAGGGAACATTCTCGTCTACCGTTGACTTGCGAAAGTGACGGTGCCCCATAAAATACTGCAGACCACAGGTTCATTGCCGCCATTAGTACGGTAAAAGTTAAATTGCCATTTGAGTCACCAGATGGCACTGAATTCCGGAAAGGGTCTATTGGTGTATGTTTATACAGCCCGAACTTAGACTGCCTCAACGGGCGACTTGTCTCCCAGCTGTAGACGAGCAATTTCGCCAGTGCAGTAGAACCGCTAGCCTGGGGTCTTCAACGTGCACCACGCCGTAGCTGACACACGACCGCACGCCGGTACGATGCTCATCCAGATCGAAACGGGCAGGGGTGGGGATTGAACCAAGGATTCCTTGGTTCTGCAGCGCGAGCTTTCGCTCCACGTGCTCCGAGCTAGTGTGCGCTAGCCCACTCGGCCACCAATCCTCCTGGTCGTAAATCTATTAACACACGAAAGCGGTATTTCATTGTTCGAACGACGTAATTTCGGCGAAGTAAAATTGTTTTCAAGTCGGTGGCAGGGTACTCGGGTACGTGATTTTGCTACAAACATTATTGGACTCCCAAGCCAAGCACACCGTGAAGTATAATATTCCCGAGGTAGCTAAAAGAGTCAGCGCCGACCTCAATTTGTTTAACGTTAAAGAATATTATACATGCTTCTTACGTACCAATAATGTGCATCCACACGTAAAAACATGACAAGAACACTATTTAAAAAAATCTTCAAGCACTAGTGAATCACTGACGCGCTGGTTTTTGATCAGGCAAGGATAGATATGCACTGTTACGAGCTGTGCAAGTAAGAAATTACGTCTGTTTTTTTTTTTTTTTTTAATGCTTAGATAACGCGTCTATGTCTGTGGTCTTATGCGGCCTTCTCGGGTCTATCTAAGCTTGTTTATGGCAACTGGCAGCTTTAGAAATTCATGACGTGGAGCGTCTCGAGCATCATATTATCACGCCACAATCAATGAGATTGCGGCATTAGACAAGAAGAACACACACACAAAAAAATAATTACCAGGCGAGAAGGGTAAACGTATAAAAAGCCTTACCCTACCTCTCTTAGATGTCAATGATTGCACCTTCCATATAAGTAGGCAGATAGCGCCTCATAAGCTTATACTTCGTTTTAACTTAAGTCCACGCTCAGCCGACGCTACGAGCTAATGGGACAAATCCAGTAGCGTATAAGACGCAATACAGTAGGATTTGTTTTGTTTATGAATAGTTCAGCGATGATGGAACAGGTATGGAAACATGATGAACATCAACGATGATGTGTGCTTTTGACGCAGTCTGATTGGTCTCACCCAGTGTTGGACAAAATCGATAAAAGAATTTAAGTTAAGTTACTAAATACCTGCTTCATGAAGTATTTAAAATACTACTAAAGTTACTTTCGCTGCAAAGTATCTTGAGTAGAGCACAAATACTTAGAAATGTAATTTAATTACTTTTGACGATACTTCCGCATTGCTTAATTTGTATCGACGTCATTGACAACGACAATTATACAGCTGCACAAGTCTGGTTTACCAGGGTGTAGAAAAAAATGTCCCTGGAAAAGATGTCCCCGGAAAAAAAGTCCCCGGAAAAGATGTCCCCGGAAAAAAAGTCCCCGGACAAAATGTCCCCGGAAAATAAAGACCCAGGTGAGAAGTAGGAAGAAATGTCCCCAAAGGATTCTCTATCTCTGGGTTTCTCTGATGCTCACAGCTTTCGGTCCGGTCATATGTCCTTGGGAAAAAAGGCACCCTGTGGCAAGTAGAAAAAAAAGGCCCCAACAAATAAGGAAATATACGATTCCCCGAGGTAGACATCGCAGACACTGTTAGCACGAACGCGACATCGGCGCATTTTCACATTTTACTTAGAAAGAGTATTAGTGGGAACGAAATTTTACCGTCTGCATTATATCCCCAAGAGAGTACTTTCAGTACCTGTGATAACTTTGATGAGAACGTTTCTTTCAATGCGAAAAAAAAAAAACTAGCGATCGTTTGTTTGTGTTAACAGTGTCGAGCTTTTTACCTATTTGAAAATGGCACTCAAGTACCTCTCGAATTTCCCCAAATATAATAATTTGGTTTTGACTAGAAGTGTGATAAATGTTTATTTCAGAATGAAAAAAAAAAACACAATAATTTGGTTTTGGCAAACACAATATTTTGGTTTCCAAAATACCCCACAATAGATTACTTCGGTTGCTTTGTGTGACTTCTAGTCTCCCTTTCTACCTCTAGGTGGGTCAGGCCATTTGTGACCGGACAATGACAGGACCGCCCGAAGGCCATGAGAATCAGGGAAAACCCAGTGATAGAGAACCATTTGGGCACATTTTTCCCTACTTTCCACCTGGGGCCTTTTTTTCCGGGGACATATTATCCGGGAATTTTTTTCCGGAGACATTTTTACCGGGGACGTAAATTTCCGGGGACATTTCTTCCGGAACCCGGTTTACCAGAATGGCTTATTAGCACGTAACAACACAAAACGAAAAAAAAAAAAAACATCGTATAGGGTTATTTTGCGCAGTCCAACTATAACGAACAGGATACTGTCACGAATGACAAACGATGAAGCGGATAATAACTGGAGAAACTAGACGTTTAATGAAGCGAACTTGTACCCAAAACAAAATTGAGAAAGTCTAGCGTCGCAGGCGTCGATGTTGGAGAAACAGCAGGATCGAGCGCTGGGACAAGACTGACTCCGGACCGCCACGCGGAGCACCGTTTGTACCCGCGTGGGTTTCTGGAACATTCGGCGGAGAATGTTCGGGGCGTAGAACGCTCGTAACTCGATCACACGACAAGGTTCTCGAACTTGCGAGAATGTAAAGTTGAAAGAATAAACATAAGAGGGGTCCTCTCCCTGGAATCGAACCCTGAGGCTCCGCGCGAGAGCCAAGCGCGGCAACCATTCGGCCACGCGCTCGCTCGGCAACGCGCGTGGCAATATCACTGATACATGTTACAAAACATTTTTGAGACAGAAATAAAAATGTCCCTTTAGCTATAGTGACATCGCTGAATATCACGTCCTGCGGCGCACCTTAGACGCATCGTTTAGCTACAATCCATATTTCCTACATGGGAAGTTCACTATAAACGAACTTCGGATGTGGATATGAGTGAATGGATAACAAAGAGAACCCACATAATAGCCACGGCAGTGGCCGCACCTTCTTCAAGTAGTTCTTAAAATCGAAAAAATAAAACACGAAGGACAAGCACAGGAAAACCACGTTCCCCCTTATCACCCTATCTTAGTTGGATCTCGTTCAGGGTGCAATTTTCCTGCCCAAAATAAACGCCGTTGCTAAATGAAAGAACTTGGTTGACCTGTGCTTGTCCTCCACGTTTTATATTTTCCATTTTAGGTATTCATGTTCAACTCGCTCGCTTTTGCCAGTTCTTCAAGTAGGTTTCGTTCAGAAAGGCACTCAACGTTGGGGGACGCTTTGTTGGGATTTTGAGAAGTCATCCAGCTTTTAGTTCGTGTCCTGTCCTGTTCTCTGCTTATCAATGTTCGCTTACAGATAGTGTTCGCGAGAGCAATAGGGGACGGACTGACGACAAAAGGAAAATAAACAAAAGAAAACCTCGACGTTTTGCCGTAGCGGTGTTAAATACAAAACAAGCAAAACAAAAATGATTTTGTTTTGTGTCCAGTGCTCATTTTCTCCTATTTGTTATTTTCATGACACTTAAGCCTGCATTGTTGTCGTAGGTCGTTTCCCGGTCTGCGTTTCGCCTCAGTGGGGCAACCTACTTCCGTAAAACCACCCGTTTTGTTTGAGGATTTTTCGGGGGAAACTATAGGAAACGAAAGGCGCCTTTGGGAAGGCGAGGGAGAACCTTTTTGTACGAACTTTGGGATGAAATATAAGTCAAAATCGGCAAAGAAGCGATGTTTTTTTCATGAGCTCAATCATTGTCACCGTAGCTAATCGGAGCTAGCAACAGAATTTGCTTGCTCGAAAGAATGTTCACGCCACTTCATACCGACAAACTGGAAAAATGGCGGAATGTAAAAAATGTATTTGAGATAATGAGTACAAGATACCCAGAATTGTAATTAAAATAGAGTATCAAATACTCTCGATCAAAAGTATTTTCAAGATACCAAGATAATTTAAAAAGTATTTGAAATACAGTATCTTAAGTAGAGTACTTGAGATAGGCACAAGTCTGGTCTCATCAGCTCGTCTATAGCTTAAACTGGGTCTGGACTTAAAAAAAAAAAAAAAAACACGAAGTATATAGTGTTTTGTTTTTTTTTGTCACTTTTTGAGAAGTCGACAACTGTAGCAATCTTTTTTTTCCCCAATGAAGCACTGAGTGATGAGGTTTGTTCTTCTAACTTGCAACCTGTAGTCACTGTGGAAGCTTAAGAGCAGGGCGTTGCTCATTGTGTTCACGGTTCTTACTCCGTGATTAATTAGTCGACGTTCTTATCGGCTAATGTTGGAATCTCATTGGTTGGGGAGCGATCATCTGATACTCACCTCACTACGCGTTTCTTATCTATGGCTGGAATCTTGGGTTTCATACTCACCGTTTTGAGGTCTTCCAGGCTGTTGATAAAGGTTGTCGGGGAACAGATGTTTAGCTCTAAAACACTCCTGAAACAAAGTGTAGAAAAGTCCGGCGAAATTGCTCGTTTCCTTCACCGTGCGCTATCGACTTTAAAAGTGTGCGACACAAATTCTCGCCCCTCCATGTTTTGGAACCCATAGTAGTTTGGAAGTACCTGACTCCGCTAACCAAAGTAGTCAACGTCTTAACCACGACCTTTGGTAAACTCCTAATGCTGTTTTCCTGAAATTCTTGATCAATGACGACATTGTCATAGTGTCGCGTTCCGTAGATTAGGGCCGATATCTTTAAACAATCTTTATTTATGTATACCACTCCAAAGTGGTTGGATTCGAGGAGCCAATAGATCTTTTTCGAAATTGAAGCGCCCCTGCCGGCGAGTTGCCACGCAATATGCATTCTGTGTACCAGTTGGTCACTAAGTGCCGGTTTCGATTGGCCATTCAAATTAACTTAAACGACAAAAAAAAATGAAGCGAGTGGGATGTTTAAGACGCGTCTATGCAATAAAAAAAATTATACATATGCATGGTTCACGCTTTACGTATAGGCAACGCTTTGTTTACAAAAAAGCCCGCGGTCAACGACACCATGGTGTGGGCACCGCGCGTGTGCCCACACAAGAATCCCATGAGGTGAAATGTCTACGCATGCGCCACGCCGACATCAGCGCCACCACGGCGACGTAGCGTAAGAGCCGTGTGTCCGGCTACGACTCTTTGCATACTCCGTTCACCCCTAAGCTGACAGAGCGCTGGAAACTATACGTGCTCGGTGTATTAGTCGTACGTACGCCTTTCTTTCGCCACGTGGTCACGCTCCCGTCCACACCCGCTCGCAAATAACGGTGCCAGATGATGTAGAGGAGGCGATTGATCGGTCCGGCGAGCGCGTGTAGCTTCCACCGCACTGTCAGCTTAGGGGTAGATATACGGCGAGCAAGTGTTCCAGAACACGTCCTTGACGCGTTGAAACGCATTGAGGAGCACGCCAATCAATGGGCGAAACAGATAAATAGCAGGGAACGCGTGAGGCAGCCAATCTCTCGGGCAGTCATTGCTTGAGTTGGGGGGGGGGGGGGGGGGGGAGGGGGGACAAACGCGCGAGGTGCGCAAGGAGCAGACCAACTTGCAGGCCGTATAGTCTCCCGAGAACTTGGCACAGTCAATATAAACCGAAATTATGTCATTCGAAAGGCGCCTGCAGTGTTACACGCGGAAATTTATGGAAACAGTCTATAGACCAGCTCAACTCTCACGTCTTGCAAAAGGGGGGAGGTGTTGCCGTCGGCATGCGCGCGCGGACTTTTAGTTCATGGTCAAGCGGGCGGTTGTTTGTAAACAGCACGTTCCTGCATACTGCATACCATCGCCCTAACGACTACCTGAGGTGTTCAGGGTATCACTAGAGTTAAACGGAATTGTAGGGACGAAAAAACAAAATATCTTACTTCTTTCCTCGTAGAAATGTGTCCGGTAGGCTCATAGCAACCCTGAACGCGGCTTTCCGATAGGTTATTGAAATAAGTCCGTCTGGAGGCCGAATAAATCTGATATTCATGTGGTTGGCTCGTAGAAACCTGGAGCGGAAAACGATTCATGTTAATACACTGATGTTGAGTGATTTGTAGCATTACCGTATTGCGCGAGATTTATGGTGCCGTCGACAACAATGACCAACTGCCTAAAATATGCTCTGTGACGTTCTGATAGAGGGTCCAGTCAAACATTTGCTGTTTAAGTTTTTTACTCAGAAAAATAACTATAAAAATTGACCGTACATGACAAAATGGTGTCTCTAAATATCGGACGACCTTTATCAAAAAATAGTTTTCAAAATTTATTTGAAATGCTCTGTCGTTAACATTTCTCGTGAATGGGTTTGTTCTTGGTGCGACCGTTAACAATGCGACATTCTATATGGTAGAAAGAAATCGAAAAAAACAAAAAACAAATCTGTGAATATTCTTTCACGTGAATTTCTATCTTTTTGTTTTGTTTTCTGTGCCACTGCTGCCAAATGTAAGGATGGGGAGCCGAGGGCTTGTCAAGCTGCATCATGCAGCTTTTTTCCTCGGTCTCCCTCCGTCATACACTTTTGACGGAAAATAAAACACATTATTATTATTACAACCTTAAAAAAAAAAAACAGAAACGGCGAATATGAGATTAGCCGTTTTCATTTCAAAACGTATAAAAACTACAATTCTCACAAATTGTTCTCCTAGCAGTAGCTATTTTAAGATACGTCTCCTTGAAACATTTGTCACTAATCTGACGGCAGAGTTGTACACAGGTACACAAAACACAACGGAAACAAGGTATGTACGGTCAAATAAATATTGAAAAAACGAGATAAAAAATGAAAGCCATTTACAACTCCCTGTAACACCGAATTAGAGCGCAGCTCTTGAGGAGGAGGAGGGGAAGGTACGCAGAGGGGGCAATGCCCCTCCTGCTCTCCTGCCCTCCCGCATTTAGGGGAACATTTTCCGCTAGATTTAGCGGGGAAATTTCCCCGTAAATTTAGCGGGGAAAATTTTCCGCTAGATTTAGCGGGGAAATTTTTCCCGCTAAATTTAGCGGGGAAATTTACCCATGATGCACCGCGCGGTTACGCCGACGGCGACGGCGACGGCGACGCCGACGCCGCTAAAGCAGGAAACGGGCGCCTAAGAGCTGCGCTTTAAAAATACTATAAAGCAGTAACGATGCAGAGAACATACAGTAAGTATTCGCTCCGGCAAAGACACGAGAGTGCTTAAATACTTATATGTAAATGATGTTATCATAAAAAAAAAAATATGCAACAGCTTTATTCGTGTTGCGGGAAACTCCCAGGACTGTGATAAGTAATTTGAGAATGCTATCTTACTAACTGACCGTTTAGTGGGAAGAAGAAAGAGGGAAGGAAGCCCAATGCCTGCTTTTTGGTACAAAAAACTGAAATTTTTAATGGGCTATATCATGCGTCCTCTGCTTCGAAAGTTCTCCGCCTTATTCACTGTAATACATCCGTGGCACCCAAAGCACGTCTGCCGGTGCGAGCTCACACGTTGCACACATGCACCGCGTCACTCGGACGTATGCGATCGTCAACAATCAATCTGTCGACGAACATTTGGATCCGCGTTCCAAGCCAGTGAGTGCCGTGACGGCACTTATATCATCCCTCGAGAATGAAGAGTTTCACGGTGTGCTTCAAAAACATGGTGGAAGCCTGGAGTCATCGCATTTAGAGGAATACTAAGTCACGAGCAGGTGATTTCTCAGTTCGCTTATGAGTTGAGGAGGAAAGCTAAGGAGGAAGAAGTTGAGAAATCATTTCATGACCCCGAGACAAAAATGCATGGTCACGGCGCGCATCGCAAATGTGCGTTTCCTATCCCGGACTAAACCAATCGCGTACCGTGAATGTGCCGCAAATCCCGCACTTTTTTCATTAACTGTCCCATGGATCGAAGCAGGTGTTGTCTGTGTACCCGTCTGTAGCAGAAAAACGGCACCCACAAGCAGAGATGGCAAAATTACGTTAAAAAGTAATTAAATTACATTACTAATTACTTTAGTGAAAACTGCACAAATTTAATTAAATTACATTACAAATTACCGCAGCCTAAAGGTAATGACATTACATTACAATTACTTTCCAGAAGTAATGAAATTACTTTGAATTACTTTGACATTACTTTTGAATACCTTGAGGCAGTAATTAGGGCTCATTTTATTTACCGTATACACAAACACAGTGTTTACCAAACAAGGCCCTCGTTAGCCCGCGTGTGCAGGAACCAGATCCGGGAGAAGCGAGGCGCTGCGCATGCGCAGTGCCAACAGCAGCGCCACCGCAGTGATGTCACGTCAAAGAGCTGAGTTGGTCTATATGTACCAAAGCTCCGATCTTCCTGTTTACACCGCAACAACCTTATGTGTCTCAAAGTGAACCATACTGAACAGTGGTTTTGCTGACGCACACAACATAAGTGTTAAACATGATGAATAGCTTCTTTAGATGTGACTCAGAAAGGGAGTCGACTCACCGGTTTCACTGTTCATTCAACGGTGAAGGTACTTACTAAAAGGGTGATATGTTTCCGTCTTCCTGATATAGAAGTTGTAGTCCGAGTCAGTTTGTGTTTAAGTCGGGCACTGACAGCTCGTTCTTAGTCGTCACGTGAAACGCTTCCCTTTCGCCTCGGACACAATCTACTTCTATTCTCCCAAGAACCTATTCTCGGTCATTGCTTTCAAGGAGTATTTTTCCCAAACACCCGAAGAGCCCAAGTTTTTATGCATTGTCAAAGGGCCTGGATATTTGCTAAGCAGACGCGTCGCCAGTTGATGAATGACGCGAGCTTGCTAAATTGTGTACTTTCCCAACAAACGGGGGGCGATATCTGCTTTTTGGCTTATTCCCGAATAAACTTCCCAAGGGAAGGCAGCGAGGCATACCGTGAGGCATACCGCGAGCGGCACCTGCTTTGCTCGAGGATGCACAAAACGTTCTGAGGTTTTGACGAGGCATTTGGAATTATCTATTTATTCCGGTCGTTTGCTGTTAACAATGGTCGAAGCTTACGGTTTGACCTTGCTTGACGAAAGTACAAGTCTGGGGATCTGTTTGTCCTGTCCTCTCAGGTTTTAAGTTTAACGCATTGGTGATGTGCCTGTCGCCTTGTAGCCTATGAGCCGTTCATCCATAAGCTGACGCACTGTCAGCTTAGGGATGAACGGTGGAAGCTACGTGTTTGTTGGAGCAGTCCGACGTCTATCCTCCGCCACGTAACCACGCTCTCGTTCATACCCACGAGCAGAGAAAGGGATGGGACAGGTGATTAAAGGAAGGTGCTTGATTGGTTCTGGTTAGCTTGCAGCTCCCACCGCACTGTCAGCTTAAAGATAAACTAAGTATAGTATCGTCCTGATGACGCGACGTCGTGAATCTGTCGTGCCTGGAGTTCGTAAGCCGTTGCTTTCCAGCGATGTCTACACGTAAGCTTTTCTCCTTTGCCTTTCTAGCCCTCCTTCGTGCGTCTGTCCAGCTCTTCGTACAAGGCCTTGCGCTCAGGTGGCCATCGTTTACTTTCTCCGATGCTCTTTCACAACATTTCACGAGCAAAATAATTTTTCTCTTCTATTTTAAAGCTTGCAAACAAACTTCTTAGTTTAGGACAAAAGTAATTTCAAAAGTAATGAGTAATTTTCTCGAAATTACTGCCTGAAAGTAGTTCGTTAAATTACGAAATTACTAGCCTAGAGAAGTAATGCATTACATTACTCATTACTCCGAAAAGTAATTTAATTACTGTAATTCCATTACAGTAATGTCATTACTGCCATCTCTGCCCACAAGTGGAATCCACGATTTGCAAAATAGTGCGCGCCGCCTATCGCGCAATGCCGGAAACTTCGATATTTTGGGAGCGAGGCTGGAAAGTGGTTGGAATACAACTAGGCTTCGCGATGCATGGTCTGGCTTGATACATGTGGGGCGTAAAGTTCGTGCGCGCATTCTGTTCCAAGCGTTGCCCCAAGACCCAGATTGAATAGTGCGAAAAATTCCCCAGGAGCGTACAAAAACGACGCACCCGTGACAAAATGTGTGCTGCAGCTCCGTCAGTGCTCGTTCGGATGCCATGGTGAGCCGTCCATGTTCCTTCTCCTCACGATAGCTATCCAAGCCTATTTTAGCAGGATACAGCCTGCTGCAGACGGAAATCTAAAAAAAAAAAAACTTGGCGTTCTCTTTACCATAAAAGTAATTCGCGCAACCATACGAAATACAGTGCGCCGGCATGCCGACAAACAAAAGCGACTCGCGAGCTTTCTTCGTCCTCGCTCACGGTGTCTTCGCTTCCGCGCCTCTGTCGCAGCCTAGGAATAGCCGGCACGCCTATTTGTTTTCCAACCAAACAGGGGGCGCTAGCAACACGCTCTGCTCGCGCATGCGCAGCAGCTTTTTCGTAAATTGTGGATTCCCATTGGCTGCGACGCGTCATATCAGATGCTTCGTCACAGCAGCCGGCCGGGCGCTCAAGGTCAAAGCGGACGCGCCTCAGAAAAAGACCGAGGTACACCTAAGCACGTCTTATGAGTTGTGAATGCGAAAGCATGAAAGCCGCTCGTCCGCTCCCTTTTTCGTCTGCTGCGTACTTTTCGTCGCCGGTCAGCGCGTGTGCTCTCCTGGGCCCGGTGACCTTGGACGCTTCGTGCCCAGGGGAGCAATGGCGCGCTGATTAGAGTTCCTGTATATAGCTACCTACGGTAGCAGAGTTGCGCATTCAGCCTCGGCGGGTGGCCGTAGCGCCGGCTTTCCTGCACGCCCTGGATGCTTTGCTCCTCACGTGACTAAATTTGGCGAATAGCGGCGCCGCGCGCGCCGTCGCGCATGGAAAACAGGAGAGGAGGAGAAGGAGGCGAAAGCAGGGGAACATACGCCGGGGCGCGAGCAACGTCGGCGGAGCGACCGTAAAGGTGGCTTTCTGGCACGGCACCGGATGCTTTGCTCCTCACGTGATGCATCTCGGCGAATAGCGGCGTGGCGGCGCGGGGAAAACAAATGCGCAACTCTGGCTCCCGTAGGGAGCCTATACAGGAACTCTAGCGCTGATGGATACGCAGCGCCATGGGGTGAGCGGTCGTGGAAACTGACGAGCGCAGCGGCCAATGGGAGCCCCGTCGACGCGCGTCAGCCAATGGAACCGAAGGAAACTATCTGCTGTTTTCGCGCTTCAGACTGATGACGTCAGCTCACTCCATGAGACAGTTAATGCTTTCGCATTAATAAAACAAAGAAAAGCACAGCAACGTGGATGTATCGTTACGGAAACCGTGGAGCCGGAGGGGGCGCCGCGCCTGCGCAGTGGGGGAGCGTGATGTCACCGCCGGCACGCCGTCTGAAAAAGGAAGACGTGCCGCGCTGCTTGTAGGAATGCGCTGCGCGTAGGAATGCTTTCGCATTCTTACACGTAAGCAGTCGTAAGTGTCTTTCTGTGCGGGATTGGTTTAACCGGTGGCATCGAGCGCACAAAGGCGATGAGCGACGTGACGACGCATTTTTGGGTGCTCCTTGATCCTCTCCATCGGAATGTAGCATAGGCTGCAGTCGAGCTTAAAGGAAAACGGAGTCGTTGTACTTTTGCGCCGTAAGTATTTCATCGTGTGTAAGGTACTCGCTCGCCAGATGACTGATATTGAGTGGGAAAATGTAAACTTCATAGATAAGAGCTTCCATCAAGTAGTGACATTCTTTGAAGAGCCGACTGTGTGACTGTGCAGGCTTTAGCAAGCGAATGGCAGCGCACAGCAGAATACCGAGCTGAATGACGCCATTTTGTTCCAGCGGAACATGCTTCGTCATTCGTATTGGTTTTGTTGATACTCGTAAAAAGTAGTATCCAGGCACTTTATGGAAAAATGCAATTTCTGCGGAGCTCGCGGGTGCTTACTTTTCAACGAGGGAGACGTTGGCGCTGTAGGCGATCACTTTCAGCGCTGTAGATTTATGTTTTGTGTCTAGGATCCAGGTTAAAATAGCCTCCTGGTCTGCGGGGGTGCCGAAGCGTAAGGTCATTCCGAGCACCACTCTTCCGAGGAGGGATGACTCGGACATCACCCACCTGGCAGCGGGTAAAAAGGGGTCATTTTCGCGCAATAACGAAAAAGAAAAACATTTCATTTCAGGCCTATAATTCCGAACAGACAGCACTTGAAACACGCATCGACTTGCCTTGAAAGGTAATTTACCGATACATTGAAAACGTGGAGTTATGAGATTAATTGCATGTTTACGGCATTCTAGGTCACGTGCGCATTGAAAGCTCTGTTAGGCAAAGCTTTTGCCCCAAGGTTGGCGGTATCGGAGTGGAATCGACCATCGCGATGCCCCGACCGTAGCGTCATTCGGGGGAGGCCTGAACAGGCGCCTTTTCCTCCCCCTCACTAAATCCTCCGTCTCCCCTTCTAGCCGACCATAGTAACGCCATTTTTCAAACACGCTGGCAATTTTAAAAAATGGTTCACACATTTGCGTTTAAGTATGATCAACTACGTTGCAAACATTTGCGACTGCTTGCTCTGAGCGTAAAGCTCATAGACCAAATTCACGCTTGGCGTTCCTTAAAAGGAAACTGAAGCGGCTCTGTATTCCGGAAAAAATGACCGCATCTCCACGTGGTGAATGATGTTGATTGGGGCGAAGCTCGGGTGGTGCTGATGATGCTGATTTTGGTCATAGGTATTGCAGCTTGCTGTCGGCGTTGACGCTTTGCCGCCGCTTCCCGAGCTCTCAACTCCGGGTCCGCTTGGCGTTTTTGACGCTGTGCAGCAGCTTCTCGCGCCCTGGTCTCCGGAGCAGCTTGCTGTCTACGTAGACACTGAGGCGCTGCATGCCGAGCTTTTCGGTCCTTTTCATTCATGGCAGTAGGAGAATGTGTGGTTTTCTTCTTTTTCTTTTTTTTAAGTAGACAGATGGGATGGCACCTCAGAACCCCCTACTCTTTTTTTTTTCTTCTTTTTCTTTTTTCATAATTTTTTTCATTTTTTTTTCAACTTTTTTTTTGCCCTACACGAGCACGTGAGCATGTGCTCACGTGCTCGTGAGCACGTGATCTCACGAGCAGAAGCACGAGCACCCTAAAAAACACTTAAATCGTCTTCATTTGGCTTCCAGGATCACGAATATCGAGATTATTTTTGAACTTGGTGCACGGAGGTTGCAGAAACTAAATTTAAAAGTAGCGCTAAAGCCCCTCCTTCCCGGGGCGTGTCGTCTTATTAGGAGTTTTCGGAACCTCCGCTCTCGCGCATCTTGAGCGCCTATCAAAGCTATGCACGCGCACTACTACTATTTTCAATAAGGTTAGAAAGAGACGTCGCGACTTGTGCCAGTGCGGGGGAATATACCTGACAAGCTTCCGATGGCACGCACTGACCACACGAGCGACACGCGCTTGGCGGCCCAAAGAACCTAGTATGACGTCTCGACTGGTCGGAGATTTTTCGCGTTTTTTCACGTTTAGTTACATCTTCGGGGAAAACGAATGGGATATTCAGATTTACGGGATAAAAATATGTTAGAATTCACCTCTATTGTTTTTTTCTAGAAGTATTTCGTTTTTTTTTTTTTAATTTAAAGGCATTGTTAACCGAAATTTTGATTTCCCAAGATAAGGACACAGAAGCGTTTAACGGGATGCTACTAACTCCAAGATATCACTTATACATCGATATCTTAAACGGATGGTTGCATTTTCGTAAAAGAAGGGCGCAATCAAGCGAGTACATACGACGTCACGATCCTCCCGAAACAGTTGAGAATGAGGGAAAGTGGCCTCGCTTCTCTCCTCATCGCGTCGGTTCGCCAGCTCGAGGAGACGAAGCAAAGAGGAGAGAGAATGAGATTCGCGATTTCACGTGTCTCCTCGGACTCATCGGCCGTGTTCAATCTCGCGCTTCTTTTCCAAAAATACGGCCATCCGTTATATATATCGCTGTACGAGTGATGTTTTGGGGTTTTTTGCAGCGTCCCGCCTATCGCTTCAGCCTTGTTTTGTGAGCTCGAAATTTCGGTTCTGTATCCCTTAAAGGCCTGTTCAAACATGCAGCGGAGCGCTACAAGCATAGCGCTAACCTCGCGCTAAGCGCGTGCTGACCGGAGCGTTCACCAGCTTTGTATCGCACCGCCAAAACTGTCGCTCGTGGCAGGCGATAAGTAGCTGACGGCACGTGAGTAGCGCTACATCAGCGCTTCGCTCCATGTGAGAACCGGCCTTTAAAGGAGCTGTGCAACAATATTCAATTGGAATGTTTTTCACTTTACACGAGCTTACTGGCACTAGTGGGACTCAAGGATACTCGCATGCAATGCCACTGGCCAAGAAACTCCTTTGTTGCGGTGTAATTTCAAGGACAAAAGCGATCATTTTCATTCAATCTCTCCTTTGCAAAATTCGATGACGTAACGTGGAGATCGCAGTACACCCATATGACGATATTTGAATGCGGTACATAGATTGGACCCGAGCATTGCGTGGGCACTCGATTTGGGCTCGTGATAATTGATAGCTCGAGAAGCATTCGGGTAGTGGCCCGTGTCCAATCGCTGCAACGAAGACAATAGCCGAGCCATAACAATGTCTGGAACTCAGCGCGTGTCCGGTGCTTTTCCAACCCCAGCGCGTGGCTATGATCAACATTGGCGGCATATAATTGGCTCCAGATCACGTGGCCGCTTGTTCTGGCTGCGAGTTGAGGGCGTGAACGCTGCTCGTTTTTCTTTAATTTTTTTCTGGGACTTCTATTGCGTGGGGTGAAAAACGAACGCGTGTTTCATAGGTCATTAACGTCAGGGATCCGTTCTAAGCGGTATTTGCGCAAAGTAAAAAAAATGTTGCATAGCCCCTTTAAAGGTATGATGAACCGAAATTTGGATTTCAGAAAACAATGCAGGAGTGGTAGGCGGAACGCTACAATCCCTACAACACCACTCGTAAGGCAATGTCTCGAAGGGACGGCCGTATTTTTGGAAAAAAAGAGGTTGTGATTGAACGACGCCGACGTGGCGCGTGACGTCAACATATCTCGTTTCCTCCTCTCTTCGCTTCACCACCTCAAGGCGGCGAGGTGGAGAAGACGCGAGGCCGTTTCCTCTCCTCCTCGACTCTTCTCGGAGAAAATACGTCAACATATCTGTCAAATGCGCCTCCTTTTTTTAGAAAAATACGGTCATCCGTTCGAGATATCGCTGTACGAGTGAGGTGTTGGTGTTTGTAGCGTCCCGTTGCACGCTTCTGCCACCGTGTTTTGTGAAATCCAGATTTCGGTTCAGCATTCCTTTAAGGCCCAACCACATAAGACGTTTTTCACGCGCTTCGCCCGCGTCAGCGTCACCTGTCGTCGGCGCCCTTCCACCCGTGCCGGAATCTGCATGTCCCGGCCACATCTCGGCGTCGGCCCGCGGGTACCGTTGTTTTTGGTGACCTCGAGCGACGCGCGCCGACGGGGACGTATGCCAAACGCGTGAAAAATACACAAAAAAAAGTCCCATGTGGTTGGGTTTTTACCAGTACCACCAACCGTTGTTCTGGGAACGCGCAAGATAGGGTAAGGTTGGGTAAGAAGAAGACGTTGGGCAAAATGCGAGAGTTTGTGTTTTAGCGCCATCCGTCTCCTATTCAAGCAATTGGAGTACGTTCAAACTTTACAGAGAGGTGCCGTGACCTGTACACTTTGCAAGTGAAAAAATTGAGAGCTATCGGCATGAGTGTTTCAAAGGAAATAAATGCGGAGTTGAGGTTGACGTGTTTACCCCCCGCCACCAAAAGGGCGCAAAACTCAGCGCGAGGTTTAGCTTCGAGACGTGCACCCCGGTTAGCACTCACTATTTTGACAAAGTAACCTTTAATTTTATTGTTGTCGTTTATTAGCTTCATGCGGACCAGATTTGGGCAATCTCTGGTGGCATGTTTTAACTACATAATTCTTTACATAACAGGATATGCGCGGGCAAAACACGGCAATCTCGCATTCTATGACGCGCATGTCAATAACGCACGAGTCTCTTGGTTCCTTCTGAGCCATATTTTTTTTTTTTCCGGTGTCTAGGTTGATCCCAACGTATATATATATAAAAAAAACAAGGGCTTCATAGCGCGAAGGTTGCATGAACGAACCTCTTGAAACTGTCTAGCAATAGCGTCCCTTCCGTCCCACTGCTGCCACACTTTTTGGCGTATAATTTTGACGGATGCGCTTCAAAGTCGAGCTAAAGTCTGGGTGAATGTGAAGAGCAGCGGCTCTACAAAAAACGGTTGGGCTCCAAAATGTGCTTTTTTCCCGTCGTTTGGAGTTTCAAGAACATTTCTTCGGTACCTAACGTAGGTCAGGAAACGGGAACAAGCAGCAGGTCGGAGAGCAGCACTGTTCTCACGTCCCCTCCCCACAAGGCGAAGCTGATGTGGGAGAAAACAACCAAAAACCGGCGTCCCACTGCACCCCTCCGTCTCACCCCCCCCCACGCACGCACACAAAACACACACAAACAAAATCCCGTAAAACCGAAGAGAAAGATTATTAGTGATCTCCCGAAGTTGCGAGCACTGTCCGAGCGTTCTGCAGACCGTGCGGTGCGCACCACAAGAGACTGGCAGTGCTTGGTATGCGAAGTACCCAAGCAGCCTGCATTCAGTATGGATTGAGAGCATAGAATGCAAGGAGTGGGCTCGTGAAGAGTGCGTTGGAGCTCACACAGTGCGTCTCAAGTGTTTCTTTTGCAAAAACTGAACGCATTGCAGGTTTTTTAAGTGTGTCTCATTATACCCCACTACGATGTCTCATTTTGCCCCATAGGGAGAGGCAAAATGAGACATCGTGTTACTATCAGATATTGTAATTTTGTTTAATGTTTCGCTTGCTCCAGTTAAGTAATATTTACTGAGCATAGAGTCAAGACATCTAGGAATACCTGCTTCGTTTTTTAATATTGATAAAAATATAAATAACCATTGAAATAAAAAGATTTGTCTCATTTTGCCCCACCTTGCCTTACGTGTCACGATTGAGTGCTCCGCCGTCATTCGATTGCAAGGGCCGCTCATATCAGTGTGTCGCTGAGATTTGCTTCTAAGGACCGCACAAGTCATGCGCTTCGTGCAGTGGCGCATTAGGCGCTACTCGCAAACACAAACGCATCAACGGCCTTTAGGAGGGAGAACACACTAGGTCCATCTATCGGGCAACCCTGGAACGCTACGGAATGGCGTATGTTTTGCGCAGACAGGTGCTGGAAAGAATTCTGACAGTCCTCTAGAAAAAACAAATTTCTCAAAGATCAGTCTTAGATTTGATACCGCACATACTGCAGAACCTTCAATCTAGTTATAAGCGAACCATAACTGTTCCAGCGTTTGCCGATAGATGGCGTCAGTGTGCCCTATGTTAAATAAATGTTAGGAAAGAAAATATAAAAATTGTCTAGGTGGCGCAACTTGCCTCCCGATTCAAAGGGTTCAGCCTCATCTGTCCATCCATCCATTCGTTCTCTGGAAGCCTCTATTTACAAATTACAGAGAGCTTCCAACTGCTCGATCCTGGTCACATGGTTTATGGGCCGCATTTTCAATACAAGTTGCGAGGAGGTGTCGAAGGTGTGATCGTCTGCAAACCTCTCCGCCTTTCGGCCTGCTTTCTTCCTCGCCACGCGAGAACGTGGCGTCTGCGCACTTGCGACGATGCTCTGCAGGACGCATCCGCCATTCAATTGCGAACGCTCCCCTTCGTGTGAGATGGACCCTTTTTCGTAAGCGCGGGTATTAGCCGTCGTAGCGCAGTCTATCACAGTCAAACATGTATGTGTGAATTAGCCTTCACTCGATAGCGTCTAGAGAAACCGTCGATTGAGACACTGGGTAATGAAGCAGCAGCAACTTACTTGTCGAATTGCTTATACCCCTTCTGCCAGACGGAGCGGCCTTTATTCCAAAGGAGCGTCGAGGCATTCACACAGCTGGGGTGGGCGATACCGCACAGGAATCGTACAGGTTCGTTCACTTCATAACTGAGCACGGAAAAAAATGCAGATATAATTCGATTAATTCATTAGACTGAAAAATCAAACTACAATTTATAAAAACAAACAAAAAAACGCGGCGCACATTTAGGGTTGATATTTGTCTTCCTGGCACGAGCCGTGTGCTTATGCGGAGGGCAAGTTCGTCTGCTTCTTGCGCAGGGGGTAGCGGTGACGTCAGAACGCCGAGCCCTGATTGGCTGATCGCGACCCCCCTATCTGAGCGTCGTCTGCTCCTTTGCAACGTCGTCTGCTCGCAACGTCGTCTGCGTCTGTCTTACCTTTCCTGCGACTTTCGGAAGTGCAGAGGCCAGATTCACAAAACCATGTTACGCCGAAAGAGTGCGTAAGACAAAACGTGAGAACAAATTCGTATTCACGAAACGAAATTATCGTAAGTTTTGCTCAGGTTACGACGGAATCCTACGACGATCAACTCAGCATGGCCGACAGCGTCGCTCAGTTACTTGGTAGCGACGACCAACGGACGTTTATTTGTGTACGTGCTCTTCTTACGCGTCCCGACTACAAGCAGCAAGAAAAAAAGTAAAAAGTACTTGAAATAAACCACGACGAACAAGAACGCTGGATCCACAAACACCTGGGAAATGCTCCAACGACCACGATTCCACCGACCCCGAGTAAGCGAGCTCGGCTGATAGGCCTAGCAGGCACAGCGGTGCTCCGACGGTCCTTGGCCAAGACCGCCTGCCCACGACCGGCTGGCGTGCTGAATGGAATATGCCCGCGCGACCCTTGTGAACCCTTCAATCTCTTCCTCTTGTCATCTCCTTGTTTTCCGAGGCAGCGGTGACTCTCGCCGGTGAAAAAGCGGTGAATCTCCGACAGACGCAGGAAAGGTAAAGCAGCCATCGCTTTGACTAGCAGACGTAAAGCAGACGACGTTAACTGCGCCAACCCGCCGACGCCGTTACAGAGTGAGGAGTCTCGCCGCACACGAAAGGAGGGAAAAAGTATTTGGGAGGGAACTTGCCGACACTAACACGCTCACTCTCGGTTCTTAGCAAACAAACCTCGGCGCCTCGGGACACCTCGCCAGTGAGTCCTTTGACTTCTCTCCTTGATGCGCGTCTGCTAGTTGTTAGAGAAAAACAGCGTACCGCTCGAGTTCATTCGTCTGCCCTCTCTGAAAGGCGAAGTCGAGCTCGCTCGTAAAGACCTGCACTTCCGAAAGTCGCAGGAAAGGTAAGACAGACGCAGACGACGTTGCGAGCCGACGACGTTGCAAAGGAGCAGACGACGCTCAGATAGGGGGGGTCGCGATCAGCCAATCAGGGCTCGGCGTTCTGAAGTCACCACTACCTCCTTTCTCATGCGCAGAAGACGAAAATGATCCCACTTGCGAGGCGTATAGCGTTTGCGTTAGCGTTGCGTGTTCCACACTGCGCGTGCGCGGAGCCCAAAATGCGGCCTTGGATTGGCGCATGGCGGCTTCGCGCATGCGCATCGTGGAGAACGCAACGCAAACGCACAGCGCTTGCGTTTGCTCGCATACGCGATACTAAAACTCATTAATGACGGACGCTGTCGATGAAACGTCGCCTTGTCGAACAAACAATCTCGATGAAACGTCGCGTATCGACTAAACGATCTATCGATGAAACGTCGTTCGTAGAACTGATTGCTTACGTAACAGGAGAAGGCACAAGCCGTCTCGTGCACTTCCACCCAGCCTCCCGTGCACAAAATATATGGCGGCGTCACCCATCGTGGAACGGATACGTGACGCCGCACGCGCTCTGATTAAAGATGGGTCGGGGAAAATATGTTTTTGTTTACACTTCTCGGTACCACTTATAGTCCGTTCATAACACTAGACGTAATTACGTCGCGCTAATTTTTTTTAAAGGTGTTATAAAGCGACATTTTGATGTAAGGTTAGGAGTAAAAGGCAGGAGGTTACTGAGAACAATAGAAAGGAGAATGTAACAGATAGGAAAAATAGACTCGGTCTCTCCTTTATTGATTGTTTGTTGTGTTTCTTTTTTTAACCTTTTGGACACGCCTTCATTTCGTTAGTCGTATATAATTATTGCCTGTTATAGGCAGTGCCAATGTCAGCTATGTCACCCACTTCACAATCTCGCAAGTGCCATCAAAGTGTACACAAGAAATGTTTCCTGTGGGTGTAGCTATAGATCGACCCTGACATCTTCAGAAACGCAGAGGCGTGGCTTATTATTTTCACGGTTTCGTGCTTCCCGATTGGTTCTTCCGCGTTCTTATCGGATGAATGCAGCCATCCAATTCGCTGAGGACCGATAATGAGATGCATAGGACTCCGCAACGCCCCTAGTTTTTTTAATATATCGGTGACCATAACCTTGTTTAGTCAATAATCACTGCAGATCCCAGGGAGCCTTCCTGGGCTCGATTCCAGCGTCTGCTCTGCACGAGGGAGTGGTTCCTTCGTCGTCAATACGGATTTCACGTGTCCCGATGAATTATTTATTCCCTCCGTGCGACGCGACCGGCGCGCCACCGCGCGGCCGTTACCCGAAGGTGGGGCAGTGAGGACCCCAGCGGAACGACACCACGCCGCGTATGTACATTGGTGTATACGGATTTAAGTCGGAGCGGTGCGGTTGCTCTGGGTTGACAGCATGAACTGCTGCGTCGTTGGGTGCTCCGATATTTATGAGTCGTATCTCGTGGGGACAAAGTTTCCTAGTTTTTCAACTCGCCGATGTTTTGTGAAACAGGAACAACGATGGACCCGTGCCGTACGACGCGAGATGTTTGGTCTCCCGATCATGTATGCCACTGTGTCGGCATGGCTGACATATTCTGCACTGCCGCTTCACGCTGTTTTTGTTTTTGTACCAGTGACGCCTACATCGGTTAGCGCAGTTGGGACGAACTGAAATGCCATCCCACACTCGCTGATATATGCAGTGCTAATTTTGTTGGAGGAATGTCCTCCAAAGTTTTGTCACCATCGTGCTTGTCGATGATATTTCCGAACCAGTACAACATGCAGTCCGTACTTTATAATGAAAAATTTGGACGGCACAAAAAGTGACAAATATGAATCTAAGGGAAACTACAATGAAACTTGGAATCACTGGACAATCGACGTTTGAGTATGGTCTGCTTTCTTTTTTTTTTTTTTATCAGCCTCTTTTCGGACGTCAAATTCGCGTTTCCTCACATATGGGGTTGCCACTAGGCAGTAGGCGACTGCAAAGGAAAAGGCAGGATTGTTTTTGTTCAAGTTGTTCTAAAATACCTAGCACATCTAAAAGATTAAATGATAATAAAAAAGTTAAGTAAGTCAGTGTTTCCTTAAGTTTAGACCAAATATAAATCATGTATATATATATATATAGTATATATATATATATATATATATATATATATATATATATATATATATATATATATATATATATATATATAAAATAATTTACCTTAAAAAACGTCAGTTGTTTTTCACTAGTCTTATTTTAACACGGGAAATTTATTCTTCAATCCGCCCAATCATTGAAGCGGAGCACTCTACCGACTGAGCTAACCAGGAGTTAGACGTCAGCAGAGCAAACGGGTTTTATCAGTTGCCACCAGTCTAACACCAACAGGGGTGAATGGCATGCATTTTAAGGTTATGATGATAATGCAATCAAAAGCAAAGCTGCAAGCGAGGTGGACAAGAATGACGATAATAATCCTAGCAGAAGGGGAACAAGAGAAACAAGGGACAAACACAAATCTCCAAAGACAGCTAGGAGACTGGTGCGCGACAGAAAACAAATCCGCATGGTCTTGGTATCGAACCAAGGACCTCTCCATTTCTAGTGGAGCGCTCTACCAACTAAGCTGACCAGGATTTTTGTTTTATATATTTATTCTCCACGCTGACCAGGAGTTAGACGTCAGTAGAGCAAACAGGTTTTATCAGCTGCCACCAGTCTAACACCAACAAGGGTGAACGGCATGCATTTAAAGGTTATGATGATAATGCAAATAATACAAAGATGCAAGCGAGCTGGACAAGAATGATGATAATAATCCCTGGAAAAGGGAACAAGGGGGACAAAGGACAAACACAAATCTCTAAACACAGCTAGGGGACTAGTGCGCGACCGAAAAAAATCATGAGCAATTCCACACAGTGAATGTGGATGACCAGCGAAGCTGTTTAGCACAGGACACCGACGTGACACAGAATTTCGAACAAAGGTACGAACATATTTATTGTCTTGATCGGTGGGCATCGTGAAGAAGGGATACACACCGACATTTATTGTTGTCTTGATCGGTGGTCATTATTTGTCTTGATCGACTATCGCCACCCCGAGGAGCCGGGGGAAACTACATGCCGGACGGGACCGCTACCCGGCGGAAAGTAGAAACGCGCGACGGGACCGCCACCCCGGGAAATCGGAAGGAAAGGAAACTACTCAAGCAAGCGCTAGGAACGACGACAAATAGCATCCTTGATCATCCGCACCAGTGCGCACCGGGGCAGCGAGGCTCGCCCCATCATCTTCGATCAAGTGCACCCGTGCGCACCGGACGTCCTCGATCAACGGAGCGCACCCTCCCGGTGCAACTTTTCGTTGCCCCAACGCGCACCAAGAAAATCGACGGTGCGCCGGGTTGCAGTCCCATCAGACATTGCGGTCAGGAGCGGGAATCGAGGAGATGGCGGGAGTAGCAGACGCGCAGTCTACCGAGATGGCGATCTTGCGAAAACGAACACGCCTCGCAGCTGCATGCGATGAATTCAACAGCTCTTGTGAGAGCGAGACGACGAGCGTTTTACCATCACCGCGATTACCGGCGATTGCTGCGGTGGCAAGGAGCGCCCGAAAGGTATGAACTTCGTGGAAAGCGTTTGAGGTTTTTCGATGACACCGAGGTACTGCTATTATCTGGTGTTTCTAATTCTTGAACCAACAATGATGGGCAACATATACCTGTGGAATTGTCACCCGCTTCGTGACCCCATCAAGCAATCACGTCCACGATGTTCGTTTGTGTGGGACCGTCAAATCCGCGAGTAAAAAAAACTGGAGAAATTGACAGCAGACTGGCACCGCGCGCGGACCTACGCAAGAAAAAGCGAACAAAAACGCGAGGTGACGCATGGTGGAGCTCGCCGCGGTGCACCGGCGCGGCGCAGTTTGTTCTCGATGTTGCACCGACTTCGCGCTACACGACCGAGGAGCGCTGTGCACTGTCCTGGTTTCAGGGCGATTCCGCTGCGAGCTGATCGAAGATGCTAAAAGAGATGGCGGTGCGAGCGTACACATGGCCGACGCGGGTCGCACAGGGGCAAGTCTTTGAGAAACCTTTCTTATCTACCTGAGAGTCTATTGATCTTGAAAATGGTGCTTATTGGTAACTAGTCTACTGAAAATGCCTTTCCAAGTGATGAGACTTATAAGCTCTTGCATAGAATGAAGCGATTTTGCACCAAATTCGGCACCTGAGATTTGTTGACGCACACGAAAAATCCACGGTACCGTAGCCATAAACAGCTTCGCTGTAAAACCCGCCTGGTCCTGGTATGGAACCAGGTACCTCTCCATTTCCAGTGGAGCGTTCTAGAAACTAAACTAACCAAGGGTTAGACGTCAGTAGAAAAAAACGGGTTTTATCAGCTGCCACCAGTCAAACACCAACAAGGGTGAACGGCATGCATTTTATAAGGTTATGATGATAATGCAATAAATGCAAAGTTGCATGCAAGCTGGAGAAGGATGACGATAATAATCACTGGACAAGGGGAACAAGAGAGACTAAGGACAAACACAAATCTCCAAACACAGCTAGGTGACTGGTGCGCGACCAAAAAAATCCGCCTGGTCCTGCAGGACCAGGTGGATTTATTGAACCAGGGACATCTCCATATTCAGTGGAGCGCTCTACCAACTGAGCTAACCAGGAGTTACTCTCAACCCTCCACCCTCAACGTACCGGCCCAAAAAGCCACAGATCAGTCCGTGCGCGTTTCTGCCGCCACAACTTCGCACGCATAAAGGCGCCGCAGACTGCTGAACGCGTCTCACTGTCGAACACCAGCTCCTCTGCTGGCGGCGCCACGCGCGTTTTTCAAAGTGACTTCTATACTTCCCGCACTGGGTGTATAGGCCTCGAGTTAGACGCACACATTTTGCACGCTCATTTACGATAGATTCTTTTGTGTATGAAGACGGCTGTTCGCATGGATACGAGTATGTATAACTGGAAGTCAAATGTAACTCACTGCTTAGATACCATGACGGTGCGCTGACCGTCGATGGCCAAGGGAGTTACACATGGGACAATATGCGCGAGAAATCACGTCGGAGCAATGACACGCACCAAACCTTAAAGCCCTATAGGCGAGGATATCTAACCGAACGAGCAAAATTATTTTGAAAAGGTGGAACGTTTCGGCGAGACGTCAACGCAAGTAGTGATATGTCCGATGATTACCGAATGCTCGTGGCGCTGCCTTCTAGGCAAATAAATAATACAAACTCACAAGTTTGACGGTTGATTGAAGGACGCGTCTTCTGCTATAACATCCATGATGGGCCAGAGCCTTTTCTGAAAGTGGCATATAGTAATCAGTTTGAATCACGAACTGGTGGTTGCCTTGATAATATGTTGGCAGGAGCACATTTCTAAAACGCCATACTTGCCGTGTTGAGCTCCAGGTATATAGCTCGTGGGAAGCATGGGTAAATTAAAAATGTCGGTGATATATGTTGCTTCTTGGGAGACAAAGAAACTGTGTTTTTAGGCCCGTACAAATAAGCCACGCGAATCGCAGAAAGCTGAGACTTCGTGAGAGTGTGACGTTGGCGGTGCTGGCAGAGGGCACTTGATAAAAAAAAATAATAAAATATTTTTTTGTTTTACGTCTACCTCAGCGTAATATTGTCAAAACAAGAAATGGCGTTCTGCGCGCATGTAGCATTTATTTCAATACAAAAAGGAAATAACTTGTCGGAAAAAACGAAAGCAATATTTTCTTTCTTGCTGCCAAGTGGTTTTTACAGAAATAAATAGCACTTGTGTCCACAGAGCCATTTGCTGTATTGAAAATATTAAGCTTAGGTTGTCGTTGGAGAGACGACGACCAAGTGATCTGGGTCGGACGCATCTCGCATCGGTTCCGTGAACTTTTCAAGTTTTCGGCGAACGTCTGCGCTATAGTTGCAAAACTTCGCCACCAACATGCGGCGAAACGCGCAGAGAAACCCCCGGAGAGCAAATTCTTGGGTGAGCGGGCCGTTTTGTTCTAAGTTTTCACCGTTTTTTTTGACGAAACGAGGCGTTCTCGGTCAGCCTCACGCGCCATTGAAAGACAAATGGAGGGCGGCCGCAGCCGCCGCACCGTCATCAAGATGGACTTTCAAGGCCCCGGAATACCTCTTTTGGCGCCCGGAAACAGAGTCGTCGAAGTAGAAGGAGAAGAAATCACTCCGGAGGAGTTACACTCTGCCGGGGGATGTTGGATGCCGGTCTTACTCAAGGCCCGAGCAGAGAAGAAACTGCTAAACCAAACGGCCGGTTTCCAGCCGAACCGCACTTTTGGTAGGAACAACGGGCGGGCAGGCCGAGCTCGAATAAAGAAGGCGTCAAGGCCTCCGAAGCTTCCGGAAGACGAAGTGAAACTGGTTTTTCGACTTCGGGGCGAACTAAACGTACGTAAAGAAGACAGTGTCTTGGTCGAACGCAGCATTCAACGCGCGGCGCAGCTCTCGTCGGAGAAACGAGGACTCGACGCTTTTCGCTTCAACGAGGAGCAAAAGACGCTCATCGTGAGCACTCCGGCACTCGAAAACGCCGTAAAGTGGCTCTCAGCTCGAACGGATAACGAAGAGCGCGATCGGGCGTCACATCCTTGAAAAACTGGGTATCCGCTACAAAAGACAGACGGTCGAGAAGATAGACGTGCCGAGGCAGGTCCGGGAGAAGCTTACCATCCCGAACCTGCCACGTCACATGCACCCCGTGCACCATGTGGAGCGACGAACGGCGAGGTCTAAGGAAGAGGGCGTCTACTACACGGACGCTGCGAGGTGCGAGAGTGACGCCATGGCCGCGGCCGTGGTTGACAAGCAAGGGAAGATCGTTGCGAGCTGCAGTGTTCAAACGACAGAACCGGAGGTAGCCGAGGAAGTGGCCATCGCTCTGGCACTCAAGCTGCAAGACGCCAAGATCGTTGTCAGCGATTCACAGATGGCGATTCGTTAATACGACAAGGGACGGATCCCGCCGATTACGCTTCGCGTACTGGGTGATCCTGAAAAGACTGCAAAAGGTGAAGCTGATCCGAACTCCAGCACACTTGTCGCCCCCCAAAGAGGAAGCTCACGACGCAGCCCGAGGTTTCACTCGCAGAGCCGAAGTAACGTCAGACCCCCTCCACCGAACCGTTGACGGAGGGCGACAGACTGGTCACGTTGCTAGACATCCTAGATTATTACGCCGGCGAAAGGATTCGCTACCCATGCGGTGCATCCCTCGCTGGACAAGAGACAAGTGGTAGCACGGCGGCAACTACAAACAGGCACCTACCCCAGTCCTGCCCAGCTCAGCCGATGTTATCCGGGTCGCTTCAAAGGAGACTGCGAGCTATGCGGTGCAAGAGCGACTCTTCGCCACATGGTTTGGAGATGCAGCCG
This sequence comes from Ixodes persulcatus, assembly GCA_013358835.2. Lineage (NCBI taxonomy): Eukaryota > Metazoa > Arthropoda > Arachnida > Ixodida > Ixodidae > Ixodes > Ixodes persulcatus. The sequence goes on from JABSTQ010009298.1 coordinate 353,232, forward strand.
GCTCGACCGCAAAGCCCAACCGCTACTAAAAAAATTGACCGGATCTCCACGTGGTGAATGATGTTGATTGGGGCGAAGCTCTGGTGGTGCTTGTCTGCGTAGACGCTGAGCAGCAGCATGCCGAGCCTTTCGTTCGTTTTCATCCATGTCAGAAAGAGAATGTGTGGTATGGAACGTGGTTATATTCCCTTTTGAGCATTTGACCGCAGCGCCCTCTCGTCTATAAACGTTGAGCCAATGCATGCAAAGTTTAACGCGATTATATACGCATTTGACCGCAGCGCCCTCTCCTGTATAGACGTTGAGCGGCTACATGCAACCTTTCATCCATGACATCCCCAGCTCTTGAGTTACTACCACATCTCAGAGCCCCCTACTCGTCCCGCAGTCGTGGCCGAGTGGTTAAGGCGATGGACTAGAAATCCATTGGGGTCTCCCCACACAGGTTCCAAACCTGTCGACTGCGCAAACTTTTTCCATCATTTTTTTTCCATCATTTGTTTTGCCCTACACGAGCACGTGAGCACGTGAGCTCACGAGCAGGAGCACGAGCACCGGTCGCCGGACGGACGGACGGACATGGCTAGCCCCTAAGGAGCTTCGCCCCTAAAAAAGATCACCAACCAAGAGAACTGGGAAGCTCTACCGACCTTAAGGTTGTGGGGATTTTTGTGGTCTCCCTTCCCCGATGGCTGTGATAACGGCCGCGGGTCGGAACGCTTGGCCTCCCTTGCCGTGGGCTACAATCTGTTCGTGAAGCGGAAGGTCCCTTGATTTGGAGGATCCCCCCCCCCCCCCCCCCCCCCCACACACTCTCTCACGGGGGGACCTGTTTCCGTTCCTCCGCTCGGATGCGGATCACTGCTGACAGGCGAGGAGGTTTCGCCTCTTGTTTTCCCGCTTTCGGGAGAGGGACTCGTCTGGTGACCTCGAAAGATTCAGGACGTGTATCGGCGACATCTCCGATGCTTCCCCGATCTTTGCTCTCCGGAACCTCGCGTCTGGCAGGTAAGGACCTTTCCTAACCTTGCCGGCGCGGGGGGCATTTAGGATGGGGACATTGGAGTCCATTTAAAATAGTACTTTAATATGCTCTTGGACTCTGTCCATACTCTGGTACGTATATCTTCTCTTCTGCTATATTTGAGAGAGTGAGAGAAGGCAGACGATCAATGGCACTGACGGAGGTATCTATCGAACCGACCCGCGGTAGTGTAGCCCTAAACGTCGTCTATATTGCCGTTGAGATGTGGGAACCGCGTTACTAGGTTTGACGTCTCCTTTGAGATCGCCGTCGCTGTTGAAACAACCCTTTGGTTACTCTGTCGGTACCTCGGTTGGTAGCAAAATCCCACAAGGTGCAGGAACAAGTCAGACTGGCCGAGGACGCCGCTGGAGTCCAGGGGATTCTGGCCGCCGCCTAAGGGGTGGTTGAGAGGGGACTCCTAGATGGGTCTCCGACCAATGGCTTAGTCTTTCTGGGCGCAATTAAAGGTTGTCTACTACTACTACTACTAGGTTGACGTCGGCTCATAGAAAATTGTATTCTTTCTCTTTTAAATGCTGACCCATAAGTAACGTCAAGTTGTCAAATTTTTGCACTCTGTCACCACCGCTAGCGTCACGTTCTCAAGGAGTTTCAGCTTTCTGCGATGCCTTGTTTATTTACGCGGGCTATTAAAAATATAAGTAAATAAATAAATCACTTGGTGCGATCAGATTCGGAAGTGCCTGTGAACAGCAGCGAGCAGAAGCTATGCTATACTTCGTTCACCTCTAAGCTGATAGTGCGGTGGGCGGTACGAGCTCGTTGAAGCAGTCACGCGTCTATTTTTTGCCACGCAATCAAGCTTCCGCCCACCCGCGCGCAGTGAGCAGGTCCCGTGATAAAAGGGAAGCGGCTGATTGGTCCGAGGATCGCCTAGCTTCCGCCGCACTATCAACCTATACGGGTGAACGGAGTATAGATTCTAACATGGCGACCGTTCGCTAAGACTGGAGCACATGAGCGAAATATCGCGCGAAAGTTGTAAGATGACATATAGTGTGCAGTCTTTTTTGTGCTCGGGGGAGCGTTCAAGAGGCGAAACGCCTCGAGAAGCTTTAAGATGAAAAAAAAAATGTTGTTTCGTTTTTATTACGACAGTAAAGCAAGATGGCAATAGAGGAATATAGCAGGTTTACTTGCCATAATTTGCTCTACCATGCCGATCCGCATCAGATACTTTTCTGAAAGAACATCATAGATATACTGATGCGAAGGCCAATCTAGCTGGTTAGCTTTCTGCTTCACATATTCCATGTGCCATAGCGCGCACTCCATGGTGGTCTTGTTTTGCCTGCGAGCGCATTATTTACGAGAGGCTCCGAGGAGACGACGGGACCTTATTATTTCGGCATGCTTACTCGAAGAATCTTGTGGACTGATCAGTTAGCATCCAGATCGTCATCTTGTCGATTTCCTAGGAAAGCAGATATCGGTTTTACAAAGACGTCAGAATTATACCCTGCCACACGGTAAACATTGTCATATCCACTGGCATCTAATGAGTCAATCAAGGCGCTCCCCTTCTGGAGGAGCGTAATATAGGACTCGCGACGCTTCTAGTGAGGATCGCGAAGTGATTCACGCATTTTTTTAATATAATTAAATAGAATTAACATTAAATTCTACCAAGTGGATTGTGTTATACAATCATACTTCGTTTCACCGTAACTTGAGCAAACACTGCGGCCCTCTCAAGCAAATCAGGGTGACAAAGGCGACGCATGTGACACCCCTTATACGATATGCATGCAGAGCGCAAGTTCGTCTGCTTCTTTTGCAGGGGTTGTGGTGACATCAGAACGCTGAGTTCTGATTGGCTCTGTTGGAGCAATAGTGGGTAGACCTCAAAGCAAGCTGCCTTGTGGTCTATCTATCCTTCAATCAGAGCCAATCAGAGCTTGGCGTCTTTCTGACGTCACCCCAACCCTTTCAAAAGAAGCACACGAACTTGCGCTTCGTATAGGTTCAGAGGCGAGATCATAATCCCTGGAGAGGATGGGACAGGAGGAACTCCTCTCTTACCCGAGCCCTCTTTTGTCAGTTGTAGACGTTGCTTTTGTTTCCGGAAATGAGCCTGCCACTCAACATTCCTACAAAAGCGGCTTTCTTCACTCTTGCTCCTGTGGCTTCCACAGCACTGCGCGGAACTATAACTTCGTTTCACCGTAAGTCGAGACGCGGACTACGCTACGAGCTCAGGGGACCAATCAGAGAGCGCCAAAAACGCACCATCGTGGTTTGTTATGTTTCTGCACGTTTTCTATCATCGTTCAAGAAATCTAAGAAAAGCCCAGTGACTTGCGTTTTTGACGCTGCTTGATTGTCCCCATTACCATGTAGCGTCGGCTGCATCTTGACTTAAGGGCCAAACACATGCGCGTCAAAACTGTCCGATTCGGCGTGCGAACCGCCGGAGTGACCTTCGAGGGCGAGGGTTTTCGTAGTCTCCGGTGCGACGAAAACCCTCGCCCTCGAAGGTCCGCTCCGGCAGTTCGCACGTCGTATCGCACAGTTTGGACGCGCATGTGTTCGGCCCTTTAAGCTGAAACGAAGTACTGTCGAGACCGGTTATAACGATGTCGGTTATAACGAAATAGGGGCTCCAGCGAAGCGATAACGATCTCCCATTCCCTTTTGCACTTCGTTATAACCGAAGTCGGTTATAACGAAATAGCGGATATAGCGAAGTGATTTCTGATTCCCGTTGACTTCGTTAGAACCGGTCTCGTCAGTGTAGAGATATAATGTAGTCACCTGTCTTCCTCCGACGGGCTGATTGGTTCACCGGGACCGCATACCTTCGCCGTTTGCCAAATTACGAAGAGAATGAGTATAACGCCATCCATCGTGTACGGCCTATGCAAATTGTGTCACTATCAGATCTTGACTAAAATTGTGAATTTTAATGTTGGTTGGTCGGCTCCATTGGCTAGCATGTGTCGGGGTGTCTTCTGACTAATTTCTTGGACATTTAGGTACAAACCCTCGGTGTACATATCCAACAATTTCAGGTATTGGGATGTCGTGGGAAACCATGAGAACAAAAAAAAACTTCGTTCATGGTGAACACTGCGCTTATTGAAAAAGAAGTAGACATTTAAGTCTCCGGGCTCCGAAAAAAGTGCCCGAATTATAAAAAAAAAACAAAAAAAAACAAAAAAAAAACCCGCAAATTTGTTAACAGCGCCCAGTAAACAGCGCTCTATTCAGCATGCAGGCCCAGTTTATTCTAGTCATGGCTGAGAGCGCTGCAGTACAAGGTGCACACGCGCAAAGTCACACGCTTTTTTTCATAATTCGCAAGCTTCTCGAAGCCCATAAAAAAAGATTAAGGTTTCTCGATAAAAAAAAAACACTGAATTAGATGTTTCCGATAACGCTCTATAACTTTGTAATTGAAACGTTTGCTCTAAATTGAATATTTCAAAAGTTAACTAATTAATCTAAATTTATTAAAGTTAATTAAGCAAAATACAAAAGAATAGCCTGTCTTGCACCAATGCTCCAATGCACCAAAAGTGAAATACCCCGTATATATACAGGGTGTCACAAAAGAAAATTTACACGGTCTTTTTTACCGCAAAAATAAACTAGGCATCGCCGAACGCTCATTCTCCGCCCAAAGGAAAAGCTAGAGGTCACAGCCAGATGCCAAAGTTTCAGCCCGATCCGATAACTTAATCAAAAGTTGTAAGTGATTTTCTGAAAATTTCAATGGGAAAATGGAGCCCATTTTTGCCCGTTTTCGGTTTCTGGTGCCATAGAGCCCCATGTGTTCGAAAACTCCGTCGGCCGCCATTTTCCCATTGAAATTTTCAGAAAATCAGTTATAACTTTTGAATAAGGTATCGGATCGGGCTGAAACTTTGGCATTTGGTTGTGACCTCTAGCGCTACCTTTCGGCGGAGAATGAGCGTTCGGCGCTGCCTTGTTTATTTTTGCGGTAAAAAAGACCGTGTAAATTTTCTTTTGTGACACCCTTTATATATACATACATACATATATATATATATATATATATATATATATATATATATATATATATATATATAACACATTTCTTGTTCAAATAACTATGTGCGATAGTATACATATCCATCCCAAACGTAATCATTTTGCGCTTATATTTTGTACCTCGGACATGTTGAGAAGATGTCTCCATATGAGGAGCCAGTTGCGTGTGTCGTAGTTGACCAAGTACATTCCGCTGACTTCTGGATTGACGATCACCGCCGTATTTTCGTTGAATGAGTCTTCTATAAGAGCTGTTCCGATAGAAACAGAGAATCATCCGTGTAAAGTTATTCTTTGTACATATTTTTCACTCGGTATACAACCCTTTCTCTGCGGGTGCACTCTGAGCTCTTCCACGGAGCTACCAGCCACATCACGCGAACTCGTCGTTTTGTTAAATTCCTTTACGTAACAATGTATAACCGCATGATTACGTTTTTTTTTCTTCTTTAATATATCTCGACTGTAATTGAGAATCGCGTTGTCTTTACGGAACTTCGAAGCACTAAAAGCGACATGAACCGACGTATCGCCAACTAAAAGTGCCACCCACTCACGAAAGTGAGGGCTACGAAAATTACTTGTATCCACTGCGTATCACTTTTGAAGTTGGACGCTACAACTCGATGAAGCTAATCCAGCGGCGCCAAAAGTGCATCGTATTGGCGCTCGTTGTCTTTGCACGTCTGCTATCACCGACTGAACCGATCAAGCACCGTGAATGCGCCGCCCCTTACAGAAATATGAATGGACACTCCGAGAACGTTCTATAGAGCAGCGTCCTTAGGAAGGACATAGGGCATCTATAGGCAGACCACGACTACTGTTGCCTTACTGAAGTCGTCCTATGGCCACTCTATAGAATATTGGCCAACGGACGTTCTATAAACGTTCTATTCTAGTGTAGATGTAAGGTCATCCTATACGCTATCTATACTAACACACCCTATAGACCCTTTTCATGGCAAACGCCACCAGGAGGTCTTCTAGTCTTTGACGTCCCAGAGAACTTCCGGTTCATAAAAAGTATGAACAAAGCCCACCCTAACACCGCTGTTTGAAATGTCGATGAAACGTTTAACCACCAATTCTCCAGGTGAACGCCAAAAGAACGAAGAAGCCCGAGATATGTTAAATATTTTCGAATGCTCTTGTAAACCAACTTGCCTCCTCCAAGACGTTAAAGGGATACTGAACCAAAGAATTGAGTGTCCATAATAACTGGCGCACGTTCTTTCCACGAGCCAGCAGCCGCCGGTGTGCGCGAGCGCACGCAACGAAAATGACGTCAAAGACCTCCATTCACGCTTAAGAGGACAGTGAAATGCATGGGCTTCGGGCCAAAGGAGAATAAATACAGGGTTTTTATCTCTACAAGTGAAAGCTAAGTGATTTTAGACCAATTAATCGCTTACCTTTTACACCAGACACCACTGTGTATAGTTCGTTTCACTTTATGTGCGAGCGAAGGCAAAACTGGAAGCGCGAGCACGGAAGCTCCGTGCGTTCAGGCTTTGCTCGAGCGCGCAAGCTGGGGAGAAACACAAAAAGCGCTGGTCTCGCGCTTCTAGCTTTGGCTTCGCTCGCAGATAAAGTGAAACGAAGTATAGATGAAAAACTTGACTTTATTCTCCTTTGGCCCGAAGCCCATACATTTCACTGTCATCTTAACCGCGAATGGAGGTCTTTGACGTCATTTTTGTTGCGTTTGCTCGCGCACACCGGCAGCTGCTGGCTCGTGGAAAGAACGTGAGCCACTTATTATGGACACTAAATTCTTTGGCTCAGTATCCCTTTAAATTGACCAGCCGAGGGCCCTCGTTAAATCTCCAACTTTGATGTGCGTGTAGCATTTATGCTTTCTAGCACTGGCGATAGAAGCAAGCTCGACAGTCTTGCAAAGACGGAGCGACCGGAAGTCGTTTGGGACGCAGGAGGCAGTTCATGTTTGTAAACAGCAAAAGGGTCTCAGAACCCATAAGGTATCCATAGGGTGTCAACATAGAATCCATATGGTTTCCATAGGGTGCCTGCAGAGAACCCATACAAGGTCTCTGCAGGAAGGACCTACGGGGTCCTCAGGGAAGCCATAAAGGGTCTTCACATGATCCTTATTGGGTCTGCAAAGAACCCATACAAGGTCTATAGGGAGTACGTACGGGGTGCGCAGGGAAGCCATACAGGGTCTACACAGGGTCATTATCGGGTCTGCAGAGAAGCCATACAGGGGCTGCAGAGAAGCCATACAGGGTCTGCAGAGAAGTCCCTCAGTCTGCAGGGCATATAGCTACGGGGTCCGCAGAGACCAACGTTACTAGAACAAGTCAGTTCGGAAACTGCCACAGAGCCTGCTCTAAAAAAGTGACACCGTTCCGTACTCGAGAACCGAACTGATAGCGATCACAGCGCCGCCATTTCTCCCGCAGCGACCACTCGGGGAACAGCACGGTTTCTTGTGTTGGTTCGGGAGCATCGCATTGGATAGCGTCCGTTTCGACTCTTCTATTTTGGATTAATCGGTCATTCTGGCGCCGAAATATATACGGTGGAAGGGGTTTCAGGGATGCCAACCCCCGACTCCCAAGTGGACGCGCCGCGAATTACAACCGAAGTTAAGACGCGACAAGGTCGAGACGCGCTACCTGAAACCACCGGTGAGACATGGTTGTATAAAAACAATATTAATTGTGCCGTAAAACCTTGTAAACTAAAGATTTTAGAAAATATTACGCGCCGGTTTTTATGTACTAATCTCCAATAAAAGTTCCTACAAAAAGACCTTTTCCTGTTTGTTTTTACGCAAAAGCATGCTTTCTAAAAGCTCATGGTGACCAAAGTAAAGAAAAAAGATTGAGCCGCCATCTTGGCCCCTCGAGCCTGGGAGTTCCGGTACTCTGGGAATATTCAGTGACTCTAGCATTAGCCATACAAAGCAACTTCTATGTATCAACTCGACGCTAAAGGGTGGCGCTGTTATCGCAGTTGGAATAAGATAACAGATAACATAATAAGATAACAACAGGTAAGAATTGTTTCAGTACATACTGAACACTTTCACCTCCACGATGAATATTCCCTGAATGGACAGGTCTCTAAACATCAATGTAACATATTGTTGCCCGGCGCTTAATTAACAACTCTTTAACTCGGACACCCCCCTACACCTAACGAAAACGTCTACCTGGCCTCACTTTATTAATCTAACAATCTGTAGCTCACACCATAGAGAGGCACTATGATGTCCATAGGCTCACCAGGGCCATTGAACGGCAGCAGGAAGGAATCAAAAACGTTTTTGTGTCGGGAGATCCCGATATACTTGTTCTGGCCGTCCTATGGCAAATCCGCGGTCAATAAATGGTTCATCAATTGTCTACAGGAGTCCATAGAATGGACATAGGGGTAATAGAATGGCACTAGTATGGAAATAGAACGTACATACCTACTTTTGTAAAAAACAAAATCTTACATTTTTTTGCGCGTGATTGGTTTAGTTGGTCATAGAAGACCAACAAAGACGACGACCGCCATGACGAAACGCCTTTGGCGCTGGTTGATTACCACTATCAAATCGTAGCGTTGGCTAAGCTACACTCTAAGAAATGCCCGCGCGTCTACTTACCCGCGAAACACTCAAAGAGCCAATCTGTGCAATCTACGAAATCAGCTCAGCGAATGATGAGGCGGAACATCCGTTTAGATCTCAAAATGAAGTCTGCGCTGTGGCATTACGCAATGCAAACCATGCTCCCATTGCGTAATGCCACAGCGCTGACTTCACTTTTAGGCCTAAACAGATGTTCCGCCTCATCATTCGCTGAGCTGATTTCCTAGATCGCAGAGATCGGCTCTTCGAGTGTTTTGCGGGGAAGTAGACGCGCAGGCATTTCTTAGAGTGTAGGTCTTAAAAGCGAAACGGAGTATAGACCTTTGCATCGCTTATCACCCCGGGCGAAAAATGCTGAGTCACTGAGCTGTGGACGCATGTGCAGCGTAGGATATACCGCCCAACAAATCTACAGCGCATGCCCACAAGGTGTTCCACAGCCCAGCAGACAAAGATGGCAGCGCACAGAAGGCGACTTTTGCAAAGGTCTATAACTAACTAGTAAGGGGGCCCAATGGCCGAGTGTGTTAGCGCGCCATAGTTCACTGCATATAAAAAAAAGGCTCACTTTGGAAAAAAAATATCTCAAGGATCCTGATCTTGATCGCAGCCTCCGCCCGTTTCGATCCGGACACAGCGTCGTGCGGCGTATGTTTGTGAGAGAATTGTGAGATGTGGTGCACGTTTAAAACGCTATCAGTTGTATACGGTCCTGGCTAAATTGCTCATCTACAGTGGAGACAACACGCTCCCCTTAAGGCAGTTCCCGCTGTTTATAAACTTCCACGCAACAAAGGAAGTAACTAACACTTTTACTCCATTAGTTTACTGTGCATCTCGTAGATTGTGACCCCACTTGTTTCGGTGGAATATTCAGGTATCGGTGATGCGTATTGTAATGCAGTTTTTTTTTTCTTAGTTATATTAATAATCCCACTATACACTCTAAAAAATGCCCGTGCGTCTACCTTCCTTGCGCAACACTCGGAGAGCCAATCACCGCAACCTCTAGAGGCAGTTAAGCGAATGACGATGCCGAAACATATGTTTAGACTAAAAAACGGAGTCTGAGTTGTGACAGTAAGCAATGCAAAATGTCACGCTTGTATTGCTTAATGTCACAACTGAGACTGCGTTTCTTGGCCTTAACACATGTTTCGGCATCGTCATTCGCTGAGCTGCCTCCGTAAGTTGCGGTGATTGGCTCTCCGTGTAATGTGCGGGAAACTAGACGCACGGGGTTTTTCTTAGAGTGTAGTAGCTGAGTGACTGACAGTTTAAAAAACACGGGGGGCCTGGAGAGTCGCGCGCACCTCATTATCGCCCTATAGGCCACGAGTTTGCAATATTAACCAATAAGAACGCCGATGCTATTGACCAACCGAGTGGAAATTATGAACTTATTAGTCGGTGCATTTAAACGCGCGGTAACATACCTTCTTCTGTGGTCATCCAATACACTTTCTTCTTGGCCGGCGTCCACTGATCTGGCAAATTCGATGTGCCAAGGTACGTAATCGGAATAGAAAAAATGCTTCTGAAAAAAAAAATGAAAAGACGCATTTTAAGTTACGAAAACTTGAAAGTATAAAACAGCGAGGACGAGGAATGGAACAGGACATCTTTCAAAGATGTCCTGTTCCTATGTTCGTCCTCGCGGTTTTATACTTTCAAGTTTTCGTATCTATTAACCAACACGCTCGTTTTCACTTGTTGGTATTTTAAGGCACTTCAGGCGTGGATGAGTCAATTCAAACGTAGCAATTAGCATTTATAAACAGGTAAGCACGTGAATACTCGGAAGTTACAAAACATACGCGTGATTATGTGGAGCTGTCTATACTTTCCGTCCTTTTTGTCACGATCCGGTTTTTTGAGTGATCCTTACACCAAGAGGTAGAGATTAAGCTAGCTACTTTGGACGTTCATCTGTCATTGTACGAGCATTTTCTTTTCCTCTTAGTGTTGTATAGATCAGTCACCAAATAATTTACACAGTAATCCTGCCTAAGAAAACCGATTTCAAGGTTCGTCGGCTGCAACATTGTAAGAAATGTAAGTGTCGCTCACCCAAGGTCGTCCCAAGGTCGTCGCTAGGTCACCGACAGCTTCAGAACACATGACGTGGGTTATTATGTTTACACTTGTGGCTTCTTAATTTTATTTTAGAGCGCAGCTCTTAGGCGCCCGTTTCCGGCTTGAGCGGCGTCGCCGTCGGCGTAACCGCGCGGTGCATGTTGGGACATGCACCGCGCGAGCCCCCCCCCCCGAGGTCACGTGACCCGTCCCGGAGGAGATTGAAAGATGAAGGGAGGAGGAGGATGAGGAGGGGTATACCCTCCCCTGAGTACCCTTCCCTCCTCCTCCTCCTCAAGAGCTGCGCTCCAATTCGGCGTTACAGGGAGTTGTAAACAGCTTTAATTTTTTTACGTTTTCACTGGCTGATGCCTCGATTTCATTGGTTGAGCAGCGATAATGAGATGCTATATACTACGCCCTGCGCTTCCTAAGCTATCAGTGCCTATTGGAAAGGACCCCAAGTTTACGATACCGTGAAATAAATGCTGATATTTGCTTCACGAAGACTTACTTCTTTGTGGTATTATAGCGGGCTTGTTTCAGAGAGACGGTTTTGTCCAGGTAGTTGCGGCGAAAGGATAACTCAGGAAATCCGTCACTTTGCAGCCAGCTTCTGGCGTGTAGAGATACGTTCAGCCTTGGTTTGCTTTGGTCCGCCTGATAATTAGAAGTATGTTGTAATAGATGTTTCGCTTCCCCCAAACACAAAACAAAACTATGAAGAACGTATTTGTTATGCTTTTATTTAGGTAACATGTAGAAATTATGCTAAATGCTCTTTTCGCGTTCCTAACCTATTTTGCGCTTAGAATTGGCCGTAGCCTCCAAAGAAGATTTTGCTGCCAAATGAAGTAGCAATTATTGATATTTATTATACCCATATATCTTTGTAATTCAGAACGAGCAAAAACACATTTAAATGGTCTTACTTTCGATCAAAGTCGTATAAGAAGACGTCGTATCGTCGAACACCGTTTTCATAAACGTTATGTTATTGAATACCTTTAATTGAATGCGTTTTATCAAAAATCAATAGAGCAAGCTCTTTTAATAAAACAGCAGCGCGAATAAGGACACCGCACAAGTTCTAATTGAAACAAAATGATAATAAATGGTGGTATGCATTTGTTTTACTTTTGGTTTGTTTAAAAACATATATTACTTGAGGTATACCGTTGACATTACTTCATGGCATGATAAACAACGTTCTGAGCTGACAAAACTTAGTGAATCGATAAGTGACAAAAGGGTGTATAGGGCACGCTTCTTTGCACCAGAAAAAATGGGAATAACAGCTGTCGTTAAGGTAAATTACAGTATAGTCGATTAGCTGACTCCAGTAACTCAATATTCAATCTTGAAGCTATGTACCGGGTCAACTCGAAATCTAGAGCCCGAATCAAGCTCACCGTGCGTCCTACAAGCTTGAGCCATTAGGTTTCGTATCCTTATTACCTCGGCACTTTATCAACACGCGCAATAATATTGCGACAATGCGAGTAATGAACCCGTTGATGCAGTTTAATACAACAAAAGAAACTAAAAGAGGTGTATCTAATATAAGCATTCCAAATACACTTTGAATGTTTGGAAGGTTTCATCACTCGCGAATGTGCCGTTTGGGTTCAAGTGTAGCCTTCTCTTCTAGGCTCTCAATTAGTATCTCATCTGTAAGCCGGTACTTTGTTTTTTAACGTAGTTGTGACATAGTTTCCACATACATCATCCAATGCCTCGTAGAAGTCCTCTTCTTTTAGCGTTGAAAATGCGGCCCGCTGCACGAGTAGCTGCCGAGAGACGAGAATATTTTCGTCACAATTTAGTGACGTGTAAACGACAATCAAATAAGAATTGCCGTGCAAAATTAACGAAACTCACTCAAGTGAGAACCGATTACACCATCGACCGAAGCTGGTTGTGAAAAGAAAGACACGTACCTTGATTGCCAAATGGAATTCATCCCCCATTAGCATGTGAAACATCCGCATAAGGAAGTGTGCCTGTGACACACGGAATTATTAAAACGAAGGTATTAAATGAATGGAACTGCACGTTTTTAAATTTTCAACTTATTCGGTGCATACCGGTCACTTTTCGGGTGCATGCAGTTAAAGAAACTTAAAACAATTTTCTCACTTTCACGAAAAATGAAAACGTACACTTTTCTTGATCGCTCTGATAAGCCCGGTGGGAGCCTAATGTGTCACGCGCGCACTACGCGAGCGTTATGATTTGCTGGTCTCGGTCACGAAGAGCGTTGGGTGCTTCGATATGCCTTTGTGTGCACAACATACTCACGCTCTCCCAGGGTTAATCGGAATGATCGAGGCACGTTTTAATTTATTCGGGAGTGCAGTATGTGAAGAGTATGCTTTAATGAAAAGTATCCACGGGTTCCGCTTCTTCCGACGGTGAAAACCGGGCCTCGGGTTCTTCGTGTTCGTTTTTGGATCTTAAGGAGCCCCTTGTGGAAGTCATTAACGTATATAGGACGTCCAAGCGATCAGCGTATCTCGTGAAGACCATGTTTATACAACTAATACTCTCAATCGTGAGCATGCAGACAAGGTCAAATAGCTCGTATACAAACTACGGGAACCACGGGTTTCTTGGATTTAGGACGTTGGCGCTGAAGTCGCCGCGCCGACTTTATAAGCGTCTCGCGGTTCCGGGGTTCATATAGGACCAATTCAAACTCGACACGCGAAATCGACCTTGCATGTACACGACATGCCGGGTCGATTTCGCTCATGTTGTATGTACAGACATGTCTTCACGAGATGGCGCGACGCTTCGCCTGATGCTGGAGTCTCTCACGTTGCGGGTGGTGGTGTCAGCTATGGAACGTGACGCTTTATCACGATTCACGAGGGGAGCTTATTTATCGCACCAGCTACGCTATCCACATGGCTGCTGTGCGAGGATCGTCTTGTGAAACGCCCGTTGCGCTATCCGTTGGGGCGTTATGACCCGGCCCGTGTCGTCGTGGGATCACGAGGGGAGCTTATTTATCGCACCAGCTACGCTATCCACTGGCTGCTGTGCGAGGATCGTCAAGTGAAACGCCCGTTGCACTATCCGTTGGGGCGTTATGACCCGGCCCGTGTCGTCGTGGGATCACGTGGGGAGCTATACGCTTCATCATTCGGGAGCCAGCTGCGTGCGCAGGCAGCTGCTACCACAGGCTCCCCTGAATCATACTTATCCAGCTGCTTGCGCTCCCGTTTGCCTTTTTTCTCGTTGCACCGAGCAAAGGCAGGCGGCTGCGTATACGGCACGCCTTCTGGGTTCGATCCGCGCGATGCGCCACTTGGTATGCATCTCGCTAATTACGAACAAATATTACTAAGTACGCCTTCTATATACTTTGTATACTTATGCGCTTCATGATATAGGCTATGTATGGTTTATGTCGCCCTTTCCAGCGAGTAACGAATTTACGTCATACTCACGCGTAGTGCTTATCCATCTCTGTTAAAAAATAGATGGCGCCTGCAGTTTTAAAAACGTGACAACTTGACAACATGGAACTTGCCCTCTCGTCCGTAGAAAATACGAGCATATCCCAGGCGCTGAAATGGCTGCTCTCCGGTACAGCTGTCGGTCTCAGCGTTTTCGACGATCGCATCCTTAAATAGCTTTCCTTTCAGAAATTGGATCTGCGGAGCACAAAAGACGATATGTAAGATCGCAAGAGGAACTCTTCCTCTGACGCAACATAAGAGGACCCCGCGATAAGCAGGCCTATACATTCGCAAATTTAAACATAAAATTACTCGGCAAAGGTATTACGGTAAAACTATACCCGGTGTCCAGCTTACAGGGTTTGTTGAGGATCAATGCTACTGTCAAAATTCTACTCGAGCGTTTTGAATGAGTGTGCAAAACAACTCTTACCTTGACAGTGCGCATAATGCCGGGTGACGCAGAATGCATCGTGTGATTGAGTCAACTCGTTTCGATCTGTTTGAATTTGTTTCGCCCGTTTTGTCTGTCTACATTTTTGGTCAACATGCTGATTCGGACACAATCACACGACGCGTTCTGCATCAGTCACTTTTGTGCGAAGCATCGAGGCAAGTTAAAGAAAATTGCGACGACACGATCGGAGAGCTTCTGTATATAACACCCTTCAAAACAGCACCGCTAGCGCGACCATTAACGAACAAAGAAAAAAAAAACAATGGCAAGAGACGAAATGTGTTGTATTTGTTTTTTGTAGGAACACTTTACCGTGTTAATATGTTTTCGTAACAACTTTCGTGACTCTTGATACTCGAAAACGAGCACTAAAATGCATTTTATGTTAAAAAGGGGATGTGGCCAGCATTGCAATGACATATGTGGCGATATTGGAGAAAAACAATTAAGACATACTTCCATTTTAGAATCTTAAAAATGAAACACTTAGCAAATTAGTTTGCGAAGACATTGTTATGTACAAGGCCTATCAATATAGAAAAATGCGGGACTTCAAATGAAAACACGACCTTATAGAATATAGATCAACACAGCGTGCGGTCTCGCTCACGTTACAGGAATTTTATGCATAAGCTCATTTGACAATGAGCTCCCTTTTGAAGACTCTGCGAGAAATTCTGGTGATTCTGACAAACAGCAATTACTTTTTTTTTTTTATACGATAGTGTGTTTTAGGCCACTACCATGGGATCGTGTGTGTCCGTCTGTCTTGCCTAGTTAGATAAACCAAGCGAAATAACCTAGATGGGTATTCTATTATATACCAATTAAATGTAGAAAGAACTGGCGCAAAAACAGCTCCCCGCTAAAGCAGATCAAGAGCACTGCGCTCGACACAGGTGTAAATTCCGAATTCTATGACATTACAATTTCTATGGCAACAGCCGAAGAGAATGCGTATTTTTTTTTGTTTGTCTTGTGGGACTGAAGCTTTAAGGAAACATCAGAGAAGTATAATTTGCGGAACCCCTCAATAATATTCATTGATGCTGGGGGCCCGCGCTTTAGATGATTTTCGAAAATGTGACATAAAAACACCAGAGAACACCGCTCACATATTCAGATTGTGATCCCCTCCTTTGGAAGGTCACCAAGTAAGAGAGGTAGTACGTCGGGGCTTCGTGCAACCAGATACAGTTCCACCAGAAACTTGTAGCGAGATTTCCGAGCCACTGAATGAGAGTGACAAGAATGAAAAACTGTTACAGCCGAGGTCATAAAACACGACGTTAAACTCGCGTCGAAAACGAAAAAAAAATTCGTAGAAATAAATTAATGAACGGAAGGAAGGGATTGAAACCCCTGTAGACTAGGGAATTGAACGTCGTCAGGAACGACGTTATTTCGTTCTTTTGAAAGGTCGAAGGTCGACGCCGCTGTCTCTAAATCGGAACTTGGGGATCCTACTGCCGGAAGAAGTCCGGAAAAAAGCCAGCGTCTGCTCCCACAGCAGGTGTGGGAACTGCGCTTGCGCAGAAACGAGATTTACTTAAAGACCGACGACCAGTTCGCGCTTTCCGCTTCTCCCTCGCTTCCTCCTCTCCCCACTTCTACCCTGTCCACCGTTACCTGTTTTCTCCTCCCTTTTGGTGAGGAGGATCTTCTGCCTTGCAGAATCTCGAGTCGTCGGCCTTTAAAGTGAAGCGTCTACGCATGCGCTGTTCCGACAGATGCGCCCCCTGCCGCGAGGTGACTTCAGAGCCGCCACGCGTTGGTGTACATACACCTTTCCAAAAAACGCTCCTAGGCTGCCACCATGTTGCTGATGCTGATGCGGCTGGTGCGACTATCGCGCCCCCTATCAGCTAGAAATTGTCTGCCACTCTCTTGGACTGTGGAAGCCCTCTCAGCGCGATTCTCTACCTATGTTTTGCGGTTTTGCATTTGACGTTTTCAGGCCCCTCTTGAAAATTTCCGCTTAATTTTCTGATGCATGCTACGTTCTCTTTCTGTGTTATTTTCCCCTGTGAGAAATAGGGCTGGTAAGTGCCTCTCATTCAAAAGTTTCTGCTCAACATTTACGGGAAACGAAGGAGAAGAAGGACGTCGAACGGCCCTCGACGCGATTTTGCGAAAAATAACAACTGTTCTTCCCCCTCCCAGAGATTATCCGCGTAGAGTCCTTCTCAGTCATAGCCAGAAATAGTTGTTCGGCTTGGCGTCAGTCGCGCCCGCTTCTTTGCCTTTGGTGCTGTTGTGAAAAAAGGAAGCTCTCCCCAAAACGGGCCCCAAAACGAAGTCATCTTGGATTAGTCCGATCGTCAAGATGTGACTGTCTTCGACTGTGACTGTGTTATTTGAGATATTTCTCAAATAAATTCTTTTAAGATAACACTGCATCGTGTGATATGTACAATATATTGTTCGAATGTTAACACTCGCTAAACTGTATGTCCGTGTCCGGTCCACCGGTAAACACGCTATTATTTGTGAGCGTGAAAAATGCATACCTTTCGGCTATCTTCTGTTGTAAATTATTTTCGACTAGCTAAGCGCTTTATCGTTTGACACGCGGCTAATCGGGCGGCGCAGTCAAAACTTACCAAAACTTATTGTAAAAAAAAAAAAACGACAACTAAGATTATAGCCGCATTCGTTCTGTGGCGCGCGTACCCAACAAAAACACTTTTTTTTTTGCTTTTCTTATTTTTCAATCGTGGTACAATGCTTTCTCAATGTCCTCGGGAGATTACATACACCATGTAACACAATATACAGCGGGAAAAGACAAGAA
Organism: Ixodes persulcatus; assembly: GCA_013358835.2. Lineage (NCBI taxonomy): Eukaryota > Metazoa > Arthropoda > Arachnida > Ixodida > Ixodidae > Ixodes > Ixodes persulcatus. The sequence continues at coordinate 370,695 of JABSTQ010009298.1, forward strand.
GTTAGCCGCCAGCTGTGTTCGAAACTGCGCCTACGCGGGCTGCGCCTATCGGAGTCACAGTCCACTCGGTTAGGGTTAGCAGGGACGCCGGTGAGAGTCTAGCTTCAAAACCAGTGACTGGGTTTGAGAACAGTTTGTTGATCCTGGGGTCGAGTGTTTCTTAAACAGGTGTATAGTAAGAAGTGGGTGGGCGTGGTGCATGCATCCTCGGCATCTCATTATCGCTCCTCGTCCCATCAGATTGCGGCATTGTTCGATAAGAACACCGAAAAACCAATCTCGAAGGAAGAAGCATGACAATAACAAGCCACGAACCGCGTTTTTTTAGCTGTCTGTTGGATATGCGGAGTGAAAGTTCGTCTGCTTCTTGCACAGGGGTTGCGCTGATGCCAAAACGCCGAACTTTTATTGCCTGGTTGAAAAAAAAAAAAAAAAATAGTGGGTAGACCTCAAGGCATCTAGCATTGAGGTCTATCCACTATCCTCCCAATCAAAGCCAGTCACAACTCGGCGTCGTTGTGACGTCAGCGCAACCCCTGCGCGAGAAGAAGACGTCTTTGCTTTCCGCACAGGGTGCCTCGCCAATGACACACGACGCTTCTCTGAGAGCACTAGCCTCTTGGGTCGAGTGTTTCGCGTAAAGAAAAAATGTCCAAACATATATTTTTTTTTTTTTTGTGGAGTCACGGAATACAAAAGAGAAACATATGTTTGGCTCAACACAAGCATAAGCCTTTAAAACAAGTGGCTGCCGAAACCACTATTGTTAGTTGTCTATGAATTGCGGTAGCATTCGTCACGTTTACCTCCTTTTGTTACGAGGCCCGCTAAATTCAGGCTCCCCGCAAATTTTAGCGGGGAACCTGAATTCGTGTTTAGGTCCCGTGACCTCAGGTCACTTGACGTCAATTGTTTCGCCAAATTTAGCGGGGAAACTGAATAGGAGCATAGGTCACGTGACATCAAGTTTTCCGCTAAATTTAGCGAGTTACGTTTTCCCGCTAAATCTAGGGGAGAAACTGAATTTGTTCGTAGGTGGCGTGACACGAAGTCATATGACGTCATTTTCTCCGCTAAATTTAGTGGAGAAACTGAATTGGTGTTGAAGTGAGATGACGCCAATTTTCCAGCTAAATTTAGCGGGGAAACTGTGGGAGGAGGGGAGTTTATGGGGGAGGAGGAGAAGGAGGGGAGCAGAATGAGTGGGGAGGAGGAGGGGGAAAAGAAGGGGAGGAGAAGAGCTGAAGGAAGGCAGAGGAGGAGGAGGAGGGGAGGGCCGTCCGCACCCTCCCCTCCTTCTTTTCATACCCACCCCTCCTCCTCGTAACTTCCCCTCCTCATTCTCTGTAACCTCCCCTCCTCCTCCTGCGTAGCCTCGATCCCGTCACGGTATAGCGCAAAATGAGATACCTCGAGAGCAAAAGGAAACGATCAGCTAGCTCAACTTTAGCCTGTTATTCAGTACCTTAAGAGCTGCACTCCAATTTCACATTACAGAGATTTGTAAATGTCTTTCAATTTTTTTTTATCTAAGCGTATGGTGAGCCTTGTAATTCGCCAATACACAACCCGTATAAATTGCAACAATTGCCTCTCCCGGGTACATAGCGGCAAAGTAGGTGCTTCATATCTCTTCGGATGCGCAAGTCCTTGACATCTTGATGAACGCGAGCGTGTCCTATTAACGCGTCTCGCTTTGAAATACATTATTTGGTGTTTGTATCGGCAGAAACTGGAATCTTATTGGCTAGTAAAGCCAACATAAGATGCTCGGGACACGCCACGCTATGCGTTTCTTAAACGGTCAGTCCTATAGAGCATGCCACGTACTGCAAACACGGACAGTTTCTTAAACGACACGTTAAGAATCGTCAATCAGTATTTTCTTTAAATCTTTCTCAAGAAATCATCGCAGAAAATATTCCAGTACCTTCCGTTTGTTTACCAAAAATGTACATAAAACAAAAAAAAAACTGGGGGGACGCTTAAGCTTCGCCTTTAAGAGGGGAACGAGGTAGCGAAACATATATAAACATATAAAGTTCCGCTCGTTCTCAAGCCGCGCAAGCGTGCCTTGCGTGGTCTAGTGAGTAGCATGTCTTGCTTGCAACCGAAGGGTCATGGGTTCGAATACCGCCTGAAGTTCTTCGAATCTTTCTTTAAGGCAAATGAATGTTTTTATTCACTTTCATCCCACGCGTGACGTCAAATTTCCCATGAGCGTTGTGGGTTGTTCGAAATTCCCGCTCGAGGTCATGTGGCTGTGACGTCATGACCTTGTCGACCAATCCTGGATCTTAGCCCACGCCACCGACGCCTGCCTTTCTGCGACATGGACTCCAAAACGTCACCGCGTTGATAAGGCACCCGGGTGAAGCATCTTACGGCGTTATATCACCATGGTGATGAACTGAGGTTCAGTGTACGAAATTGGCATGGGATGCGAAAGACGCGAAAACGGAAGTCAAATATCTGAGTCACTGATCAAAGCTTTATGGCGTGAAAGACAATTATTAGACTATTATCTTTCCAATGGCCTTTTTCGAACGAGGTGTAGAAATTGGAAAGCGAACCGCACCCACAAATGTTTACACGGTCCGCTGCGGGCTTTGTTTCGAAATTGTTTTTGACAGTATGACTGAGTCAAAATATAATCGTACCTGGTGTATGACCTCGTGAGCAATAGCGTGTTCAGATGGGCTTCTTATGATACTATTTTTCATCAGAATAGCGCCCCAGTTTTCCATTCCGCCAAATTGAAAGTTTGTTATTGTAATAATATCTGAAAAAAAGGAGATAAAATCATTCTTTTCGCGTGCATAGGGAAGTATTTGAATACTTATAGTAGGTTAATTAATCTGGTGTTTGTCGTCAGAAGAAAGCGTCGAAATAGAAACAGGTCGACGACGGCTTAAGGAACTTCCGTGCATCTAATAAGCACTCCGCGGCCAATCAGACTTCTCTATTAGTCGATAACAACGTCCAAGAACAAATCGCAAATTAAGTAGCGTGTACAGAACAGTATTGTTTAAAGTACATCTAAACTGTACTTGAAGTAAGGTACAAAATAAATCCGAGGTTATGTACTTCATGTCAAATACAAAAGGTCCCCCTCCCCCCAAAAAAATAATAAATAAAAATTCCGGGGTTGTTTTTAGCGCCAAAATAAGCTGCGCATCGCAAACGCTCATTCTCCTCATTCATAAACGAATGTTCATTCATAAAACACTCGTTCCTCATTCATAAACGATATCACTCTCCACCAAAAGTTCTTTAATATTTCTCTTGAAAATCTGAAAAAAACACTGAAAGTTTGCCTTTTGTTCATTTTTGCTTAACAAAGAGAAAACTTGATAATCCAATTGTTTCTTGCCATAATTGGTTCTTACTTTAGGTTTTTTCCAGATATTTTTCTCAGTGCATGATCTGAGCTAACATTCTTCGGGATTATGTTTAGCTTCTCTTTTTGGATCAGCTCAAGTAATTTAAAGTAATATATTTTGTTAACCTTTAGGATAGTGTATCTTTTAAGCAGTGGGTCCGCACGCAAGTCTCGCAAGTTGCCCTGAAAATCGTCGAGCATGCGATCTAATCGTTTTTGAAGGACTATTATTTTATTATAGTTCGTCATAGTTGTGGTACCCCGTACGTACTAATGCACCGAATGACATTTTTGAGTAACATAAAGAATAATATAATAACTTTTTTTAACCATAGATGTAGTAGTTTTTGTATTCTATACATACATCCTATTGATTTAGATAGTTGAGAACAAAGTTTCTATATATGCGTCGACCCGTTGAAGTCTTCATTGAACAGTATGCCTAGGAATTTTCAATATTTTACCTGCTCGAAAGGTATTCCACCAAAATAAATAAGTACCCTATATAACTTTCATCTTGCTTGTTAATAGACGAAATATTATGTATTTAGTTTTTTTTTAGCATTAAGTTGTAATTTGTTACGCTTAAGCCAGTTAGCCAACTTCTCCAAATATTCGTTGGCCAATATTTGTAATATATCTTTAGACCGTGCTTTAAAGAACGCGTTCGTGTCATCTGCGTACATAATTAGTTCTGGGGAATCCTGCATGTTTGCCATATCATTTACATAGATACGAAATAACAGAGGGACTAGAATGGATCCCTGCGGCACTCCGTGTCGTACTTATAGCTTATCAGAGGCTGATTCATCTAAATGCACATATTGATATCGATTATTTAAATAACTTCCAATTTGTTTTAATGCCACGCCCGGTACCCCATAATGCTGAAGCTGAATCAGTAAGATATATTGTGCTGTATTGTGTCGAAAGCCTTCGTAAAGTCTAAAAACGAACCTAATGTATAAAATGTACCTTCAATATTCCTAAGACGTTTGTCTTTTATGCGAAGTATGGCTTGTTCTGTAGACTTTTTCTTTTAAAATCCATATTGTGCCTCATTTAATATATTATACTTACAAAAATGCCTCTAATCTACTATAAGTAACATTTTAAAAAATTATGGAAATATTTGCAGAATGGAAATAGCCCGATAGTTATGTAAACTATTTTCCCCGTCTTTAAATATTGGACTAATTCCAGCAGTTTTTAACGCGTTCGGAAGTATTCCTGTTTGTAGCATATTTCCCTTACAAAAATTATCAATTAGTTTCTATTGAGTTTGTGTTTTTTTTTTTTCTTATGAATACATTAGAAGCTCAATAGAAACTCATTGATCATTTTTGTAAGGGCTGTTATGTATGACAAAATGTGACTAAGTGATTGTGAGACACGTTTCATTGGAACCGATTTAAAACCGTCAATACCGGCGGCAACGTTGTTTTTTAATGTTTTAATCAGTATCTCAATTTAGATCGGCGTAGTTGACTTAAACATTATAGAATTCAGCAAAGGCTTTGTTCTGTCAACGACAAAATCGCCCGCATCATCTTCTTCACATTCACCCACACTTTCGCATTATATCCCAACCGCTAGGGTCATATCCTCACGGATCTTGAGCATTCTACGATGCATAGTGTATACTTAACCGGGTCGAAAAGCGCGGTTCACGTTTTTCGGAAACTCCCTGTACTTTACGTAAAGTGCGATTTTTTTTTTTCTGAACCTGCTTGAAGTAGTACCTTATTGCACTTAAAGCACTTCCCAGCACTGAAACATAATAGCCCCCCCCCCCCCCCCCCCCCCGCCTTTCTTCAGCTGTAGGTGAATGTAGACTCACCGAGTTTTGGCAAAGTATAAGTTGTGCCAAAATAATGCTGAAAATATTCGAGGTACTTTTTTGCGCTTGCAAGTACTTTGGAAGCCACGTTGTCTGTCACGTCGATTCCGTATACTGTTACCTGGATAAAGAACATAGAACATTCGGAGGGCTATCATCTGTGGCGCTGTTTCGGCAGGACATTTGTAGTGACTATAAACTTCACGGGCCATTCGAAAAACATCTACTGTAGAAGAATTAGTTCCCGCTTAAAAATGGATCGAAACGACTAAAGTGACGAGAAGTGTGACGCGTCGTAAGAAACAAGTGACTTCTATTTCAACCGTTGCTTGGTTTCATGGCACTATCTGTAGCAAAAGGAGCGCTGTTCTAATCGAGGTAGGTAGCTAAAATAAATAATTAAAATAAAAGTTTACAACATGCAGTAGCCGGTCTGGAGACTCGAGGCATGGCTATTCAACTTCATTAGAATAATTAACTAAAAGTAAAAATAAATAAATAAAAAAATATGTATAGACACGCACACACAGGTTGGATAGAGCAGTTCGCGTAATCTTACGAACAACGGGTTGTTGAGAATATTTTATATTCAGTGACGGCCCATCGTTGTTAGGAATCTCCGAAGCCTATCTCGCAATGATGTCTATAATAGGACAAGTACAAATAGCTTTTTATTCGGAAATACTTTAAATTAAAATTTGAAAGTATCGCGTTGCAAGATGCATACTTCCACCTAGATCAAGACGCGACCGTGGGAGTATTTTACATATTTTGTTTTGTCACTTGAACTTGAAGAAATTTCATCTTTGCCGCGGCGATAAAATAAGAATGTTTGTTTTCTAGAGTTACCATGCCACGTAAAAAAAAAGGAAAATATATATGCCACTTTTTACGTTTTATGCGGGATCTCCGGAATATACAAAGTTACGTCTAGTTTGTGACAATTGGGATGTGTCTCGAATATTACTCAGGAAAGTCAGGATTTGTTTAGCGGATCCTGTCACGTTGATCTGCCGGAAATGGTTAAACGCGAGTAGGGTTTAGAATGGCAAGATATGTCTTTAGTATACAGTATGACTGAGTGACTTTTCAAACACAGCCTAATGACCTTTGCACTTAAAAAATAATGCCGGCGTGTTAGAAGCTTCCAGAAAAGAGAGGTTCTAAATAATAAATAGATAAAGATAGCAATACAACATACGCTGTTATATATACTGCACTATACGCCCTGGTACTGCGTAACCTAAATAATTAAAAACCTGCTTGCAGCCCTACACACAAAAAAAAACAATTACTGATGCGACACAGGGCAAGACAAGCAGACAATCGGAACGATAATATATTAATAAAGATTAATACCATTCGAAGTTAAAATGTCGCAATTTTGATACTAAAAGAAAACTAAACAATATATCCAACAGCTGCCTCGTACTCTTGTTCGTGATGTGTTGCTGCCTTCTTACCTTTCCATCTGTTTTTTTCACGTGTTTGTCAAACAAATACCAAGCCAGCGTGTAGGTAGACATGACTGGCGTCTGTTGAAAGGTGTCTTCAATAAGGGATTTTGACCTGCGCAAAAAACAAGGCTTGGCTCAAAACACGCGCTTGTGTTGACGCTAAGAGACTTTGTAAGTACACTACCGCCCTCATAACAGTCTGCTCTGACGTTTGGTAATTCTAATGCAACTTCTATTCAAGTTGGTGCCTCAACAAATATAAGCAATGTGTTTTCTATTTTTATATTATATTAGAAACACCAAGTAAATCGATTTTTTTTTTACAAATGGTACGTAAGAAATTTTTCAGGTAGGATAATTTTGATATATAATAAATACCTGATTTTTGTAAAAAGATCTACGAGCATTGTCATCTAAAAAATTATGGGTGCCTTTCGTTTGTTGCTTATTTATTGGTCACATTTGATCGCACACATTCACCCGGTTTATCCACTCTGAAACGTAGTGCCCTCGAAAGTTCGTTGTCAGAAAAGGGAGTGCGTGTTTTCAGGGAACGCGACAGAACAGCACACGACAAAACAGCACGCGACAAAACAGCACGGTCAAAACAGCACGCGTCAAAACAGCACAGCGTCAAAACAGCACGGCGACAAAATAGCACGCGTCAAAATAGCACGCGACAAAACAGCACAGCGTCAAAACGGCACAGCGACAGAAGAGCACGTGCCAAAACAGCACGGCGACAAAACAGCACGCATATAGCAACTTCAAGCGCGTTCTTCACCTCTCTCTGCGCGAATAATATCGAACCTCCTTGACCTTTTCATTTATTGTCCCTAGGTTATAAAGGAATTTATTGCCTATTTCAGAGCTTACCAAACTCTACAACCCGGAACCCCCCCCCCCCCTTCCAAACAAAATAAAAAAAAATATATCGCATCACGACCCTCCCTCGGGCTTTTCATGAGGCTACAAGAGTCAGTTACAATGATGAATACTAGTAGCAGTCCACATAATAAAATATATGCTGAAAATGACTAAACTTATAACCACAAAAAAAAAAAAAAACTGGATCTGTCGGACCCACAGTTTACAAGGCACGGCAGTTGGTATTGGACCACGATTTTTATCACAACAGGAGTTACCGATCAACATACAGCGTTAAGCATTCCCGTAAGGTGACAAGCGGAAAGCTTTAAACAAACGAGTGCAATTGTTCGAACCTCCTTCAGCGAAGCTCTTGTTGGTGCGTTTGTCGGATTTTTTCGTGTCGTTTATAGTCAGCAGAAAAAGAAGAGGTCGGTATTAATTGAAAAAAGTCAGTATTTTCGAGGGCGTTTGGAGGGGGGGGGGGGATGCGACTCATTCCTGACTATAGACCGACACGCTGTTTACAAACAAGCCCGCGTTTGCTCACACCAGGTGTGGGCACTGCGCGTGCGCAGAAACCAGATCCGCGTGAAGGGAAGCGACTGCGCATGCGCAGTGCCGCCGACAGCGCCACCGCAGCTGCGTGACGTCAGGGCTGCGTGTTGGTCTATATGACCACTTCCTTTCGCAGTTTTCAGCTTGTCTCAGAGGTCGGTTCAACTTTCAACAAAAGCTCCAAGGGCACAGGGGTCTTAGGTTGAAATCTGGGTTTTTGACCTGATAGGGATAGGGATAGGGATAGGGATAGGGAAGAAGAAAATCTAATCGTGAACTGCACAATGCAAATCAAGCGCGCCCGTAAATGCCGCACACTTTTTAACAGCCCTACCTTCCGTCTACTAGAGAAGGGAATAAATACGATTGTTTTATAGCCGTTTCTGTGGTTGTCGCGAATTTACCACCTCTCGCAGTCGTGAAAATGGGGAAAAATCACACTGAGTACAATGCTTGCAAATTTCTGGATTTTGACATTTTGCCTTTCTGACCGAAGCGGTAGTGAAGCTCATGTTCGTCCTGTGTACAAATACGGGCACACGAAAATAATGTCAGATCGCGATAAGGCCCAGTGCGTCTTGCAGAACAAGTAGCGTCGGCTGCCACAACAAATACAAATATCAGTACCTGGTTAACTCACTATACATTTTAAACAAACGCTTTTATATATTACATTTTCTTCAGTATACTGATTTTCGACAATAAACCGAAAAGAACCGAGCAGTTTATGAGTCTACAAATATTTACCGCAATAATTTCCTAAACACATTTTTTGAGGCGCTGTGCTGTCTTGTCGTTTTGCTGTTTTGACGCAGAGCTGTTTCGACGCCGAGCTGTTTTGGCACGTGCTCTTCTGTCGCTGTGCCGTTTTGACGCTGTGCTGTTTTGTCGAGTGCTATTTTGACGCGTGCTGTTTTGTCGCCGTGCTGTTTTGACGCTGTGCTGTTTTGACGCGTGCTGTTTTGACCGTGCTGTTTAGTCGCGTGCTGTTTTGTCGTGTGCGTTCTCTTTAGCAGGTTTACCAATAGGAGTTCCTCAGTACATTTACGAATAACGTAATACAACATGAAATTCAGAGTTCTGCTATAGTTACTGACATATTAAGATAATTCGGGAGTGGATTAATGTTATGTTAAGGCTTCTATAGCTTCGGCACTTGTTGTTTGGTGTCCTTATCGGTTACTGTCGCAATCTTATTGGCTGAAAAGAAGGAATGCTGTACGCATACACTACCAACTAAAAAACTTTAACGCCTTGCTGCAAGCGCTAAACCCGGTTTTATTCGCCCAATGTAGAGGTATACCTATTGCGGCTGATTTGAAGAGGCATGTTGCTGACGGTTGTGAGTCCCGCAGGCCGCACGAGGGTCACGACGAAGGTAGCCTTCAGGGAAGGTTCGTCGAAGCACGGAAATGCCATCTGGGCGCCATCAGGTTCAAAGAACGTGGCCCACTGGCGATGCTCTTGAGTCATCACTTGTGCAAGACAAAAAAAAAAAAGAAAGAAGAAAAAAAAAGCTTGAGGTACAGCGCGCGTGCTCCCCTGCTGACCTTGGACGCTCCGTGTTAACGGCGCGCTGATTAGAGTGCCTTCATACACACGCGCGCTTTTGCTTGAGTGGTGACATCTCAGTCATTTTTACGCCCAATCGTTTTTTTATGCATTTTGAAGTACGCGCAATCCGGTGTCAATCAGCTCGAGCGCGTAGCTTTGGCTAATGCATAGACGCCATTTTGGCGCCCAGGTCACGCAACGAGTGCGCGAGAGCTTCACGCGCTGAACATTCAGTGCAACAATGGATGTCTTCACCCTGAGACAGACAGACATGTAGGCACCCTAGCGCTGATAGAAACGCAGCGCCATGGGGTGAGCGGTCGTGGAAACTGACGAGCGCAGCGGCCAATGGGAGCCCCGTCGACGCGCGTCAGCCAATGGAACCGAAGGCGATCGCGGAAACTAGGTGCCGTTTTTGCGCTTCAAACTGATGACGTCAGCTCGCTCCATGGGACACTTAAAGGGGCACTCAAGCAGTTTTTGGAGAAGCTACTTGTTGGTGCGATGGCGTTAAGGAAGTGTCAGTGAATGAGTATCTTCAGTTTTAGAAGGCAGAACCGCCTATTAATCACGCAGGAATAAAATACGTGCGGACTCTTTTCTGTACTTGCGAGGACCAATGAAATTATCGTATGTTTGAAAATTTTGGCGGCCTTTGTAAAGTTTCGCTAAACAAACAATTTTCAGTTCATTTAAATATGTTGTGCATGATAATTTCAAAAGACGTAAAATATTTCTAGTTTAGAATACGCGATACTGCAATTATCGTTTCACAAACAAGGGACTACATTTTCTTCTTGCCTTCCTCCGCGGGGGGTGAATTTCCCGCTCCCCCGGGATGCGCGGAAGCGCACGTATCTGCGCGCGTTGCAGGCCGGTCGGGCCGGTCGTGTCGGTAGCGGGCCGGCCAGGCCTCGGTGGTGGTCGTCGACGTGGACGGCGTGGTGAAAGCTCATCGTTCCGCGTAAAAGCGCTATCCTTGACTGTGAATTTTCGTCGTGTGTCGCTATGATAACCCAGCACGTACTAAAAGGGAAGATCCACCTACTCGTGCGGTGATGTCGTGGCGGCACTCTCAAGACAGCAGAAACGCCCGTGCCGTCGTGTTTGTTTACTTCGACTACAGTGGTGCTTTCTAAGCATTTGTGTCCTCGAACATCGCCCGGATTTCTTATTTGGCGCATTTCATGCGTGTGCTCAAGTTCAAGGTATTACTGGTGCGTACCGTATAAAGGATGCGAATTTTCACGCGTTTTCATCACCGGAGAGAAGTGATTAGTGTTAACAATCCTGAACGCTCGCAACGTCTATCTGATCACGAAATCATATTTCTACATTGCTATATCGCTGCTAAGATTACATTGTCTTTTATAATCGTAGAAAAGGCGTGTGGCGATATTTGTACTATTGCAATGTCGTGTATTAGAGTCGTGATCGTCCAAGACGGCGTACTGTATGTTTTTATTTTCTTTTTTTCATCCACTGTACCCTGCAAGCCTATGTAGAAAAAATAATAATAAAGCTTTCGGCTATAGACAACTGTCTGTCTATATTCGGTTACGGCATTGAGTAGCAGTGCGTCCCCTTTTTAGAGGGGCCGCTGAAACAGCTGACGGCCGCGTATAGAAGCGGTCGCCGTGCTGACGACCCGCTGCGCTTGTTGTAGTGGTTGCAGGTGTGTGTACGCGCGGCGCAGAGCGGTCGTTCCGGTCGCAACAAACGCAGTCGTAGGTAGTACGCGCTCGTTGCACATGTCTCAACCAGCCTTTCCCCCGTTCTCCCGAGGCGAAAGGCAACGTGGCGACATCGTTTGACATCACGTACCAGAGGTAACGCTGCGATGTCAAACGTTGGTTCGGTTACGACTTGCCCCAACCGCAAATCGAAGAATGCCCGAAAAGGTCTGCGTTTCGCCATCCTCGGAACCCGAACATGACTCCGAAGCGCTGCTATCGTCCACATCGCACGTCGAAGTGGCGTCATAGGATATCATCCCCAGGTCGGCTGTCCGCCGAAGAATTTCAACCTCTAACGGCGTCAGGTCCTCGAGCGTAGAGAACTCCGCCATGATCGAAGCTCGAATGACAAAGAGGTTCGGCCGATGCTGCTACCTCGGGATCACTGCGCGACGGAACGTCGTCCAACGCCATTAGCCCGAGATCCTTTTGATAAGCGTGCGAGGACCAATGAGAGTGGTTTCGTTTTCGGGTGGATCCGAGGTTTGGCGGCCTTCAATTACATATTTATTAAAGAAATAATCACCGTATGACTATATTTTTTGGTTTTTAGGGATACTTAGGGGGTCTAAATTCAGCTGTCATCATCAAAACACGAACTCAAAAACCACTTGAGTGCCCCTCTAATGCTTTCGCATTAAAAAAAGCTTGAATGTACCTCCTTGGTCGATGGTCCGGTATCATGCGCTAAGAAATCTGGAGGGTCCACTTTCCCGCAATTCACTCGTCAGAGCCAATCGCTGTAGTCTAAGGATGGAGGTCGGCGAAAGGCGGAACTAAAATATGTTTAGGCCTAAAACACGGTGTTCAGTCTCACACTGAGCATCGTCAAACAACATGGTCAAGTGCAAATGCTGCGGGAAGCTAGATGCTCCATATTTCTGAGAATAGAGAGGCATCCGTTGACTGATTGCTCAAGAGCACAGAACATAATTAATTCTGTTCCCCCTTCTTGCTTCGTGGTTCGTTCTTGGACTTTCTTATCGGCGCTTGCCGTAATCGACTGACTCTGCAGCGGTAATAATATGCTTGGAACCCGCCATGCGCTGTGTTTCTAAAGCTGTCAGTTGCTATAGTTCTTAGGCGATGCAAACGTCCTGCCAGAGGCGGATAATCTCACCCGACTTACCTCGAAAAAAGCCTCTCGTGTCGTTTCTGTACATCCCACGGAATTTGAGAGACAACACGCACGAAGGTGACCCTTTCGTGATGGGCTTGTCCAGCGGCAGGCGAAGATAGTTATTCGCTCTGAAAAGCCCGCGTACCCGCGATTGGCACTTCTCCAGATAATTTGCGGTGATCTCGATGGATTCCGAGGCATTCAGAACGATCTCCTTCACATCCTCGAGCACACCGAACATGATGTCCACGCTGCCGCCGTACCCACTGCTGTTGAAGTCTGCAAGACCCATGTACATACATCTGGTTTTACTCTACTTCGCATTATTAGTGGCAGCGTTATTGCTCCAAAGAAATGCATAGTTGGCGACTGAAAATGTTGTCATGTGGATTAAAACAAATATTTCGGCCGTATACAATGGCTTAAGAGTTGTTAAAAGCATCCAAAGCGGGTTTGTAAATCATTATTAATCATCATAATAACAATATCTGAGAGATGACGCATACAAAATAATATTTAAGCAATTCTAGCTTCTGGACTATCGAAAGTGCTTTCTTATATGTTATTGTTTTGTTTTTTTTTTAATATAAACATTGGTATCTGCTCATAAGTAGTTATGTGGTCATTACAAGACACGCCAAATTGAGCGGTTGATGTATACGTAGTCATGGGATTTCATTTTAGGAGACAAGCTTATCGCGAGCGCGTGGTAAATGCACACCTTGTTAATTGGTGACAGATATTTAATACCTGTGGTGTCCTTCAAATATTTCAATATCTTATAAAAGGAAAGGAACATACAGCCAATGTAACTTTAAGCACATTACACCAATGGATGAACTTGTAGATGTTATTGATTTTAAAATGGCTTCACTGTGTTTTTTTTTTTTTTTGCACTGTGCGAGATTATCTAAGAGATTCCCGCTAGTTCCTTCCTACCCAGCACATTTTATCACTGCCGCACAAAACAATGTCTCTTTGTCTTCTATATTAAAAACAAAACAATTCCTAGGGCGTCTACTTTCCCGCGAAGCATTTGGGAGGGTCAATCGCCTCTTATTACGGAGAAGCCATATACTAGCTACTGACACAAAAGAGTTTTGGCGTGTTATTAACCCAAAAGATAAAAACGATATCATCCTCGTCAACAGTGCTGGTAATGTCATTCCCTCTAATCAATGTGCCATCGTTCATAATAAAATATTTTCACGCAATGTTTCTGTAACTACATACGTCCCATTACCTAATATAAACTCATATGATTACCTTGCAACGTTTCCCGTTATTATTGATCCCAGTGGTGTTGAAAGCGTAATTAGATCATTTAAACAATCTTCTGCCCCTAGTTGCGATCTAATTGACCCAATTTTTTTTAAAAAGTACCAGTGTTTATTCTTCTATTATTCTATCAAAAGTTTTCCAACAGTAACTTGATCGTGGTTTTCTTCCTGCTGAGTGGAAGGTGGGGAAGGTTGTTCCACTTCACAAATCAAGTAACAAGAATTTCCCACTTCATTACCGACCAATATCGCTCACAAGCATCCATGTAAAATTTTAGAGCACATTCTGTTTTCTAACCTCGCCAGATTTTTTTGAATAGAATACGTTCTTCACACCTTCACAACACGGCTTCCGTAAAACGTATTCGTGCGAACCTCAATTGGCATCGTTCACTCATAAACTAAACGTCATACTTGACCTATCATCACTTGCCGACTGCATCTTTTTAGACTTCTCGAAAGCATTTGATAAGGTGCGTCATAAGCTTTTACCTCTTAAATTAAGTCAACTTAATCTATATCCAAAACTTCCGATATGGCTCGAATATTTTCTTGTTGACCGTTTTCAGTTCGTCGTTTCAGCTAACAGCCTCACATCTCCCCCGAGTGGCGTCCACGCTGGTGTACCTCAAGGCCCTCTGCTTAGAGCTCTTCTTTTTTCTTATCAACATTAATGAGCTCTCTACTTGTGTTTCTTTCCATATTCATTTGTTTGCAGATGACTGCGTAGTTTTCCGGGACATTTTATGTGATAACGATATCACCACCCTTCAATCTGATTTTAACGCCATCTCTGTATGGTGCAAAATATGGTGCATGAACTAAACATTAGCAAATGTAAACTTATGCGTGTCTCTAGAAGAAATAATAACTTACCCGTTTACTCTCTTAATAATGTGCCTTTAGACGCCGTATCTTCTTATAAATACCTCGGTGTTCACATTTATCTAACCTTATTTGGAGCGTTCACACCTTGTACGTTATTAATAACGCTAACCGCATGTTGGGTTATCTTCGATGTGACTTTGCAAAAGCACCTTCGTCCCTAAAGCTCCAGCTATACGAGGTCCTAATTCACTCTAAACTCGAATATGCCGCTTCAGTTTGGGATTCCAGCCATGAAAACTTGATACACTCACTTGAAATGGCTCAAAATAATTCTGCTCGTTTCATATTGTCCAACTATATTAGAACTGCAAGCATCAGTACAATGAAATCTAACCTTGATCTGCCATGCCTAGCATCTCGTCGCAAAACCTTTTCTCTATGCCTCTTTCACAAACTGTCTTTGCATCCTTTCTTGCTTGCCAAACATATTTACCCCCCCCCCTCCCTTAATACATCTCATCTCGATTAGATAATTTTCATAAAGTCGGGATTCCATCGTGTAGAACTAATGCTTTTTTTTTCAGTCATTATTTCCCCGCACATCAGTGGAGTGGAATGGCCTTCCCAGCAACAATCGAGAATCACCAGCAGTTCAAGAACGCCATAGCTAATATTGTCCAACTTGTGGCAATTTACGGTACTAATAATCACTGCAGTAAATTTACCTGCACTAAATACCTTGTACCCACACCCCTCCCTAATGCCTTTGGCCCTGAGGCTATATCAAATAAAATTTAAAAAAAAATAGAAAGGCTCGGCAAATAACGAAGCTGAAGAAAACAAATTTACACCCAAATAAAGAATCGGCGGACTTACAGTGAGCATCGTGAAACGTCATGATACACCTCAATTTTTTTTTTTTTTTAGGAACAAAGTTATTTTGTGACACGTCATTCGCCGCGCACCCTACAGGTTGCAGCGATTAAAAAGTAGACACTCCAGGCTTCTTAGAGCAACACTTTGGAGGTAAGAAAGCCTACGTGCTGAGTTTGCCCGCGTCACTAAAAGAGGTCACCACCGTGAGGACCCGATTGGACACGACTGTGGCGTCATCGTTCGTCTGGGACTCGGGTTGTCTCTGATTGGACACGAGTTGCTGCCGAATGCCGACGCGGCACTCGTGCATCAAACTATGCCCCGCGGTGGCCTCCTTTAGGGACGCGAAAAAATTCAGCACTTACGCTTTCTTATCAGTACTCGTTTTCACCCCAAGAAAGAGAGGACGTTTTGCGCATTGTTCATACACCGCGCGAAGTAGTTCTTACAAGATCTGACTGTCGGGGGGAAGAAGCGATGCTCTTGACGTTTGAAGCGTGTACGTGTTGATAAGATAAAGCATATCTAATCTAAAATGCACCTACATGTATCTTAATTATCCACGTAAAGGGTGAATTAGAAATGCACCGCGAGGAGCCGGACTTTTTTCCTACGGTTTTTGAGATGGAAACGAGTATAGGTGTAGGTGAACCGCGGCCTAAATTTTTGTAGCCACTACAAACATACCCTACATTAAAAAAAAGTTTGAGTTTATTTTTCTGCAGAACACAGGAGCAAGCCAATCACGGCGAACAATAGAAGAACCCCTCTGCAAGAGGAAGCTGATGATACGATTAGCTCTGCAAAATCGAGAGACAATAAGCAATTAAAACGTCACACCCACTGCCCATGTAACCATCGCACTTTTTTTACAACTTTAGCTGTTAGTGCCCCTTCCCGGCAAAAATGCACATGCACGAATGCAAAACCTCTCTCCCAGGAGAGGCACTGCTCTCCCTCTCCCCGTCGTTTCTCACACATGCACGCCAACTCAACACCACCTAGAGCTAAGGCCGCAGCGCTCCCAGTTGTGACGTCACAGATTCACGACGAATGTGCCGACCTGAGAGGAAGGCTTGTCCGCAACAGATGCTCTCGTTTTTTTTCTTATATTTGTTTTCCACCAGAACGCCAAACGGCGCACACTCCGGCCTTTTTTTTTTTAGCTTCCTTTTTTGGGGGCAGTTGCGTAATGACAATTTTTGCCTCCTTTGCGCACGGAAGGCTTGCGTTGCGCAAGGCTCGGGGCGGGAGTACGCGAACTGCGTCAACCGTCGTTTTGTGTGCATAGCGGTAAGCGCGTGGTGCTTGGCGAGTTACGGGGCCAACTGTGGCATGATACTCTCTCGATCCCTTGCCCCCGCCCCCCCTCCCTCTTCGCCCCTGTGGGCAGCTGTAGGCCGCCGCGGCTCCGGAAAAGTCGTGTCACGCTTCGCCATCGTTCCCGCTACATCCATGCAGAGCCGTATATGTAGGGAGTTTGGCCATTCGCTGGGAGTATAAGAGAAATGAGGAGGCGCCATTGGCCGAAAGCGGGCTGGGCGTGTTCCAGAGCGTCTTCAGAAATTCGATTGTGACCAACCAGAAGCCGGAAATAATACCATGGCGGTGGTCGCGAGAAACAAACTCAATAAGTGCGTCGGAGTAACTCTCGGTAACTGAAAATATGGGGCACGTGATGTTTCAATCACGGTCATCCAAAATCATGGTGGAAGAGCGCGACTAGCTGAACGATCGACATAATCCGTAAGCCAAGCGCCGAGGGCCGGGAATCTGCCGTCCGAGCGGTCACACTCTGTCCGAGTAAAATAGAGTTGAGCGGCACATCCGTTTCTTACGTAAGTTCTGCATGATCATGATCGAAACATCACGCGTGCACCCTATTTCCAACCATGATAGGTTACTACACTTCACTCTTACGCCTCTATTAAAATTATACACCAACATATACCTTTGATCAGAACTGTTTCTCGCTACCACCGCTAGGGGATTTTTCTAGGCTTCTGGTTGGCCAAGAGAGCACGTCAAGCCCACTTTCTGCATGTGGTGCACGGATGGATGGATGGATGAATACGGCTGAGCCCTTTGGATCGGGTGGTAGCTTACGCCACCTAGCCATTTTGTCTTACCCTTTAAGCTTAGAATATTTAAATGCGAAAACTATATTCACTTCGTACTGAAAAGAAAGTGAGGCTATAAATCCCCCTTGCCATCAGTTAATAAGAAAATGTCTAGTTTTCTCTCGCTTTCTGCCACCATTCACTTAATCTTTGCTTGGTAATCTCTACTGTCTTGAAATCCACTTTTCCTTCGCTGTCTCTAAAACCCAATGACCTTATTAAATCTATGTTGTCTTCGGTATGCATAGGGTGAAGCCCTTTACAGTAGAGTATCAAGTGCTCAGCCGTCTCGTCCTCCTCTCCACAAGCAGCACACACTGTGTCCATATCCTGGTACTTCGCTCTGTATGTTCTGGTTCGCAAAACACCTGTCCTTGCCTCAAACAACAATGAGCTTCCCCTAGAATTGTCATAAATGCTTTCTTTGGCAATAACTGTTTTGTTTAATCTATAGCCTTCCAGAGCCTTCTTTGTCTGCATTCCATCTAGCCACCGATCTCTTTCTGTGGCCTTAACTTTCTTCTTAACTGAGACCTGCTCTTCCGTAACCCCACTATAGCCTAAAAACTTTCCTCTTAATTTCCTAGTGCGCTGTCTCCATTTTGTGTCTATACTCCTCATGTATAAATAGCTGAAAACCTTTCGTGCCCATTCGCTCCCCACCCATTTGCCTCAACCGATCCTCAAATTCTATCTTGCTCACAGCTTCCCTGCCCTCAAATGACGCCCATCCCATGTCTCCTTGTACTTCCTGGTTTGGTGTTTTGCAATGTGCCCCCAAAGCCAGCCTACCTACTCCACGCTGTTTTATTTCTAGTCTTGCATGCACTTCGGATTTCATGCATAGCACTGCGTTTCCAAAAGTCAAGCCAGGCACCATGACCCCTTTCCAAATCTCTCTCACCACCTCATACCTGTTGTAATTCGAAAGTGCTCTATTTTTCATTACAGCCGCATTTCTGTTGCCCTTACCTATTATATACTTTTCATGCTCACTCTGCACCACCACATATCCATACTCCTAGATACTTGTATTTACTAGCTCTCTCAACTGTAATATTCTGTATCTTCAGTCTCTCAACATCATCATTGTTAAAAATCATGACTGCTGATTTTTCACTACTGAATTCTAAACCTAATTCCTCTCCTTCCCTACAACAGACGCTCATTAATTCCTGCAAATCTATTCTGTTGTTAGCCGTTAGTACGATATCATCCGCATACATCAGTCCCGGTAAGGATTGCTGAATTTTTTGGCCTAGCTTACTGTACGAAAGGTCAAATCCAAGCACACTCTTCTCTAGTCTATCCTCCAATACTCTCAGATACAACATAAACAGCAAAGGCGATAACGGGCACCCCTGCCTAAGGCCTCGTCCTATCTCTATTTTCCCCGTTGCCTTTCCTTCCCATGTTATATTCACCTTATTATCTTTGTAAATGTTCCTTAATATTGCTGTTAGTCCTTCATCTAGGTTTAAGCTCTCCACTATGTCCCACAGAGTTTTTTGGTTCACATTGTCATAGGCACCCTTGATATCCAGAAATGCGAGCCAGAGCTGTCTGTTTTCTTTTTGCGCTATGTCTATACACTGTGTTAGAAAAAATATATTGTCCTCCAACCTTCTTTGTTTCCGAAACTCGTTCTGTAACTCGCCCAGTATGCCCTCGCAATCTACCCATTCCTCCAGTCTGTTCTTTATAATCTGCATTACCAACCTGTAAATAACTGGTGTCACGGTCATGGGACGATAATTCCTAATGTCCCTGGCCCCCCTGGACGCCCTGGCTCTGCCCGCGCCGCCCATTGGCCAAACTTTCTCTATACACGGCTCTGCACAAAGCCTCAGCACTCCGGCAGCCGCCGTGCCGCCGTGTCGCCGTTGCGAAACACCCACGTGGTCGCGCTTCGCGGACACGCTCCTTCGCCTCCCCCACACCCGCCGCCCAGGTTCCGTCCTCGTGTGCTCTCCGCGCCTCTACAGAACAGCTGCAGCAACTACTTTCGCCTCTTCCACCGCAGGCGCGGTCTCGGGCGCCCATGTCCTGAAAGAGCGTGCAGCCGCCAATAAAGAAGCACGTATCTGCGTCCTCATCCAAGACATGCAACACAATCGTTCCACCAAAGCACACATCACATCGCACACGTCACCTGCATCAATTCCACTGAAAACAAAGAACCCGTCACAAACATTGTACAGCACGCTGGCTGAGGCAAATCTCCTTCCACACGTCTTTCCAGAACGCAGCAGCTACCGCTGTCAATTGCACCACACCTTCTGTGGTGCGATTGACACGACTGCGATTGTTAGTTAATTGTATTCTGAGCTTTGTCCTTCGCTGGGATGAATCTATTGTTCGCTGTGAATTGTCTCGTATTCCGCAGGAACGTGAACTCATAATCATTTTGAAGAGTGTGTGTCGACCAATGTGAACTATTCTGACCTGCACCCATTTCAATGGTGAGGTTGTAGTGCTCGGGCTTGACTCTTTTCGGCAAGCGCCGTTGTGAGGTATTGATCGCTGTCGCCTTGGTGACGCCAGTTCCTGTGGCGAGAGAACGTAAAAAAACAAATAATTCGCTTTCATTTTATAGGTTAACTATGGTGCCTGGAACGCGTCTTGCGAAGTGGTCCCTCGATTTCCGCCTGATGACGTCGTAGAAGTGTCACGTGGTCGCAGGCCGCGACCCTAGCGGTGTGACAGCAGCGAAATGGGAATCCGGCAGACGCCTGTCCTCCTGCGGGACGCTTACCAGCTACCACGGAAGTTTCGGCAGCCAGGAGTTGGGATGATCCCCAATGACAGCGACAGTCACGTTCGCTTGTGCTCGCGAGGATCCCTACATCTGGCAGGATGACACTCCGGCTTTCGTGACGTCATTTGTTGTCACCTGGGGACCAATTTCGACGCGTGGGAGGGATGGGACGCTAAACGCACTCCTTAGAGACGCGCTCCAAGCACCGTAGTTCGAACCCTGATCTGAAGTAACCGACCTGTTGTGTCTTGAGCTGTTGTTGCTCTTATGGACGCTTTGGATTTTGGTATTTCAGTCTTTGACTTGGTGGGCAGATTGGATACACGAATATTTCCGCTGAAATCTCCGGACTTTGTCGCGCTGGCATTTTCGGCATACTTCTCGGCTTCACCGCTGCACAAACAGAGTCGCCTTTGTATACCATAATGCACTTTTTTTTTTTTTGTGGCAGCGTAATGAATACTTGTTTCGATAGCGTCGCATTAATACATGCCTCCGCATCCCACCTCAGTCGTCGCGGTGTGACTTCAAAGAAATATATAGACCTGTGATATTTATCTAATCAAAATGTTGCCTGTGAAAAGTGCCCGGAGCCGCTCTTTATTGGTAAACTTTGTGCAAACAGGTTGCCGTCCGGTGTGAAATCATATTACGTATAGGTATGATCTACACTCTTAATATGCAGCAATCATTTGCCGTGCTCTTTGCATCGTAAACAGCGACACGTACGTGGGTGTGGCAAACAATGGCCACACATACAGTGGCTCTTCATGCTGAGGTAAAACACCCTGAAAAAATTCGTTGCTTTAGGATAAAAAATGGCGCTGCTAATTTTTCTTTGGTGCTTTTTCTGAAAGCTAGAACATGGCGCTAGAAACTAATGCTGTGCATTTCATGTATTAGCATTACTATGATCACCAAACTGCGGGATTGTGTGTGAAGAAGGCGAAAAAGTTGGGCCCTTTATGAAATAACGAATGTTTATGATAGCACTTTGAGCTGGTACATAACAGGAATTGAGTTCGAGTAAAGAGGGATTTTCGGTTGCAAAACGTCTTTGAGCCCACTTTTTTCTGCCGACCCGCGGACTGCTGATTTCAGCCTCCTGCCTCGTTCACTTCTCCTTCTCTGCCTGCCTTGCCTAGACAAGGCAGGCAGTTATGACTCGTAAGTAAGATTCCGTTTTTCGGAGTTTATTTCCCACGAAAATTGGTGGGTGTTTATCGGAGTTTATTTATTGCTGAAATTTCGGGGTTAATGATAGTTTATTTTTGTTCGATTATCTGAAGTTTGAAGTCTAATTTCCTGAGTCCGCTATTTTAAATTATAAAAAAAAAAATTAAGTTCGGGTACTATGACCCGTTTTCCTAAAGGAACCTTCTTCACGAGCTAAAAGGCAAACCCCTTTTCTCACTTCATCGAGATTTCAAAGGAAACTGAAGCGGCATCTACTTAGGTCCACTAACCCTGTTCTCTCACGCAGTTTATTTGTAACACCATCTTTTTTTCTTTTCTTTTCTTCTCGTTGTGACCTAAAAGTTTGGAGTTTGTCCGATAAATTTGAATTGACGCAAATATTGCCGGCGAGTGCTTTTCGAATTTTTTAAGGTTTTTTCTGAAAACACGCAACCCTACAGTCATAATTCAGCGCAATTTAAACCCGTCCGTCGCGGCTCGATAGCTAAAGATAGGGGATAGTATAAGTTCGAGCATCATTATACAGCAATTTGATATCCGCGGCACATTTAGCAGGAATTAAGCTTTCGCCCGTTAATCGTAACAGAAAAACCTGAACTAGCGTAGTTACTAAAACCAATTCAAGTCGTCCGTAAAAATTAACGGGAATCGTTTTTTCCTGCAAATTGATCGGGAAGACCTGAACTGGTGCATCATTGTGTATACCCATTTTAATTGAGGAAGAATTGACGCGAAAACCAAACCACGCATGAGTCAGACCGAAAGCGCCAATCCCGACAAACGTCTACAGAAACGCGAAAACAAAATCTATTGTACTACATTTTTCTTGCCAACAGCCACAAAAAATCCGTGTTTTTTTTTTTTTTTTTTTTTTTAACTTTCTGGACGTTAGGGGTTGTCTAAAGCCCATTTATCGAAATCGAGGAAAAACATTTCGTAATCATTTTTAACTCTGATCGAGTTTTTTTCACCTGCGGTTTCTGAAAACGTCTGATCGATGTGGAGGAAAAAAATGGGAGAGAGTTGAGTGTGCCCTGGGGCTCGTATGTAACCCCGTCTCTTTTTGTAAACGTGGGCGCATGACGATGATATCGAACGCATACCGTCCCGTATTTACTCGATTAATAGTCGCACTGTTTATGAAGAAAACCTGAGGGTTCGCTTTTCCGCGGAGCACGCAGATTGCCAATCGCCGCGATCGCAGCATGATTTTAGCTGTTTACAGGACAGAGATAACGTCTTCGCGCGAAGATACCATCTGTGAAGATTGGATTTGCATGGAGAATCGTGTTCTCGATCTGGTTATTCGCTATGTCATTTATGCGCAACGCAATGATTGCAACAAATTGTTGTGTGTATGTTTATACAGCCGGAAGTTAGTCTGCCTCATCGGGTGATTTGTCTCTCAGCTGTAGATGAGCAATTTAGCCATTGCGGTACAACCGCTAACCTGGGGTCTTTAACGTGCACCACGCAGCAGTGATACACGACCGCACGCCGGTACGATGCTCATGTGTTATGTGGGAAAGTAGACGGAAGGGTCTTCTTCATAAATAGTGCGGCTATTACTCCAGAAAATACGGTATGCACCCTGAACATTAGAAAGAAGGTCAATAAGCTACTGAAAACTTGAGAAACGCGGGACATGTCCGTTCCCAGGATCTCTTTATCGCTCAGCGGCCAATGAAAGTGCGGAATTAGCAGAGAACAACCCCGAGGAACGAATGACGAAACGAAAAAAGGCGTGAACATAGTAGGCCACGCCCATCGTCTCTTAACCAGTGAGCGACTAGGAACAGTGTTTAATATAATTGACGAATCGGTTAAGCGCTTCTTTTGAGCGTGAGAACGACCGTTATATTTAAAGGAGAGTACAGACACCTGAACACGGCGGAGAATGGACCGACGTTTAGTTTGTTTCTCTTACGGAGCGCGCACCACTGATGGTTTTATGTAGCGAATATACTCACACTTTCTGGTTCACACACATCTGCGTTTGAGTGTGGCCTGTCTCGTAACGCCGGCTTATGACCGCTTACGTCGAGGGAACTGACTGGCGAACTGGCGCCTTCTCGGTCAGCTATAGCCCTGTACACACTTCCAATCTGTGTAATGAAAAAACCTTCCCATCTGTGTAACGCAAATCTGCGTAAAGCAGAACCTTCAATCAAGAAGGTTTCGCATTATCCGCAAAGTAAAAAAAAAAAAAAAAACACTATCCATGAGACAATTTTTGTTTATAACATTGTCAGAAGGGTTTCAAGACCGCACTGTAAGACCCGTTCACACACATGCGTCCGTAGCGACCGGAACGACTCGAACAACCGAAACGACCGTTCCAAGGGTCTGCAACCGTCAGTTGCCATAGCGACGGAGGGACGCCCGCACGTGTTGTTCACGACGCAAGGAGTTGGAGCGAGCCCAACTTTCCCCGCTGCGTTGGAAACAACCGAAACAACCGCAATGACAGACCAATCACAGGTCGAGGAGAACTCGGCCACGCGCGTTGCATGCCGGTCGCGGGCCGGCTCCTTCTATCTGCTAACATGGCGTCGGTGGTGATCGTCGACGTGGACGGCGTGGTGAAAGCTCATCGTTCCGCGTGAAAGCGCTATCCTTGACTGTGAATTTTCGTCGTGTGTCGCTATGATAACCCAGCACGTACTAGAAGGGAAGATCCACCTACTCGTGCGGCGATGTCGTGGCGGCACTCTCAAAACAGCAGAAACGCCCGTGCCGTCGTGTTTGTTTACTTCGACCACAGTGGTCCTTTCTTAGCATTTGTGTCCTCGACCATCGTTCGGATTTCTTATTTGACGCATTCCGCATTCAAGGTATTACTGGTGCGTACCGTATAAAGGATGCGAATTTTCATGCGTTTTCATCACCCGAGAAAAGTGATTAGTGTTAGCAATCCTGAACGCTCACAACGTCTGCGTGATCACAAAATCACATTTCCACGTTGCTATATTGCTGCTAAGGTCACATCGTCTTTTATAATCGTATAAAAGGCGTGTGGCGAGATTTGTACTATTGACGAAGTCGTGTATTAAAGTCGTGATCATCCAAGACGGCGTACTGCGTCTTTTTTTCTTTTCTTCGTAGTCTACTCTGCAAGGCTATCATAAAAACAAAAATAATAATAATAAAGCTTTAGGCTATACACAACTGTCTGTCTATTTTCTGTTACGGCATTGAGTGGCAGTGCGTCCCCCTCTTTTTAGAGGCACCGCTGAAACAGCTGACGGCGGCGTAGAAGCAGTCGCCATGAAGTCGACCCGCTGCGCTTGTTTGCAGTGGTTGCAGGAGTGTGTACGCGCGGCGCAGAGCGGTCGTTCCGGTCGCTCCGGTTGCAACGGACGCAGCCGTAGATAACGCGCTCGTTGCGGATGTCTGAACCAGCCTAAAGAGTGGTGCGTAAAATAAGTAGAAAACATAAGCGAATCGGAAGTGCTTCAGGCCTATAGGGTAGATGGCGACCAGGGTATTCTATTGCCATTAGCAGTTGCAAGCGGTTGCAGCGGAGTCGACCATAATCAAAGACAAAGGTGTAGACCAGATTTTAAAAAAAATGTATCATAGCGTTTGAGGGGGCAGAAGCCCAGTCGCTGCCACTGTAAAACAAATGCATTGAAAAAAAAACAAAAAAAACGTTTGGCAGCTTTCTTGCCACAAATTATCTGTTTTCGTCTGTTTCTCTGTTTCCGTAAGTTTTGTAAAAAAAAAAAAAAATCACCTTTTCGGTTCATGTCCTTTGTGTAAAATGACAGAATTTCTGTTGCCCAGTCTTGTAAAAAAAAATCATTTTCGGTTCTTAGAAATAACATAGTGTTTGTAAAACAGAGCTGGTTTTTACTCTGAAAGTTGTGAAAAAACAGTTTCTGTTTCTAAAAATAAAAGATTTTTTGTAAAAAAAAAGCGGGTTTTTACTCTGAAAGTTGTGAAAAAACAGTTTCTGTTTCTAAAAATAAAAGATTTTTTGTAAAAAAAAAAGCGGGTTTCTCTTCTGAAAGTTCGTAAAAAACAGTCTCTTTTTTTTTTCCAGGTTGCGAGAAAAGTTTTACGGCGCACCTTGTGGCTGGTATTTCCTTCGCCATTGAAGCGCTCAGTACAGAGGAAAGCGGGAAAATACGGTGCAATGAGCTCACGCATACAAACAGAGCACACAAATATCAGCAACACAACAGCCAAAACATTCACGCGACATTCGACATTTGTCACATAAACACACTGAGGCTGACCAAATATTACTCCCACTTAATATTTCTTGAACATTTTCCCGGTGAATAGTGTATCTCTCTTAATCCACTGGCTCCAGAAACGCCGCTGTAAAATATCTAGCTACATTCATTAACTATCTTTTAGTATTAATTTAATAGACTATGTAAAAATGCGGTATTCACGCCGATCTTTATTAACGGTTATTCGAATTATAAGATTTTATTTAATTATTGAATCAGCGCGACGATTAATCCCCCCTTCTAACGCCCTCCGAGCCCCAAGAAACACAGGGAAGAGACGGCATTCATGGTCGAGGGGGTTGGAAAAGTAGAAAACGCGTGCTGAGCTCCAGGCATTTCTCATCACCGCAGGGGTCGGACACGAGCCACTACCCGAGTGTCCGCCGAGGCATTGATTTGTCACGAGCCGGAGTCGAGTGCTCACGCAGTTCTCGTATCCAATCCACGAGCCGCGCTCGACTGTTGTCAAGCGGGTAATTTCGATCCCACGACTACGTCATCAAGCTTTGCGAAGGCAAGACCGAAAGAAATAGTCCCCTTTTAACATCGCAATTTCAGCGCGACAAAAAAGCTTCTGAATCAGTGGCGGTCTGTGCAAGCATACCTGGGCCAGACTGGGATCAGTACGCCTCAGCAAAGTTATGAGCATTCCAACCGATATAGTTTCATGACCCGGTCCTTTAATCGATTAACCTACCGATTAATCAATTAATGCTTCAATCATGATTAATCTTTTTTTTTTTACCAGGTAATCGGTTACATCTTGGCTAACAAAAGAAAAGTTAACTTTGAACGCTTTTACCACACAGACGTGCGGTAAAATCGTTGAAATGTTGATCTAAAGTAAACTTAGGGGTGAAATTTGTAACTCGTATAAGTTGATAAGGTTATACGTGTTCCAGCCAAGTCCACGCCGTACGCGTGTAGGTTTAGCGCAGCAGAGACAATTTCGAACAATCGAGAGAGTTCGCTATTGCCGAAGAATATAAACGAACATCTTTGCTTCTACGGCTGAGGTAATGACTTGTGAGTGTGAATGTCTTTTTAAGTTTTCTCAAGTACACTTCAAGGTCGATTTAAAAGCCGAAATTGTACATTGTGCCGAGTATCAGATATTCAACAAAGGCAAATAATTTAATTTTTACCTATTTTTAATTATTATGGACGAGAATAAACAAAACAGATTAATCGATTAATTAATCCATTAAAAGAGGGCGATCAATCGGGTTTAAATTTTTAATCGACACACAGCCCTAATTGCGAACAAACATTACTTCATAAATTAGTTACGTTTAGCTATGACTTCGTTCAGCGATTTAATGATTAGCCGTTTGGAAGGAATGAGGAAAGTTTTTTTTTTTTTTATAGTAATCTGACTTTGTTTATCCTATTTATTCACCAAAAACGTTTGGGATGTGGGAATAACAGAAGCTCTGTTTTCTTATACATAACGGGAATGTTTGTGGAGCGTTCACTTAAGGAAAAATGACGTTGTGTTAGCGCATTACAACTCTGTTTTTTTTTTTTTACCGATAATGCAAGTAAATTTAGACTGGGTATTTACTAAAAACTTGTTTTTTTTGATAGATTGAACCAATTAGGGGTCATGTAGTTTAATCTAAAGAAAAGGTTCTCTTATTTTGACTGAAATGTTTCGGATATTTCCTCTTATATTGCAAACATTTTTTACAATGAAAAGAACCGAGATGTTTGAGTTTTGAGCCGTACCCCAGATAAGGTTCCAGATACGTCCTATCAGATATCTATGGGATATTGTTTAACTTAAGGAATTTGGGTATAACACTCCCTGCCAGACAAAAAATTCAACTATTCTCACGAGAAATGCCGGCATAGAAGCGTACCTGTAGCTAATCGTGATTATTACCTCTCCGGGCGACCTCAACTTTCCCATTTCCCTCATAACAAAGGGTGTGGCTATCCGCTAAGAAGAGAGCAACATGTACAGCGATATGTTTGCATTCTGAGTGTGAGACATGCTATAGCGTTGACACCTACTGCCCACGTTTGCCTTTGGCGTCGGTAGTGTTTTGAATGAGAACCAGGACAAGCACCGCAACGGCGATGATCCCCGCCACCGTCCCAAGGAAAACTGCACGTTGCCAGGAGCAGAAAGAAGTGGCTCCCTTTTGATGATCTTCCTGGGAAAAAAAATCAAGTAAGACAAATTATCAGAAATTCGACTTGGCGAAACACGGCTGAACAAATGTCTGCATCCACGCTGCTTTGGTTTTTATTCGACCGTCACATCATTTTTATATTGACGACCATCGTGTACTTTTATATGCGCTTGATTAATTACATCAGTGCGTAATGCTTCACTCGTAGAGGCTCCGTGTTTCTGCGCTATTTTAGTGTTTGTCAGCTCTTCGGGTAAACATTTTGATTACACCCGAATCTCTCATGATCTGAAACGAAATATAGTTGTATCGTGTGGAATTTCTTTTATTCGGGTAGTTTTGAGACAGGTGTATGTTAACTGTTCAATCAGATGGAAAATGGCCCAAGTAGCAAATAAATGGTATTTGAACTACAGAATGATACCAATCTGTGATGTGATCACCGATAATATTAGAGGCAAGGTGCAGTAACTACGGCGACCCTTGAGGTTTCAAGGCGATTACAAACATGTTGGTTCAAAGACCCTCGATCATTCAGTCCGGAATCATACCCACAGTCGGTGAGAGCTTAAGAACGCAGTAGGAGCTCCGCCTCCAGGACGCACCTGCTGCCATCCGCTGGACTTTGGCTGCGCGTGGGGCGATGTGTTATAAAGAGGCAGAAAGTTCGCGCTCCAGGTAAAACGTCTACTGTCTTTTTAACCTGAGATGAGAAGCTGCAAACATATGCGGATTTGTTTATGAGGAGGTTTGAAGAGGTTGTCATTATTATCTTTTGCAAGTACCTGATCTTTCAATGATACAAGAATTCATTAACCCCGCAAAAAGAATGTCTCGCCATCTCCTCAAATTGCGAAGGCTGGTGTAGGAAGAACAACTAAACAAAAGACCTTGCGAAAACCTCCGACCGCAATGGACGTCTTTTGTTTTCAGGAACTTTACTTTGCAGGTTCCCAGGTCATTGTG
This sequence comes from Ixodes persulcatus, assembly GCA_013358835.2. Classification (NCBI taxonomy): domain Eukaryota; kingdom Metazoa; phylum Arthropoda; class Arachnida; order Ixodida; family Ixodidae; genus Ixodes; species Ixodes persulcatus. The sequence continues at coordinate 399,613 of JABSTQ010009298.1, forward strand.
GGCCGCAGAAATGACAGGTGACAGTTGTAACGAGTAAAGTGAAGGAACGCATCCCTATATCCACTAAATACTCTCGATTGTCATTGCAGGCAACAACTTGAGACAATTATTCGGTACTATCACGATCAATATGAATGCGAACACCGCTCCGCGTGGCGCGCGGAACTATCTGTGCCCCCTGGCGATTACTCTTTAAAGTATACGTGCACCTTGCGGTCGAGACATATCGCACCTAGCGATCGCTACACCACTCTGCACTTCCGGGTCGTCTGCTACAGAAAAACGGTCGGCGAAACCGCGAAACTGTTCACCAATGACGAAGCTAATTTTTGGCTAGCAATGTGCGCCAGCAGAAATAACTTGTATGAATACTTTTAGTGTCATCTTTTTGATTCGGAAGTTTTAGTAGATTATTCCCATTACTCCGATAACAATACTCGATACTTCGCCGACGCAGCATGCATCATATTGTTATCGGAGGTATCGAAACAATCAACTAAGACTGCCTATTATTTCCTTCGCATGAGTTTTGCGAGAGCAAAGGACCACCAATGCGCAATGCGCGCAGGCTAGAAGTTAGCGCGCAGCACAAAAAAAAAAAAAAAAAACGACGAGGACGTTTTGTGTGTTTGTTGTACGTATTCGTCGCTTTTTTCATTTTTTTGCGATGTTTTTTATGATGAAGGGTATCACTATCACCCACGCTCGCCGTTGTGTTTAGCCTAAATGAACATTCAGGCGACAACCATGGGCAAGAGACCGAAGACAAGATGGCCGCCCTACTGTAACCACTGTAACCGCCCTGTAACTATTCTCTTCGAAACTTTACGAATAAATTCAGTTATCAAACATAAAAAATGGCGACGAGGACCGGATGAGTACGTACTCCGCGCCAGGGGACATTTCCCTTTCTCAACAGTCGGCGGAATCGGCGAAGAAGAGCACCCGAGGGAAAAAGGCCTAGCGGACGTCAAGAATCCGCGCCAAAACCACGATGGCAGCACCGGTACCGGCGGTACTCATCGGTAAGCTCGACAGTTTTGATGAATCAGCGGAGGATTGGACCTCCTACATCGAACGGGCAGATGAGTACTTCGTGCTAAATGGTCTACCGGATGAAAAGAAAGTCGCAGCCATCATAACAAGCATGGTAGCCAAAACTTACTCCATATTGAGAAAACTTACGACGCCGAACAAACCGTCCGAGAAAACTTATGAAGAGATCAAGAAGCACCTGAGCGACTACTTCTCGCCTGCTCCTCTTGAAATGTCGGAGCGTCATCGGTTCTATAAGAGAATGCAGAAGGAGGGAGAAACTGCCAATGAGTATATGGCCGAACTCCGGCGTCTATCTCAAAACTGCAACTTCGGATCCTTCCTGGACCAAGCCTTGCGAGACAAGTTCGTGTGCGGTCTTCGCTGCATCCAGGTTCAGCAACGTCTACTGACGATGAAAAAGCTCACCTTGAAGCACGCACTCGACGAGGCCGTGGCTCACGACCTCGCTTCCAAGGACATCGCGGAGTTCAAGAACAAGGAAGAGACTCCCGCGGCTACAGTGGCGCACGTGGACAAAGAAAGCCGAAAATGCTTCAGATGCAATCGGAAAGGCCACGTTCCAGCGAAGTGCAGATTTTTGGCAGCTGTTTGCCACAAGTACAACACAGTGGGTCACATCAGTCCAGCATGCAAGAGCAATTGGCAAGCGACCCACCCAAGACTTTGGGCAGGCCAAGTTTGGCTTCAAAGAAAGCAAGTCGACAATCTTCGAAAGGCCAGGTTCACGTCGTACAAGACGAAGACGACGCAGAGTTTGAATTGTTGGCACACGTCGACGGTGGGAACGGAAGTAACCCCATCTGGCTGAAACCAAAAATTGAGGGGCAAACTTTGGAAATGGAGATGGACACGGGCTCTAAGTACTCACTCCTGCCAAAGGCTCTCTACAAGAAGCATCTCTCACACATGACACTGCAGGGAACATCAGTGCGTTTTAAGACTCTAACAGGCGAAACCTTCAATCCAGAAGGCGTGGCTACAGCCAAAGTGACATTTGGGAAGTCGACTGGTGGTGGACACACCAGGACCCCCACTCTTCGGGAGAGACTGGATCAACCATTTCAACCTTCTGGAGCTTTGTGACGTGCTGAAGGTGGACAACCGACCTGAACTAAAGAGGCAATACCAGCTGGACAAGAGACTTGCAGAGTTTAAGGACGGTTTTGACGACAGCATCGGGAAGCTCAAGGACTTCAAACTGAAGCTGCACTTGAAGAGTAATGCTCACCCCAAGCTCTGTCGCCCTCGTCAGGTCCCATATGCCTTGAAGGAAAAAGTGACCACTGAGCTAGACCGTCTGGAGTCTGAAGGCATCTTGTCAAAGGTCAACCACAGTTATTGGGCTACGCCCATTGTGCCAGTGGTGAAGCCAAATGGAACTGTCCGCATTTGCGGCGACTTCAAAAGCACGATCAATCCCCACCTTGTAGTGGACCAGTATCCGCTACCCCGCATTGAAGACATCTTTGCAAGGTTGTCTGGCGGAAGAAAATGGGTTTAGAACAACGTAGCCCAGGTGTCTATACTTCCACTTGCTTAGCACATGGTATTCTGAAAACTTTTCAGCAGACTTCGGAACTAGTCCGTATGGCCTCCTGCGTTGAAGCTTTGAGCAAACTGTGGTGTCCTCATTTCGATAGTACAAGCTCACCTGACTGGGCCTAGCACTACTTATGGCACCTTCGCTGAGATGTTATCTCTCTGTGTAGTTCAGGGCCGCAAGACAATCGATTCAGGGCCGCAAGACAATCGAACATGCCAGATTCATGCCACCACCGCTAGGGTACGCGTCTTTTATCTCTGGGTGGTGACGTCAGAACCTCTGGCGTCCCGACGCTTTTTTTTTTTCCTCTTTTCATTTTGGAACGCGCGAAACGGCGTCTCTTGGCTCACGCTCTTAAGGCCCGTTCACACTCTTGCGACCGAGTAAGATCGAGAGAGACCAGACCGGTTTTTAAGCCTCTTGTAATCTCTAAGGACCAGCTCTGCTGCAGCGCAGCCGGTCCTAAGAAGTCGCAAAAGGCTTAAAAACCGGTCTGGTCTCTCTCGGTCTTACTCGGTCGCAAGAGTGTGAACGGCGCTTTAGCGTCTTCGCTTTGACCTGTGCTTCGACGGCGTTCGAATTTTTGTTGTTTCTTCGTATTTTCCTCGTTATCTCACGTTCAGTACCAGAGCAGGCAGGCTTCTACATGTATAACAGAAACGCTCAAGTTTGCACTACCAAAACAAGTCTTAACGAGTCCCTTTTCACAGCGTTCCCTGGGCAACGCAGGAAGCATATAAAGAACTTTGATACGCGGGAAAGCGCGCAACCAAAGCTCTGCCCGTACGTGCGCCCTCGGGCCCGGGCAATTTTTAATTGATCTTTTACCGTTCCACCTTAAAATAGACCAGACGACACCACAGATCATTCGAACCAATTCAATGTCGCGTGAGTGTCACGTGACCTTCAGAAAGGAAGCGACGACGTGGGGGGTGCGTAGTCACGTGACATTTTTGCGGTTGTTGTTGTTGTTGTTTTATCTTTATTGCACAAAGGCAGGAGAGAGGAAAGGTGGTTAGGGGTAAAAAGAGATAGAGGAGAAGGAGGAGTTAGCTTATGACCGTATTCTAGGACTCGAACTTGCTTGCGCCGCCTTGGCCCGCCAGATTAGCAGCTGCTGCTTAACCGGGTCCTCGCTTGCGAGCGCCGTATACCACTCCTATTCGCTTGCTTCACATTGTGAAGTTTCTTCATTTGTCTCGCAGGCCCACACCATGTGGTATGTGTCTGCCTTTTGCCACCCGCACCACGGGCAGGCCGCCGACGCGTATCTGTCCGGGTACCAGGTGTGTAGCTTGTTAGCTTGTCTGGAGTGAGAAATGCATTCGTCTGCACCCCTTGAAGGGTGTGTTCCCCTTCCTTGCTCAGGGACTTATGCGGTGCTGGAAATCTCCTATGTGCAAGTCGGATGTCCAGTAGACATTTGGAGTATTACCACCGGTCCTCCACGCCTGCGGCAGGAATTGAGTCCCGGCTCGGAAGAGAATATCGGGCTGCGGCGTGCGGCAGAGAAAGTTACACCATGTCAAGGTTTGGAACCCTATAGACCCCTTCAAAAAGTACGGTCGATTTAAAAATATTGCAGAGTTGCGTGCGCTAAAAACACCATAAAAAGAGAAAGCCTATCAATTGTAAACAGGCTCTTAGAAGTTAGTATCATATCAGTTATAGACTCGCCAGCCTGCTGTTGTTTTTTGCGCACGCAAAAAACACCAGTATTTGCAGTATTTTCAGATCAATCCTAAGAGGGCGTACATTTTGAAGGGGTCTATAGGGTTCCAAACTAAATTCAATACACGAAGTACCCTAGGTGATTTAGAGATAACAGCTGGAGACATTGATATTAAAGGATTATATAGGAAGATAAGGCGCAGTATGCTCGTACAAATCTTATTTCCCACAGGAATTGCACACATACATTCGATGCATTCAACATGACGCCGGTCAAAAACGATCTGGCACTCCTCACAATAAAAAACGCTCCTTTTTAAAGAAACTCCAATATTTTCGAAATAACATACCTTCTTATATAGGTATACATTTTAAGTTCTGGGTATTATTAAAGGAATCAAAAGTGATTCGCTTACAATTGACTTGTTTTCCATTTTCTCCGTTCAACATCTACTTCCCTAGATGGTTTTTGTCGTCTTTCTCCTTTGAATCACCCCCTAAGCTCGTTCCAAGACCATGCACTACAGTTTTTTTTTTTCACTTCATGTGCGAGCAAAGCCGAAGCTACCAGCACGTGCACGTTGCACTAAACTGCAGGAGCGCGCGAGCTTGGCGGGAATGCTGAAAGCCCGTAACTCGACGTTTTAGCCTCTATTATGCTCTTAATCCACCATTTCGTTGTTCGATGTCTGTGTGATGAGATTTATAAGCTTCAACAGCTTCAGGCTGGTGCCATTTTCAGCGTTCGTGCATACGGCGCGTGATTCGCTTGCTTTCCGGAGCGAATAACATGCGCGTGCTAGGCTGCGGAGATAAAACGTTGGACTGTGAATTTGTAAACATTTTTAGAGTTCTCGACTTCGGCACGTGCCAGACAGCCCATAACAATAAAATGGTGAACAAAATCACAACAATCAAAACACCCTATCTAGGATTAACAGAAGTCGCAAAGGGGCTCCTTTGTTGTTGTTTTTATTTACAGCCAGCGGCCTTCTTTCAGTGCTTTCACCAAACGAGTCTGAAGGACCTTTTGAAGATAACGATACCCGCCACACTTCAAAGTTGTCGAAAAAAGAAAGACTGTCACCTTGGAGTATCTTGCCCGGACTCAGTTCGTTCTATTTCTCTCAAATCATATATTAAAAAAAAAAAATACACAAGCAATTCTAGGTGCCGCGATTTCAACTAAAATAAAAATTCAAGCAATATCATTTTGTTTTATAATTTACAAACATATGCTTGATAAAATGTGAGTTATATCACCACATGTCCGGTCTTTCTCACCTCACGAGAAACTTTTTGGTCGGTTTTATTAACCTAGTACCGCACAAAGCTTAAAACACAATATACTCTTATTTCTGGTTTATTATAGCCAGTCAGTGATGAAATACGCAAATTCTTGTTATCAACGTTATGATTACTAATTTCCAGATGGGTTTAGAACAACGTAGCCCAGGTGTCTATACTTCCACTTGCTTAGCACATGGTATTCTGAAAACTTTTCAGCAGACTTCGGAACTAGTCCGTATGGCCTCCTGCGTTGAAGCTTTGAGCAAACTGTGGTGTCCTCATTTCGATAGTACAAGCTCACCTGACTGGGCCTAGCACTACTTATGACACCTTCGCTGAGATTTTATCTCTCTCTGTAGTGCTGGAGAACGGTAAACACATTTGGACGTTGGAAATCGGCTCAATTCAGGGCCGCAAGACAATCGAACATGCCAGATTCATGCCACCACCGCTAGGGTACGCGTCTTTTATCTCTGGGTGGTGACGTCAAAACCTCTGGCGTCCCGACGCTTTTTTTTTCCTCTTTTCGTTTTGGAACGCGTGAAACGGCGTCTCTTGGCTCACGCTCTTAAGGCCCGTTCACACTCTTGCGACCGAGTAAGATCGAGAGAGACCAGACCGGTTTTTAAGCCTCTTGCAGTCTCTAAGGACCAGCTCTGCTGCAGCGCAGCCGGTCCTAAGAAGTCGCAAAAGGCTTAAAAACCGGTCTGGTCTCTCTCGGTCTTACTCGGTCGCAAGAGTGTGAACGGCGCTTTAGCGTCTTCGCTTTGACCTCTGCTTCGACGGCGTTCGAATTTTGTTGTTTCTTCGTATTTTCCTCGTGATCTCACGTTCAATACCAGAGCAGGCAGGCTTCTACATGTATAACAGAAACGCTCAAGTTTGCACTACCAAAACAAGTCTTAACGAGTCCCTTTTCACAGCGTTCCCTGGGCAACGCAGGAAGCATATAAAGAACTTTGATACGCGGGAAAGCGCGCAACCAAAGCTCTGCCCGTACGTGCGCCCTCGGGCCCGGGCAATTTTTAATTGATCTTTTGCCGTTCCACCTTAAAATAGACCAGACGACACCACAGATCATTCGAACCAATTCAATGTCGCGTGAGTGTCACGTGACCTTCAGAAAGGAAGCGACGACGTGGGGGGTGCGTAGTCACGTGACATTTTTGCGGTTGTTGTTGTTGTTGTTTTATCTTTATTGCACAAAGGCAGGAGAGAGGAAAGGTGGTTAGGGGTAAAAAGAGATAGAGGAGAAGGAGGAGTTAGCTTATGACCGTATTCTAGGACTCGAACTTGCTTGCGCCGCCTTGGCCCGCCAGATTAGCAGCTGCTGCTTAACCGGGTCCTCGCTTGCGAGCGCCGCATACCACTCCTCTTCGCTTGCTTCACATTGTGAAGTTTCTTCATTTGTCTCGCAGGCCCACACCATGTGGTATGTGTCTGCCTTTTGCCACCCGCACCACGGGCAGGCTGCCGACGCGTATCTGTCCGGGTACCAGGTGTGAAGCTTGTTAGCTTGTCTGGAGTGAGAAATGCATTCGTCTGCAGCCCTTGAAGGGTGTGTTCCCCTTCCTTGCTCGGGGACTTATGCGGTGCTGGAAATCTCCTATGTGCAAGTCGGATGTCCAGTAGACATTTGGAGTATTACCACCGGTCCTCCACGCCTGCGGCAGGAATTGAGTCCCGGCTCGGAAGAGAATATCGGGCTGCGGCGTGAGCCGCCTCATTTCCTGGATGCCCCATATGGCCTGAAGACCAGACGATGTGAACCGCCTGCGGCGGGTCCCTTCTCAGTAGCCCGGCCGCCACCTCGCCTACGGAACCCGCGGCGAAGTTGCGAACGGCGCCCTGCGAGTCTGATATTATAGTTGCTTTCGGGCTGCAAGTGATAGCCAGGACGACGGCCACCGCTTCGGCTTCCGTAGCACAAGGCACCCAGAAGGATGCTTCCGTGACGATCTTGCTCCCGTCCGAGGTAGCCACGGCTGCCGTGGCCAGCCCATCAACAGGTCCCGCGGCGTCCACGTAGAGAGTGCCTGGTCGGCTATCCCAGCTCGGAGCAAGGGCCTCAGACCTTGCCATACGCCTTTCCTCGTCCCGTGACGGGTTCATGTTCCTCGGAATTCTACTTGTTCGAACACCGACTCGAATATGGTCTCCCAGCTCGATCTGTTGTCGGAAGGAGTCGGCGTCTGGGTTCGCCAACCCCAGCTTGTCGCAAAGCCAGCGACCGCTGTCCGATCCTTCGAGTCTTCTGATTTGCGCTCCAATCTGGGCGCTGGCCAGCTCCTCAAAGGTGTTCTGTACTCCTAACTCAAGTAGCCTTTTAGTGGCTGCATATTCCGGCAGTCCCAGGGCATTCTTGTATGCCTTCCGAAGCAGTATGTCGAGCTTTTCTACCTCTTCTTGGTGAGGTTTAAATGTGGAGGTCTATACATCACCCTTGACACCACAAACGCGTTCATGAGCTGCATGGCCTCCCATTCTTTAAGTCCGTGTTGCTTGTTGCGAATTTTTCCGCAACATGCCGTTGATTATCCTACTCACGCTGTGTTTCTCGATTTTGCCAAAGCCTTTGATAAGCTCCCACATAACCTTTTATTTTATAAATTATCTAAGTTAAGCATTGACCCTCAAGTACTCGCGTGGATTATTTCTTTCCTATCTGATCGTTCTCAGTCTGTTTATGCTAACAACACAACTTCCACTGCCACTCCTGTCCTTAAACGTCTTCTCTATACTACCCTTGTCTGCCCTAAATTAGAATATGCATCTTTGATTTGGAGTCCTCATCAACTAATTTTAGAAAACAAAATTGAGTCTGTTCAGAATTTCGCCGTTCGTTTGATCCTGTCTGATTACTCACGTTTCTCCAGTGTGTCTGCCATGAAAGCACAGCTTGACATCCCCAATCTTTCTGTTCGTCGTAACATTTCCCGTCTATGTATTCTGCACAAGATTTATTACCACCCAACCTTACATCACTCCCTGCTTCACCCGCCTACTTACATCTCTCCGAGGTTTGATCATCCCTGAAAGATAGCTTGGCCCAAATGCAACTCAGCGGCCTACCTTTATTCTGACCTTCTGGACGCCATTGCAAGCTGGAACGACCTCCCGGAGAATATCGTTACCATCAGCGATGGCACCTTGTTTCCGAGCGTTATATCCAGTCTTGTACACGTTACTAAAGAAAAGTAATCGATTACAATTACTATTACTTTTGGCTAAAAAGTATTCGATTAGATTACTTGATTACTCGACAGCAAAAGTAATTGGACATTACTTTAAGAAGTAACCGTTACTTTTCTGATTGTTTTATTGTGTGAAGACTTACATCTTTAGCGCTCATAACAATGAACTAGTTCCAACCTATATTTCACATTTTCACAAGTATTGAAGAAGAAAAAACGGGTTCCCTCTTTGTGGTCGTTGCACCTTCACAATGCGGACCCAAGCATAGAATTCGTTTGATGAAGTTTAATGATTTCGGCGTTCGCCAGTTTGGGGGGGAGGGGGGGGGGGGGCAGCGGAGGGGGTTCTAGATCTTGTTAAGCTTAAGCAAGGGTTGTCGCTCAAAGTTTGCGTCGCTCAATTTAATTATTCACATATGGATTAACTCTCATTTTATACAAAAGAGCAGCAGCTCCAGGATTTGAAACAGATCATGTGAAGTATCCATTAGCGGAAGAGATCGCCCCGACCACTCCTCAACTCGAAACCTTGCTTGTCACAAAGACCACGTAGGGGAAATAGTTAAATATTTGAACTGGCTTTGTTGCATTTTGCATTCGCTTTAGATATTCTTGGGTTTCTGGTTCTCCTACGGGCTGCGAGTAGGTACTGTAAGCAGGATTCTTTGTTTTATTTCTGTATGTGTGTGCGTGAGGGGGCTTGTTTGAACGAAGGACTTTAAAAACTACATCTGCTCCCTCAAACTTCTCCCTGAATGGCCTTTGTCACGCACTGGGGCTTCCCTGGGGCTTCCCACTCCCAGTCCCAGCTCGAAAAAAAAACGGACATTCTACAAAAACTGTACACGCAGAGGGGTTTGAAAAAAAAAAAGGTGCGTGCAGGGGGGGGGGGGGGGGAGGGTCCCGTGGAAAAGTGGTAACGGTTAGAAGTAATTTTTATTACTCCAAAAAGTAATCAGATTACTCTTGTAATTACTGCCTAATAAAAGTAATCAACTGACCACAGAGCCTACTAGAGTTACACCACAATCCTCAAATATTCTTGACCTCGTCCTAACAACTCATCCAAACGTCATATCAACAATAACCTATCTGCCATCTCTAAGCGACCATTTAGTTCTACACTTTTCATTGCGCATTCCATTAGTAACTCCTAAGGTAACCATAAAACATATTCGTGATTATAGCCGAGCTGACTTTACGTCAATTAACTCAGAACTGTCCCAGTTTCTTGATGACTACTTACCTAATTTTTCAAATCGCTCCGTGGAGTCGAATTGGGTGTTGTTCAAAAATGTTGTAGCATTTTTAACAGAAAAATACATACCCTCTAAAAAAATTCGTTGCAACACTAACTCACCTTGGTTTAACGCTACTCTGAGACGACTGCGAAACAGGAAGAAAAGACTGTTTCGCGCTGCCAAGCGATCGTCCACAGACGCTCGATGGGCAGCGTACCACAAAGCTGAGCAGGATTACTCGTCAACTCTTAAGGAAACAAAGTCACATTTTTATAATCACACTCTGCCTACCATGTTAGCAACTAATCCTAAACAATTTTGGAGTGTCATTAATCCCAACTTTAAGTCTGATATCAGTCTTCAGTCTTCAGATGGTACAAGCATATCTTTTGCTGATTGTGCAACGGTGCTAAACGATGTTTTTAGAATGTCATTTTCAGCCTGTGATGTCAGCCGAATACCTGCATTGTCATCCACTTCTTTTTTACCGATGAACCCTGTAACAGTAGACGATATTGGTGTGACTGCAATTATTAACAATATGAAACTTTCATCATGTGCCGGAATTGATGGAATCAACAGCAAGTTTTTAAAAAATTGTAATGTGTATTGTTCTATAATTCTCTCAAGCATTTATACGCAGTCCCTTAACCTTGGCGTACTCCCGAGCGATTGGTTAGTTGGGAAGGTGGTTCCTCTACACAAATCGGGTGTAAAACATAATCCGCTCAATTATCGCCCGATTTCTTTAACCAGTGTACCTTGCAAAATTTTTGAACACGTCATCTACTCGCAGTTGGTTAACTTTCTTGAATCTAATGACTTCTTTACTTCTTCACAACATGGCTTTAGAAAACATTTCTCATGTGAGACGCAACTAATACCCTTCACATATGATCTCCATCACTCTCTTGATGACCATTATGAAACTGATTGTGTCTTTCTGGATTTTTCAAAAGCATTTGATAAAGTTTCCCATAAGCTACTACTTCATAAATTGCAATCACTTAACATCGACTCACGCATACTTAACTCGATCCACGCCTTTTTAACTAACCGCCTACAATTCGTCACTGCTAATAATACCAATTCTCGCACTGTTCCAGTCAATTCAGGCGTTCCACAGGGCTCCGTGCTTGGCCCGCTACTGTTTCTTATTTACATTAATAACCTGGTACTGAACATCTCTTCTTCCATCTGCCTGTTTGCTGACGATTGCGTAATATATAGAAACATAACTGACATATCTGACACATTACTTCTACAATCAGACCTTAACCAGATATCCTTATGGTGTAACCAGTGGCTAATGGAACTAAACACTGACAAATGTAAATATATGAGAATATCACGTGGTTCATCTGTGCCTCACACTTATCACCTTAACAGTAAGCCTCTCGCATCAGTGTCAAGTTACAAATACCTTGGTGTTCATATAACGTCTAACCTTTCTTGGAAACTTCATGTTGAATACGTGATTAACAATGCTAATCGCATGTTAGGATACCTTAAAAGAAATTTCTTTCTCGTTCCGTCCTCTCTGAAACTAACCATGTACAAAAGTCTAATTCGCCCAAAATTAGAATATGCCGCCGCTGTCTGGGACCCCTCACACTCTTCACTAATTTCCCTTATTGAATCTGTCCAAAACCGTTCAGCCCGTTTTATCATGTCGAACTATCACCGCACTGCCAGCGTTTCTAGCATGAAAACCTCTTTAGGCTTGCCATCACTAACGCATCGCCGTAAAATCTTTCGTTTGTGTCTTTTCCATAAAATATTTCATCAAAATGCTGACCTTCGTCGTAAACTAATTATCACACCATTCTTCATCTCCGCTCGCATTGATCATAGTCATAAAGTCGGTGTGCCAAATTTTAAAACTTCGTTGTTTCAATATTCTTTTATTCCCCAAACATCATTGGATTGGAACCACCTTCCCGCCTCAATAGCTAACATTACTGATATTGTTTTGTTTAAGAGAGTTCTAACTAACATGTGCACATTGTAATTATTATTTTGATGTCCACTCCCCTCTTCAATGTATTACTACCTTGAGGGTATTTGAAATAAATAAATAAATAAATAAATAAACTGATTACAAAATTACTCCAAAAAGTAGTCGATTGCAAGTAATTTGATTACTTGTAATGCGTACGGTACAACTCTGGTTATATCTAATCGCCTTACTAACCCCCACTCCCCTCTGTAATGCCAACTGGCCTTGAGGGTATTCGAAATAAATAAATAAAAATATATCTGTACCGTCGCCTTTGTGAGCTTGTCAAATGTGCTCTTGTTGCTCTTTCCCTGTTGGATAAGCTGTCCCAGGGTTCTCGTCTTATGGGAGTGCCCATTCTTCCCCCTTTCCCCTTTCCCCTGGGAGGAGCGGTGGGAGGCTGCGCTGCGCAGCTCGGACCCGGCCACCCAATTAAAGGTGGTTCGTCGAGCTGCCGAGGTCGCCGAGGCACACGGGCTCTCGGCCATCAAGCGCGCCTAGCCACCCGTCAAGAGCGGTTTCTTTGCGAACCGCGCCGCGCTTGCCTCCAACAATAAAGTTTATTCCTCCTCCTCCTCCTCGTGCGGCTTGGGCACCTCTTGTCCGTCCATTTTGACACTGACGTGAGTTACGAGTCCTTCCCGTGGGTTCCGCATGACCAGCACCTCCGACTTCTCCGGCCAGCACTGAAGCCCTCGGCTCCGCGCATACTCTGCCGTAATATCGGCCGCTGCCAGCAGCTTCTCCTCCACTTGACTGTCGCCCCCGGATTAGCACCAGATCGTAATATGATCGGCATGTATCGCGCGCTCCGCCTTTAGGATAGTCTTCAGCTCCTGCGGCAGATTTATTATTGCCAAGTTAACAAGTAGGAGTGAGAGTACCGCCCCTTGCGGCGTGCCTCGTGGCCCCAGTGTTAAGGGGTCCGATCTACAGTCCCCCAGTGAGAGAAAGAACCACTTGACGTTTCGGAAGAAAACATCGTATGTAGTTATACGTTCTTTCCCCGCAGTTAATTTGACTGAGTCCTTCTAGTATACTTTCATGTTACATTATCGAATGCCCTTTTGAGATCAAGTGCTGAAATGCACCTTGTTTGCGCTCGCGCCGGGATCTCGAGTAAGTCCTCATACAGCCACAACAACACATCTTGCGTCGACATGTGCGGGCAGAATCCAAGCTGTGTATGAGCCAGTAACTAATTGTCCTCAATATGCTTGGTTAGTCTCGCTTTGATTATCTGTTCAAACGCCTTTCCCATGTGGGGTGTCAGAGAAATTGGTGTGAGGTTCCCCAGGGGAGACTTAAGTCTTTTCGGGGTTTAGGAATAAATCGTACCTCAGCTTTCTTCCAGCTCTCTGGGGTGGTACCCGTCCTCCAATATTTCTCATTGAAGTGGCGCACAAGCTTCCGCAACGATCCGTCGATACAATGATGGTGCTGTCCGTGGTGGTGACGGAGTCTTTCGTGTAATCTTTGAGGCGATATAGGAGAAAGGATTCTCAAAGAATTTAGTGGGAGGCGACCTTCTGAGCGGGAGTCGTTCTCCAGCGAGTGACCGCACCTTGGTACCACGGCGGCAGGGATTCTAAAAGATGGTGAAGTCTTTCTGGTGACAGTCGCCGTTCAATGCTGCAACAACCTTGCCACTTGTTTTTGGTTCAAAGCATGGGAATGTCAACGCTTCCAAACTTAGAGTTTATCCTTTTTGTTGTTCATAGAATGATAATTTATTTGTTTTGAAGAGAAGATTGTGACCGGCTGGAGTCTAGGGACACTGAGGCAATATCCCTCGAGCGGGGGCAGACATGTTGCCTTCTGGACGGATGTCTCTTTCCAGCGAGACGGATGCTCTTTCAGGCTACGACGACAGTGATTTTAGTGGTTCCGCGAAGCGACAATCTCGCGCCTTTTAGGCCCGGTCGTGGGAACTCTTCCGAGGGAGTTTGACATGACGCCGTTTATACATAGCTTTGCTGGCTTTTTTTTTTTTTTTTGCTACTTTTACGTATACAGAATAAAAATTATTTTATTTTCAAACAATCATGCGACCATTTTTAATCAAAAGTAACGAGTAACGGGTAACATAATTTCATAAGAGATACCGTAAAATAATAACAACATTACTTCACTCGTTAGACAATTGGGATTCTAACGAGTACGTTAGTACGTTAGTCAAAAAACAAATGCGTTACCAGTAACATCATTACATGTAACGCGTTAGTTCCAACATTGGCAGAAGGCTATCCGTTGTCGTCCGGAGCCACCCCGCACCACAATCACGGGCACGTTTTATGTTTTTCTGAATTTCTGAAACTTTTTTAACCATTTTTTCCTACAAAAAGTTTTTTTTTCCTTTCTCAGTATAAAAAGAAACTATTTTTATATTTGCGGCCGCACTTGGGAGCTTCTACGTGAAATTTGCACTCAAGGGTTAGGCCCCATTCCTCCCACGTATTTTGGGGCATGTTTAGGACCCTTTTTCTTGGCAAGTTTTACGCGTGAAACTTGGATAGTTTTATCAATTTGTTCATAATTCCCAGCTCTTTTTACTGGGCTAAAAGTATTATTGCAATCCCTAACTTCACTTTTTTCTAACAGTTTTCTTCTTAAAAATGACATAATTGTAGTTTTTGATAAGGCAAATGTAACAAAAACGTATGTGAGACAATAGACCGATCTCACTAAGCGTTGGGCGCATGCGTGACGCCGCCATAACTTTAGTTCCCAGGAGGCAGACGGCAGTGCACGAGAGGACTCGTGCCATCTTGTGCTCTTCACGCGCAGAGCTCCAGCGAGGTTGTCGCACGTGAGGAAAGACTAAAGTTCCCTCGATGCATTGCGGCAGCGGTGGCGTAGTCAATCTGACTGGTGAGACCGGTCTAGTGGCTTCAAAGTTAAAAAAAAATACTTCTAGTACAAATTTCTTTCTAAAGCAAGGATCACAGTCACTCTTTCAGTAGCCACGTTGCAGGTAGTCATCACCACAGTCACTTTTTTTTTCCTTTTTCAGCCTGACGTGTTGCTTTCCGGCCTCTCTTGTCATCTGCCATGAGCCTCTGTCAGCAAAGTAAATTCGACGGCGGTCGATTTCACTTAGCAACTTAGCCATTGCACAGGGTATCGCCCTGGAGAGAAGACTGTGGTGGCGAAGCAAGGAAAGAAAGGAACCGAACACGACAAAGCTCGGGCCAAGATTATTTTTTTATATCCGTCACGCGCTTGTCGCCATTCAGCCCCGCGCTCCCGCATCCAATGGACGTCTTTTTCTTTGCTGCTCTGTCACCACATGACTCCTCTCCCCAGAGACGGAGTCGCTCCAACGAACAGTTTTGTGTTGAAGTCGTGGAGGAAAAGTAGATGGGCAGCCGGAAGCTGCCTGCCTCGATGAGCACTGCGTTTCGGCCTCTAAACACGATGTTGGGATTGCGTCAAGGTAGGCCGGTTTGAGGTGGTCCATGGCAACCACTTCCTCTCGTCCGTTAATCTTGATGGTGAAATTTTTTTCACTTCTCGCAAGGACAAGATGTGGTCCGGTGTAGGGTGGCTGAAGAGAGCGTCGTACCGCATCTGTCCTGAGAAAAACATGTGTTGTTTCACGAAGGTCTTTGCTGAAGAATGGTTTGGTTGTTGCTTTCGCTCGGGTGGGTATTGGCCTAATCTTTCTAAAAATATTCTGTAGTCTCTCGACGTATGTCTCGATCTTGGGAGGTGCTGCTGTAGGGTGCAAGGGGGTTGCCAACTCGGCCGGCAAACGAAATATTCGCCGAATGCCTAGTTCGACAGCAAGGGAAGGAACCGAACACGACGAAGCTCGGGCCAAGAGTATTTTTTTTATATCCGTCACGCGCTTCTCGCCTTTCAGCCCCGTGCTCCCGTATCCGATGGGCGTCTTGGGGGGGGGGGGGTTGGAAGCGTTGTGTGAGGGGTTGGGAGGGGGGGGGGAGGGGGGGGCATTGAACTGGAGATGTGAAAGTAGGTTGCCCAAAGAGCCTTGCGCATATTCTCCAAGTTTCCAACATTCCTCCTGATAGCCAGGTCATAGTATGTCTGAAGCTTCTTTATGATCGCATCAGTCACGCCCTCTACCGGGGGGCTTTTCTCCTTCAGACGGCTTCTTCCCTTATCTGTTTTTTTGTTGTTTTTTTTTTCAATCTGCGCAATTTCGCGCTGCTTCTTCTTTGAACATGTCCAAGGCACTCTTGTTTAATGATTTCAATCGAATCACCATATGGCTCTGATGTGGCGATGAACGAACCGCAAATGAAGATAAAACTAGAAAATTGGCAGAGCTGACAAAATTACTATTTTTGTAATTAAATTACATTACTAATTACTTTGCTAAAGACGGCTGAAATGTAATAAATTGCATTAGAAATTAATACAATACAAAAGTAATGAATTACAATTACAAATTACCGCAAAAAGTAATTAAATTACTTTGAAATTACTGTTTCATATATTTTAAAGGTGGAGGTATACACAATTTAATTTCATACAAATTTTTATTAAAACGCTATTTACTGTCAAGGAGAGCCGTCTAGAACTCTGTTACATCTTAGGAACAGCTGAGCTTTGAAACTTTCGTCGGAGAGAGATCCTCTTTTGAAGGATAGCGTGTCTCTGGCCATGTTGAACGATCTCTCAGCGGGCGCCGACGACCGTAGTCCAGTGTTAAAACGGAAGCTAAACAAAAGAAAGTACGTGCTCTGCATTTGCAAAGTAACAACCGTCAACCCTATACCCAGTCAGTGGGCAAAACCAAAGAGAGAAAGGCGAAATCAACATGCCCTTTCAAACCGATTGACCTTGGGTCTGTCTGTGTTGTTGGTTTACGTTTTTCCGAAATACCTAGTGCGCATGCTGTCGATCCTGGATCCGTCTGGGTTTGGATTGCCTTGCTATTGAGTATTCCTGTGAGATGTGTGTGGACTGTTATCGACCGGATGCAGCCGCCTCGAGTCTCACGGTGTTTCGTGTCAGCCAGCGGGCCGACGCACTGAAGTCAGAATCCATGGCCTGATCGAATCGACTAACGATGACGTGATGTTCGAGAAAGATCGCGGCCTGTTGTCTGGCGCCCAGGTGGATATTTTCTTTTGAAGTTTTGGTGAATAGAGGAGGAGAGGCTTTTTGGATGTTCTCCGAGATCTGAACGTGACTCTGTATATGGCGTCGTTGGCTCGCGCCGGAGAATTGCACGCGCCGGGGCCCAACGTGGCCCTTTCTATTTGTGTGAATTTCGGGGCAAGATAATCTTCAAGGGGGACAAAAGCCATGTTTGGGGTAGCCTATTCCTGGTCACAGCAACACAAACCCAGCAGGATTTAGGTGGAACGACCCTCTAGTCCGACCATCGCACGAACTAGCAGCCGTATGCGAAAACCACATTTGACGTTTCTTTTTCGTTAGTTTTTTTTTAATCTTGCATATGCAAGAACTGCTTTGTTTTTGTCCATTTCCGAGCAAATAAAAAAAAAAACATGCCTGAAAACTCAAAACGTAATTACGGATTTAATTACAATTACCGCCACTATGGTATTTCATTACATTACTAAATTACCTGCATAAAAAGTAATGATACCTTACAAATTCCTCTCAGAAGTAATTTAGTTACACTAATTCAATTACAGTAATTTTATTACTGCCACCTCTGAAAATTGGGCGTGGCTCCATCGCCTATACTTTGTGAATCACCAACTTTAAGCTTTAACATGCCACGCCAATACAAGTACCGTAGCACCCCTTAAGGACGCCCGCCCAAAATGAAGACATAAATCGGGAAATACATGGGGTGGGCTCTATTTGGGAATGCAACAGCAAAAACTTATTTAAAAAAAAGAAGATAAGACACTGGGCTACTTGCTACAAACCATTATTTGTAAAATAATGAAGATTGAACACATACCTTATAGAACAGATTTTATGAAACGAACGCCAAAACAAAAATAAATGCCATGCACTAGTCGCCGTTGTCAGATTCCGACGATGGTTCTTCGCTGTCCACAGAGGTGATCCCAGCTTCGTCTAAAGCGTTTTAAATGCCGCGCGTCTTGCGCATGTATACTTCGTCTCACCCACGGTGGAAGAAATACTTTTAGGTGATGACTCTCTGTCTCGCGCGGCGACCACATTATGTTCGGCGCACCGAGTGCGCTTCACTCGCACGGGGATAGATGGCGCCAACGTATAGAGGGGCTTAGAGTTCCTGTATAGGCTCCCTACGGGAGCCAGAGTTGCGCGTTCACGCATGGCATGTGGATCCAGCTCCTCACGTGACTGAATTCGGCGAATAGCAGCGCCGCGCGTTCGAGGCGCGCGGCGCGCTCAAAAGCCGGGGAACGTATGCCGGGGCGCGTGCAACGTCTACTTTGCTGCACGACACTTGATACGGCTCCTCACGTGATCGGATCTCGGCGAATAGCGGCGAGGGCGGCACGCGGCACGTGGAATCAAACGCGCAACTCTGGCTCCCGTAGGGAGCCTATAGACCATTCTAAAAAAGAGCGTGTGGCCGGTGCCATTTTGAGTGTTCGTGCGTATGGCGCGTTCTTTGCTCGCTTTCCGAAGCGACGAACACGCACGTGCTGGACTGTGAAGATCGCACGCTGGACTGTGATTTTGTAAACATTGGAAAGGTCTATACAGGAACTCTAGAGGGGCTCGTGAAGGAAATTATGCATTCTTTACTCGGTTCCTGTGTACTGTGTAGTGAAATGATGGATTTATGCTGGCGCACTGGCACTGATTGCCTTTTCCCCCGTGCGGTTTCTGTTTTTTTTGTTTTTTTTTTTTTTAACGAGAACATTCCGTCCGATGATGACTCAACGTGACAAAAATACTCGTATAAGTATAAAACTTCCCGGCATAATCTACTGGGCCTTCAATAATTTAGAGTAATGTAGAGTAAACACCTGGGTCGTGCTCGCGTGTTTTGTCAAACAACATGTTTGGTAACAGTTCCGTAAATTGTTTACACACATTGCGTGGCTTTATATGAGGTCGGGTGATTTTTTCCAACCTGCTCCTGCCTTATTCAAAAAACTAAATTCTAATAATGTTACATAGTGGGGCCTACATAATTCTTTACACGCGCATAAAGGTTTTAGCAGTACAAATGGTTTATACATACAATGTAAACTTGTACTGTGGAACATACAAACTTTGTGAGCAGAAAAAATTCCAATTTGCACAGGGTATCGCCCTGGAGAGAAGACTGTGGTGGCGAAGCAAGGAAAGAAAGGAACCGAACACGACAAAGCTCGGGCCAAGATTATTTTTTTATATCCGTCACGCGCTTGTCGCCATTCAGCCCCGCGCTCCCGCATCCAATGGACGTCTTTTTCTTTGCTGCTCTGTCACCACATGACTCCTCTCCCCAGAGACGGAGTCGCTCCAACGAACAGTTTTGTGTTGAAGTCGTGGAGGAAAAGTAGATGGGCAGCCGGAAGCTGCCTGCCTCGATGAGCACTGTGTTTCGGCCTCTAAACACGATGTTGGGATTGCGTCAAGGTAGGCCGGTTTGAGGTGGTCCATGGCTACCACTTCCTCTCGTCCGTTAATCTTGATGGTGAAATTTTTTTCACTTCTCGCAAGGACAAGATGTGGTCCGGTGTAGGGTGGCTGAAGAGAGCGTCGTACCGCATCTGTCCTGAGAAAAACATGTGTTGTTTCACGAAGGTCTTTGCTGAAGAATGGTTTGGTTGTTGCTTTCGCTCGGGTGGGTATTGGCCTAATCTTTCTAAAAATATTCTGTAGTCTCTCGACGTATGTCTCGATCTTGGGAGGTGTTGCTGTAGGGTGCAAGGGGGTTGACAACTCGGCTGGCAAACGAAATATTCGCCGAATGCCTAGTTCGACAGCAAGGGAAGGAACCGAACACGACGAAGCTCGGGCCAAGACTATTTTTTTATATCCGTCACGCGCTTCTCGCCTTTCAGCCCCGTGCTCCCGTATCCGATGGGCGTCTTGGGGGGTTTGGAAGCGTTGTGTGAGGGGTTGGGGGGGGGGGGGGGGCATTGAACTGGAGATGTGAAAGTAGGTTGCCCAAAGAGCCTTGCGCATATTCTCCAAGTTTCCAACATTCCTCCTGATAGCCAGGTCATAGTATGTCTGAAGCTTCTTTATGATCGCATCAGTCACGCCCTCTACCGGGGGGCTTTTCTCCTTCAGAGGGCTTCTTCCCTTATCTGTTTTTTTGTTGTTTTTTTTTCAATCTGCGCAATTTCGCGCTGCTTCTTCTTTGAACATGTCCAAGGCACTCTTGTTTAATGATTTCAATCGAATCACCATATGGCTCTGATGTGGCGATGAACGAACCGCAAATGAAGATAAAACTAGAAAATTGGCAGAGCTGACAAAATTACTATTTTTGTAATTAAATTACATTACTAATTACTTTGCTAAAGACGGCTGAAATGTAATGAATTGCATTACAAATTACTGCAATACAAAAGTAATGAATTACAATTACAAATTACCTCAAAAAGTAATTCAATTACTTTGAAAGTACTGTTTCATATATTTTAAAGGAGGAGGTATACACAATTCAATTTCATACAAACTTTTTATTAAAACGCTATTTACTGTCAAGGAGAGCCGACTGGAACTCTCTGTTACATCTTAGGAGCAGCTGAGCTTCGTCGGAGAGAGATCCTCTTTTGAAGGATAGCGTGTCTCTGGCCATGTTGAACGATCTCTCAGCGGGCGCCGACGACCGTAGTCCAGTGTTAAAACGGAAGCTAAACAAAAAGAAGGTAGTACTCTGCATTTGCAAAGTAACAACCGCCAACCCTATACCCAGCCAGTGGGCAAAACCAAAGAGAGAAAGGCGAAACCAACATGCCCTTCCAAACCGATTGACCTTGGGTCTGTCTGCGTTTTTCCGAAGTACCTAGTGCGCATGCGGTCGATCCTGGATGCGTCTGGGTTCGGATTGCCTTGCTATTGAGTATTCCTTTGGGCTGTGAGTGGTGTTATCGACCGGATGCAGCCGCCTCGAGTCTCACGGTGTTTCGTGTCAGCCAGCGGGCGGATGCACCGAAGTCAGAATCCATGGCCTGATCGAATCGACTAACGATGACGTGATGTTCGAGAAAGATCGCGGCCTGTTGTCTGGCGCCCAGGTGGATAATTTCTTTTGAAGTGTAGGCGAATAAAGGAGGGGAGGCTTTTTGGATGGTCTCCGAGATCTGAGCGTGACTCTGTAAATGGCGTCGTTTGCTCGCGCCGGGGCCCAGCGTGGCACTTTCTGTTTGTGTAAATTTCGGGGCAATATAATCTTCAAGGGGGACAAAAGCCATGTTTGGGGAAGCCTATTCCTGGTCACAGCAACACAAACCCAGCAGGATTTAGGTGGAACGACCCTCTAGTCCGACCATCACACGAACCAGCAGCCGCATGCGAAAACCACATATGTCGTTTCTTTTTCGTTATTTTTTTAATATTTATTTTCTTGCAAATGCAAGAACTGCTTTGTTTTTGTCCATTTGCGAGCAAATAAAAAAAAAAAAACATGCCTGAAAACCCAAAACGTAATTACGGATTTAATTACAATTACCGCCACTATGGTAATTCATTACATTACTAAATTACCTGCATCAACAAGTAATGATACATTACAAATTAAACTCAGGAGTAATTTAGTTACACTAATTCAATTACAGTAATTTCACTACTGACACTTCTGACAATTGGGGGTGGCTCCATCGCCTATATTTTGTGAAAAACCAACTTTAAGCTTTAACATGCCGCGCCAATACAAGTACCGTAATACCCGCCCACCCAAAATGAAGACATAAATCGGGAAAGACATATGGTGAATTCCGCTCGCAGATCTCGAGCGATCCAAAAGCGCTCCATTTGGAGCGCGCATATTCCGCTCGCAGATCTGGCTCGAGCTGGTCATCTTCCCCTCGTAGATCTCTGGCAACGCCCGCTCCACGGAGCGCCTCAAACTCCGCCGAACTTGCTCTGCTTGCTCTGCGGGATTTCACAGATCTCTCCGGAAATTGACAGAGCGGCCCACGTGATTTCCTTTGCGCATGCGCGGCGAGATTGGCGAGGTCGGCGGGCCGGACGGGTCGTCGAGTTTGATCTGTTCGGGTGCATCGGTTGTTTACGTGGGATTGTGACGGCTCGAACGCTTCTACCTCGCGTAGATCAGGGATACAAAGCCGGGACTGTGGAGCGTGGTAAATCGTAAGTGCTGACATCTGTGATCGTGAGAGGAAGAACGACAGGAAAGCCGGAGGCAGACGCAAGGTTAGGCCTGTTCATTCCGCAGCCAATGATTGTTTACCTTTTTACACGGCACTCCGCTGGCGTTTTCCCGTGCAATAAAGCAAGAAGAGATTAGGCAACGACCGTGCAAGTGATGGTTTGTTACCTCTGTGTTTATTAAAGTCGTACCAGAAATCTGAACTCCACCGCTGGCAATCGCTGTCCGTGCCCCGCCGCTTCGACGCGGCCGAAAGGTATGTGACGGTGCCGAACGCGGACGTCTTCGTTATTTGCGACATGAGCGCCGTGGTACGTATAATTTCGCCCGGCCTGTGTCGCGCGCGTGTTATTTCTGCGTCGGAAAGATCAGTCGGCTCAGGCGTTGGTGGGCTTGTCAAGTCAGCGCCTGGTCAAGTTCGAGCAGCGGCCATTTTGAACGGCGGAGGGGAAAGCGATGGGGAGGGCTGTGGGGGAGGTCGCTCCAAAAAGGCGAGTTTATCTTCCCCTCGTCGATTCGGAGCGGGTCCCACGGAGCGGAATTTTGCCTCCCTCGCGGATTTTGGAAAGCGCTCCGGATCTACGAGTGGAATTCACCAATAGAGTGGGCTCTATTTGGAAATGCAACAGCAAAACTTTATTTTAAAAAAAGGATATAAGACACTGGGCTACTTGCTACAAACCATCATTTGTAAAATAATGAAGATTGAACACATACCTCATAGAACAGATTTTATGAAACGAACGCCAAAACAAAAATAAATGACATGCACTAGTCGCCGTTGTCAGATTCCGACGATGGTTCTTCGCTGTCCACAGAGGTGATCCCTGCTTCGTCTAAAGGCTGAACTCCATGGAACAAATTACGTGACGAATAACTGGCGAACGCCGCCCTACAGCACGTTCGTTTTGCGCGCGACGTAGCAGCCACTGTGTTGATTCCACGCGCAGAGCAAAAGCCGCCGGCCAAAATTCGTCGGTTATTCGCAGCATATTCGTCCCATGGAGTTCAGCCTTAAGCGTTTTAAGTGGCGCGCTTCTTGCGCATGTGGTACAAGTGCGCGATTGTCGCCTTTCGGAGGGTCGTCTTCCAAACAACACTTTGCGATCTTGTCGGGTCGCTGGGATTGCGAGGCCACGCAGTGCTGTCCGTTGTTATCTTTCCCGCCAGTGTGACGGCCTTTCGTTTAAATAAAGCCTCCCAGTGGATTGTGTTTTTTTTCCCCCATCTTAAAACGGCGGACACGAGTCCATAGACGCGAGAGAATGCGCGCGATACGTATACCAAAATGGCGAATGTAAACCAATGGTTACGATGGCGATGGGGCTAGCCACCTTATACAGAGTATTGCGTTTTTCTCAAGTTTCGGTTTTTGGTTTCGATTGTAACGCGCGTGTAGTTTTAAGCACCGATTTTGACGAAAAGAGGTGCGCGTTAAAATCGTGCACGCATACTACACGGTGCGGAGGTCACGCGAGAACCTGCCGCGAACTCGTACGTTATGGGGACCGATGCCGCAAATCGCGGACGCAGCAGATTTGCATTTCACAATGCAAAAAACATTCGGGACGACTCGTATGTCACTGGAGCCGATATTGCGTGCGCAGGTGGCGGACAAAAAATGCGCAAACCCACTACGAACGCGCATGCCACGGGAACAAATACCGCGCATCGCGGACAGAGCGGACTCGCATTTTACGATGCAATAAACACGCGGGATCAACTTGCACGTCACATGAACCAATATGACACGCGCAGATCACGGTCAAAAACACGCGTGAACTCGCTAGAAACTCCGTTGTCAGACGTACCCGTACCGCAGATCGCGCAGGTGATGCGATTCCCGCCGGGACATCGCACGATGTCTGACGGGAATAGGGGGTGGGCGATATTTCGGAATTTTTATGCTTTAGATATTTAGCCAGAAAAATGGGAGGGGTGATCTTACGAGGGAGGGCGCCCTTACGGGATTTTACAGTAAAACACTAAACCTTGTTCTAAAAAAAAGATAAATTTAAGTGCAAAAAAATACATTTTTTTTTTGCTTCAAATTTTAGCTTTTTCTGGCCCCTCAAACTCCATGTTATAGGATATACACCCCGGAACGTAAGACGAGGATTAATTTGTTCTAATTACCCTATTCCCAGGATTCGACTGTACCAACCTAAGCAGTAAGTGAAGCGAAGCAGGGGTTTCTAGAAAGGCACATGTCATCCAGCTTGTATGTCATACAAAAGACACGGTCTGCAGAAATGACGAGAGGGTTATCTGCGGACACAAGCCTCAAACA
This sequence comes from Ixodes persulcatus, assembly GCA_013358835.2. Lineage (NCBI taxonomy): Eukaryota > Metazoa > Arthropoda > Arachnida > Ixodida > Ixodidae > Ixodes > Ixodes persulcatus. Next base: position 424,119 of record JABSTQ010009298.1, read on the forward strand.
CGCTCGACGCATATTTGCTTCATACGTATACAAATGTATACTTCAAACGTGTCTACAGACGGGATTTCGCATGACAAGGACCGTCACACAAAGACGACACACGCCTCAGACAACCGGGACTGTCTGATGTACGATGCATTAACAGTGCGAGCGAGGAGAACCTTTTTGCCCGGAAACATCAACAGTCACAGGCGTGATTGAGAACTTTTTTTTTATTTTTATTTTTCTACTGGTCTAAGAAACGATCACAGTGATCAACCAACGTACGGTCCCTCGTCGCCTCTATCTGGGCATCGCTTCACAACCGGGCAGTGAGGCAATGAAAACGTGACGAGCAAACCACAGTTTCAAACTTTGGTCTTGACGCGACGTTATTATGACGCAACTGGAAACGGCATCGTTAAACGGACAAACAAAAATGATGTGGCCGGCGAACACGACGACACACGTTAGCACTGGCACGCGCGAATGATGTAAGCTATGTACGGTCTATATGGACCGCTGTTTACAAACGAGCCCGCTTTGCCCACACCCCGGTGGGGGCACTGCGCGACTGCTCAGAAACCAGACTCGTGCGAGATGAAGCGTCTGCGCATGCGCAGAGCCGACCGCAGCGCCATCACGGTGGCGTGACGTCAGAGACTTTTGAGTTGGTGCATATAGCCACAGTCAGCTTCAAAGAAACGCGCAGGGCGTGGCCTATTCTATTATGTTCACGCGTCTTGCTTCATGATTGATTATTTGGCATTCTTACCGGCCAATGCCGCACACTCATCGGCTGCGGAGAGCGGTAATGAGATGCGCGGGACTCTCCACGCGCTGCGTTTCTTAAACTGTCGGTGACTATAGTAGGAACACAGCGCCACTGCGTATATATAGGGTGTCTGAAATGCCGAGGCTGGATCTAAAATGGGACGTAAAAATTGGCGCATTTACGTAGCCATTTAAACCTTTCGTCAAAGGTGCCTTTCACTGGTAGGTTTTACTTTGTAAAAGTGCGAAAGGTAGCTTCCTTTCTGCAAAAAAAAAAAAATAAAAATTACAGAAATAGGGCCAAAATACTTGATAGGGTCAACGGCGGACTGTGACGAAGTCGACCAAGTGGCGGGTCGCGTTTAGCGCACGTATTGATAGATGGCGTCCGGAGTAGCGTCGGAGAGCGTAGCCGACCAGCGAAAGAAAGCAGGCACGCAAACGAAATCCGTCGCCAGCGAGAACGCCGTCGTTATGCGACCGTGTTTTCTTTTATTTTTGTTAATTCAAGTTTTGCTAGCATTGTCCGCATTTATTTTTAAACCAAAGGTACTTTACAAAACGATTAGGCTCATTTTAATATACCACAGCCGTCGCGGACAGTTTTGATGTTTTTTTTTTTTTTTTTTTTTTAAGCAAGCCGGAATAAGAAGGTCGCGCCATCTACCACTCGATTTTGTTACCATTGACCCTGGCAAGATTTTTGGCCTTATTTTTTTTTCTTTTTACGGACAAGGAGCTACGCCTTGTAAGTTTAAAAGATAAAACCCACCTGTGGAATACACCTTTGACGAAAAGATTAGATCGATACGTGCAGGCGCCGATTTTTGCTTCGCATTTTAGGTCGAGCCTCGACATTTCAAACACCCTATACTTCCTTACACTGTACCTTGACAAAGAACGGAACCTACCGCTCCCTCGAGCCAATCAGAGCGACGGAGGCAAAGCACGTGACAGCCCTTAAAAAAGGTACAAGGACGAGAGTGTAGCCACCTGCTAGAAAACAAAGCCGTAGTGTTGATACAGATGCCGTCATCAGCACGACGATTACGTCAACGTTCGGCTCAAACTTGACTCGAAGCCGAGCGCCGACGCAGCACTCGTCTCCAGTCTGTGTCCAGCGTTGGCCTTCGCTGGTGACGCAAAAATGTCAGCACTATGGCCTTGTCTTCAAGGCGGTGATGGTGCAGCCCAAGCAGTTGGAAAAGAGAGGACGGGCAAACTCCGCTATTACCCGAACCCTCTTTTGTGTGTCCCTGGCGTCGCTTCGATAGATGTCAATTATTGATACCATGAGTGCGCTACGAGAAAGTAGCCGCGAGGGCTCTCCTAATACGAAACTTGCACTATGAATGGCTTAACTCGAATAGCCTATCTGAATGTGCCCATATTTCCTCCTTCTATGGATGGATAATTACATGTGGATGTATTTATAGTCGGTGACAGATTTAGACCCCAGTCTCGCAGGGTAGACGTAAATGCGGCTAGCCTTTCCGTCTACCCACTATCCGTCCAATCAGGGCTCGGCGTTCTGATAGTCCCTACGCACTCTCGTCTCCTTCTCTACCCCAGTTTCACTCCGTTTAGCGGTCAAAAGCATGCCATTATAAGGATTTCCAGTGGCACGACGAAAGGTTCTGGCCATTTCACGCGTGTAAATAGCAGCGTGAAGCGCACAACCAGCTCACCTCGGTCGGAAGTATTATGCCATAAGAACGCAATAAAAATCAATTGAGGACCAAACATCAAAGTTCAAACTAATAACTAAGTTAGAGAAAGCCAGAAAATGTACGTACTGAAGCCAGCGGCACCTAGACAAATTATGACACAAACCTATTGTTTCGGCGGGACGAAGATGTTTCGTGGACAAACCAAGTGAAAATGACTGCTGACAATATGACTTGGGTGCACCTTTGGTGTACTAGAACTATTAAGGTGTGATTCAACACAACGTCACTTCATTTGTAACCCGTAACCAGGGCAATGGCGAGATGTAAAGTCACTGGAAATAGGGAAAGTAGCGCGACTGCCTTCCCTGGTGCTAGCCGGACACAAATAGGTACAAAAATACAGACCACCGAAACCTCGCGAGGCGATTGGCTGATCGGACTCCGCTGCCATGGCAAAAGACATTTCGGACCCTTCAAATCTTCGAACGGCTGGTCCTAAACGAGTCTTGCCAAGATCGCTATGGAGCGTTACCGTACTGAAAGCGTTTCTCGCCAATATAAGCCTCCTTGGCATCCTGTATGCAGTGAACTTATAAATCATACTTATATCCACGGATCTCTTACGATTATATTGTTCTTCTTGCGTATTTCAAGACACGGCAATTATTTATTATTGCTTCCAAGCGCCGACGCCGTATGTGGATGGTGGTTGCGAAGATGTGTGCCTGTTTCTCCGGTGTGTGGGTAATAAAATCTCGTTATACAAGAAATGTCTTTATAAAGCAACCTGCCACCGGGAATTCGGGTCAACTCGCCAGGAATGGCGAGGTAAATGAGAAACTGCTTTCCATGGACCAAAATGGTGACCATAGGTGGAGCTTGGCGCTACATTCCCAGGATCCAGTGACTTTAGTGAGATGAGGGTTCTTCCAAGATAAAACTATGAACTTTTCTAAACAAAGACAAGGACGCATTCTGACGAACTGCACTTGGTGTTGGGAGTACAATTGGTTCACCAAACGAAAACCTCAAAGGGCGTGTCCCAGTCACGGACCTGAAAGTAAAGCGGCCACTGACATACTCAATCAGAATGATACCGGAACTTCAAAATACTATGTGGCAACATTGAAAACGTAGGCTATCGCTCGTATGAGATGAACACTGCAAACTATAGACACCCGCGTCCTGCTCGATCAACGCCGCCTGGAATAATCAAAGCCCGAGAACAGCCTCCACCACATCGACGTCACGTGATCACACTATAGACCAACTTAACTCTTTGACGTTATGCCACCTCGCATGCGCAAATGCTTCGCCTGGCGAAATCTGGTTTCTGCGCACACGCGGGCAAACACGGGCTTGCTTGTAAACAGTATGTTGATGTATTGACGGCGAAAACTCGGCATTGGCCCGAGCCCGACTCCAAGTATCCTTTTACGCATTGACTGGTGCACGGTCCAGCCGAAAGCTGACGCAGCTCTCGTGCCCAATCTTGATCTCACTTTGACGACGTCGAATTGCTGTGTTCACGGGCTTTGCTTATTCGAGGTGGTGTTGACTCGATGCGGCCACGGCCTCGGCTACCCTATATCGCGATCAGCTGCGACTGCTGCTAAGGCCTGCTGTGGACGACTGGCCGGTCTCGTACATGGGGTTCCTGTACTCGGACACCGGCTCCTTGAAGATGGGGTTCATCTCCTGCAATCGTATGAACATCAATAAACAAACGAGTTGTTGTATACAGTCGCAGTCAGTTTAAGAAACACAGGACGTCGCTCATTGTGTTCACGCGTCGCGCTTTTTGGCGCTCTGATCGGCTGAGGACAGATAATGAGATGCACGGGAAACGCCACTTCCTGCGTTTATTAAGCTCATTGTTACTAGAGATGAGCAATAATGTTTGTAGACTACTAAAGACAAAAGCGGCAGATTTAATGGCGAGTCTCGACGGCGCACGCAGAGCCTCGTCTTGTTAGAAGTTGCACGCAGCATTTTAGAAGTGCTAAGTAAACATGAACGTGCCGCGTTCATAGCAACCGAATTAACCAGCTTCTTATTCCACTCTCGCTTCTTTTCACCCCCTTCCCTCTCTATTCCTCCTCTCTTTCCTTCTTTCCTCCTCTCCACTCCTCCTCTCTCTCCTTCTGGCGCAAGCGCGGCAGTCAACGTTGCTATTACGCAAACAGTGACGGCGTCACCTGGTTAATACTGGATGTCCATTCCAAAGTACATATGAAACGTAGGAAACAACCGCACTGCAGACAGGGACAATAAAGCGTCTTACGCGGTACCCCTCAGCAGGAGGCACGGTCAGCCATCTCTAGTCCTCCGAACGGGCCCCTTTTTTTTTCTTCCCGCTTCTCTTTGTTTAGCGCCTCCGCGCGGGCCCTCTCAAGCGGGGTCCCTCCGGGTCCCTTCACGCAAGTCGGGACGTGGTTTCGCCGCTCAATAAACACTTATTTCAACGAGGCCCGTCTCCAGTCACGCCTACGTATATATGTATTACAGTGCCGACTTTCAATCTTCTGGTTCCCTGATTTTGGATGAACCCGAAAAAATTTGAAAAACAATCGCCGGTAAATTTTATTCAAGTCGCATTTATCCGAAAAACTCAGAATTTTGAGGTCACAACAACAACAAAAAGAAAAAAGGCGGTGTTTTACAAATAAACTTCACAAGAGACTCCTCTCAAATCTCGAACTACTGAAAAAAGGGGTCTGCCTTTTAGAATGACGAAAATAATCCCTGGAGAAGGGGAACAAGAGGGACAAAGGACAAACACAAATCTCCAAACAAAGCCTTTTAGCTCGTCAAGGTTCCTTCAGGGCAATCGGTCATGGCACCCGGACTATATTTATTTTGTTTTGTTTTATTTTTATTTTTAATAGAGAAAGCAATCTAATTAATTCCGAAAGTTAGAAAGATCGTAAATCTAACAAATAAACTCCGATAAGCCCCGAATTTTCGCAAAAAATAAGCTCCGAAAAACACTCCTCAAATTTTGCGAAAATTAAATTCCGAAAATACCAGAATCCTATTTATAATCAACCTTCCAGCTCATTTACAGTAATAAAAATTTCACATGTTACCCGTCATTTGTGGCAGAAAGAAAAGAAAGATGGATTGAAAAAGAAAAATAGAGGCAATTAATCTTCTCTTAGTGGGCCTCATTGTCTAGCGAAGCGGGCACATTGGATTATGCAAGAAATTCAACTGCTTTTGGCGAGAAAATAAAGGGCCACTAAAGACCCCAGTGTAGATTTTTGTTTTTATTGCTGCAAACGATTAAAAGTAACTCCTCGGGAGTGGCCTAGATATTTTTTAGCTTGGGAACTGCATTAAATTTTTTTTTTTTTTTTCAAAAAGCCTAATTTGAAACTTCCCTCGAACCTTTGACGTAGAGATGGAGCACTCTTTGTCTTTTTGGATGACTCCAAGTGTCACTTAGCTTTCCCTCTTTCCATCTCATCGATCAGACCAATCACGAGCGCTCAGGTCTGCCAACCGGCCAATGAGCGCCGACTTCGCTGCGCGCTTGCCACGGGACTTTTCCTCACGTGAAGACGATGCGTCAATTTTTAGTTCCATTTTCTTTTTTTAGCAGCGGGTCTGGGACGCTTTTTATAAAGGTAAAGGGGAAAATGACCTGTTACAGACTTTGGTGAGCGACGCGAACGATAAAGCCAGGGCCACACTCCCTATTCATCATACAAAAGACAGTCTGCATACATGTATTCGAATGCGAGTTACCGCGAGATCCGTGCTTCGAATGCCGCATGGCAATGAGTTTAGGGTGAAAAACTGGCACGCGGCATTCGAACCATGAATATTGCGGTGACTCGTGTTTGCAGACTGCCGTTTGAATGACATATGAGCAGTGTGACCCCAGCTTAACAAAAACTTCTTGATTTCGAATAATGCTCATTCAAAGTCAAAAACGTTAGCCAATATAAAAAAAAAAAAACTCATTTAAGGTTTTGTTGATTTTTTCATCGTCCTTATCTCTCACAACACCCTCTGCACAAACGTTATTAGATCTATCAGTTGACAAGCTCCGTGAGAGAGCGGCGTTTGAAATCGGTTCTTCTCTGTTGCCTGCTCGCGATCGGACAACGAAGAAGGGACATTTTTGAACGATGCTTTTTTTGGGCCGACTTTTGCGCAAACTTTACGTTTTTCTATAAAAACTCCGATAATTTGTTTTTCCGCCACAGGTAATTTGCATTTAACGTTCCACCGATTCCGCAGCTTCTGTCCATTGGGCAGGCTGATATGAAGACCCTTCCTAAAATTCACGATATAAAGACAAACGCAAACACATCTAGGGGCTTTAGGCTGATATTGTAGCGAGCGCCACCGAGCGCACGCGGCCTGAAAAGGCGCCAGGCGTTCTAGGAAGTTTGTCAACTGACTGCGATCTAGTGACGTTTCTCAGTACAGCCGCCGAGCGTCGCCATGTAGCAAATACAAATTTAAAAAGAGGGAGATGGCCAATGCTTCGTTACCAACACTTCCGTGTTGCGTCTGAGTTTGAGCGTCAAAGTGTGTTTACAAATGAAAATGAACAACATATTTGTTGAATTCATAGTCTACTTCCATAAATCACAGCATGCAACACTGCGCGCGTTGCTCCGGAACTAGTTGGCCAGGTAGGAGAGTGGCATGGTTTCGGTTTCGATCGAACCGTCGACAGGAGTGCATTCACTGAGTATGACCATTAACAGCCGTTATCTCATGTTTCTTGGTGAAGCAGTGCTAAGAATCTCGACGCTGCGAAGTTAAACTGCAACCATGTAGGCACATTCGCACATGCAAGCCATTTTTAAGAAAACAAGAGTCAACCACTCGCGTGAAAATGTCGCACCGTTCGCCGGACGCCACGTATACCATACGGGCGCGAACCCCTATGCCGTGCGCTAAATGAACTATAGGATTCAAAGCGCATTTCACGGTTGCTAATGGTTAATGGCCATGAGATTTGTTATCTGTTTGCTTTCTTCCTGACTGAGTATGCTGAGATAGTTTCAGACACGCTGTTCAGACACAGATACTTGGCGTCGGTAAAGGCTCGTCCAGACAGGCTTACAGTTAGAAGGCGTAGGCCTGGACGCTTGTTAGGGCCTCCGCCGTAGCTAGCCGATCTCAGCGTTTACGTGAACTTAATTTCCAATCAGCATAAAATTTGAGTGGGAGATATATGATGACACGAGGAATACTTCACAGTAACTTCTGTGCAGTAGTGAGGTCGAATTGATTGCGTTTCTTTAAAAGTTCATGCACCAACGTAACGTTGGGCTCAACTTTGAAACTCCTGTGAGGATGCGACTCGTTTTTCGCCCAAAGAAATAAAAAGAAGCGGACGTTTGGCAAACAAAATATGTCCGGGGCTCAAAGTGACCAAATTTTAGTTGTGGTTCATTGGAACTATACAGGATTACTAAAATTGAGCTCAAAGATGCAATCGGTGCGGGCGAGGTGACTAAGCCACGTCTTACTACGTTTGCATACGTACGCACAATATCCACATGTCGAAAACCAAGAGAGGTGCCCCGGTCTTCCTTCTATATCGCTTAAGAATGAGAGTATTGTACAGTCGGGGACAAAAGTCCCCAGGGCGCGCGAGCTGCGACTGAAACGGATTGCTCTGCCATCTGCCGGCGGCCCGAGATCACACAAAAGCGCATGCGCGTCCTATTGTGCCTACAAACATGCGTGTTCTCCCGCTCTCCTACGGCGCGGCGCCTAACTCGGAATCGGGCGCTTGGTACCGCCTCGGAGATAGCGCTTGCGGCTGACGAGCGTCTGCTACACATGCGAAACTGGAGAACCACCTGCGGCATTGCGCCGTATTTCGCCGTGTCAGCGCACCTTACTTTATAACCAGTTGAGCTTATCACTCAGTCGAGCTGCCGTGACTTCCTGCTTTATAGGTGCGATGTCAATAAGCGCTAACTCCGAGGCGCTACCAAGCGCCCGATTCCGAGTTAGGCGCCGCGCCACTGAAGAGCGGGAAAACACGCATATATGTTTGCAGGCACAGTAGGACGCGCATGCGCTTTTGTGTGATCTCGAAACCAGGCGACCCGCCGGCAGATGGCAGAGCAATGCGTTTCAGTCGCAGCTCGCGCGTCATGGGGACTTTTGTCCCCGACTGTACATTCGTGGGAAGTCAGATAATCGAAAACGCCATCAGCGCATTCGGTCACGGCGTGATAGCATGAACTGACGCTGTTACTAATCAAAACCGAAACTCAGTGGCCTACTCGTTCCCAGTGTGCACTGCGTGACATTTCGCCGCGATAAGGCGCTTCGAATTTGGAGGAGTCTATTCTTAGACATACTATTCTTAGACATACAACTCGCAGCGCCTTATAATTCCTGAAAAATGCCTTCGTTAACTGCGTCATACAACGCGCAGCGCCGTATAATTCCTGGAAAATGCCTTCGTTAACTTCGTCATTATTAAAAAAAAAATAGCAACAATCCTCACCGGCGGAGCTCCCCCCTCCCCCCTCGCCCCTTCCCCTCCTCCCCCAGCTCTTGAAGCATTTGAGGCCATAAAAAAGTATCGATGGTGGGGCGTTCAGTGAACCTTTAAAGCGGCTACGATAGTTTTAGGAGAGCGCGGCTCACCAGTCTCCATGCCGCGTTCTTTCTCTCCTTGACGAACTTCTCGTACTCCAACTTGTCCTTGAGGTAGAGGAGGAAGCGGCCGATGCAGACGGCCAGGAGTCCAAAGATGACGATGCCGCCCACCACGCCTCCCACGATGTACCAGGTCAGGGCTTCCTTGCCGCACTCTGCAGGGCGGTTGTGGCAAACGGTACCGTTACCACAAGACGCGTAATCCTCGATTCGGACGAATTCTTTACTAGAAAAGTACATCTCGCTCCGCAAAGGTCAAATGGTTTTGGTGAGGACAGGATGGGCGTAGTTGGAACAGCTGGATGCGCCCGCCTCGGGGTTCTCCCCTTTGAGACGGTAGGAGTGGCTGCCGCCATCTATCGTCGTGGACCGGTCGAGACAGCCGTCTCAGTCGCTGTCTTGGCGATCTCGGTGCACCGCCGGCAGCCCTCTCCCTCGACGCCGCGCGACAGCGCGATTGCGTGAGCAGCGCTAGGCTCGTAATTATCTAGGACCCGAAGTGCCCACTCCGCTAGGGGAGGATATATGACGCTGTATGCGCGCTGTCTAATGTAGCTGAGCGGAGTGGACTGTATTCTCCCTACTAAAGTATCCTTGATTCCGATATGAGCGCTCCTCTGACACAAAGGTAACGCTTGTATCTTCGACAGTGAGTAAGGCGTCTCACATGCGTATTTCTATTTGCCCGTGTAAACTATCGTTAGAGTGCCTGAAAGGCGATAGCAAGCGCACAAGCACTACGAGCGCCGCGAAGAAGGCTTTTTGTCTCTGCTTGATTGGCTCCATACAATCGTAATGTCGGCCGCGGTCAGACTTGGTGTGAGACGAGGCATAGCTCTGGGCAGGCACGTAGCCAGGATTTTTTTTCGGGGGGGGGCGGGGGGTCCCGCCCATGACACAATGCTGTATGAGGTGGGGGGGGGGAGACTATGCCCCCCCCCTCCTCCCCCTGGCTACGTGCCTGGCTCTGGGCATGCATGCGAGGTTTGCATATACTGCGGAGGGTCAAATTGCTTCTTCGTCGCCTTCAATAAGCTCTAAGGTGAGGTAAACCTTCGCCATATTTTTTTTAACCCGTACCCGCAGCGGCCTGTGAGACGGTAGATTTGTGACTGCAAACTACACTCGCTACGATTGACACGTGCTCGATGTATGCGACCGTAAAATCCCGCATGCTTCGGCTGTGGGAAGAGCAGACGAGCGTTGGCGCACCTTTGGTCTTCTGAGCCTCGATGACGGGCTCGTTGTTCTCGTCGTAGTAGTAAACAAACGAGAAGAAGCAGTCGTCCACGTCCTTGAAGATGCACTTGCGCTCCTCAGGACCGGCCTCTGTCAGGACGTCGAGATGGAGTCAGCACAAGGTTTATGTTCACGTTTATATTTATCTATTGATGTCTATCAACAGAAACATGCATTCTCGGTGGTGAATCACAACTCAGACAACACGCACACACACGCACACGCACACATCAAACACTCAAACACTATGGGCACAAAAATACAGAACAAAGTAAAAAAGTGACCATGTGTCCTAAGGCAGTTCTGACATCCCAAAGTCTTTGGTTTGATCGTATGGTCTGATGCTTATAATCTGAATGTCACAGTGCCTAACTTCTTGTCACATAGTAGCGATTTCTATTGCGTAATTCCGAACCCATTTACTTTACTTTTTGCAATCAACCTTCTTAGTATTCGCAGCACTATAGTCCGTTGCAACTCAAGGGCGAGGGTAAGACGGGCCGGGGAGGAGGAAGCAGATGGAACGCTAAAGGGAGAAGGAGGTTTCCCCCTCTCTTATCCAGCGTTCCGTCTGCTTCCTCCTCCTTAGCCCGTCTTACCCTCCTCCTACCTTCTTGAGTTGCAACGGACTAGAGCGATCAGATGGAGAGTTGCCAGGCCACGTTAGAAAATGTGTTACCGTTTCTAAATGTGACAGCATTTCTGATCGAGCCCCAAACAATTTCGTGTCCGTATTTCGGTTTGTTACCAGCAAAGCGAGCGGCACATATATGTCACAAACCTACTTTAATTATGTATACAAGGGGCAATGCGGCCAGGAAATGTGATAGGACATATATTTTTTGTTTAACGGCGGATAGTTACCAATGGTCTTATCATGTTTATAGTTTACATACTGTGCTTATATTGATACAGTAAGAGAGAAATATTTGAATTGCAGTACCATAATATCCAGAAATATAGCCCACCTAAAATCAAGAAAAAGATTGAGGGAAAATAAGGAGTGGGCTAACTTTCGGTGTGCAATCAAGAAAATTTGAAAACATGCTATTTTTAGATTGTGTCTCTGTAAAACATGTTATCGCTGCGAGGGGCAATGGACCAAAGATGACTGTACTTGCCAGTCAGCAATGTTCGCTTAAATCCCGCCATAGACGCATTTATGCCAAGGTCATCATTGATTCGAACACTACGATTACTAGGAGTGGGCTATCTTTCGGTGTTTAAAAGAAAATAGCAAATCAAACCAAAAATGGGGGTGGGGCATCTCTCGGGAATTTACGGTGATGCTACAAGAAAAGTAGCTGTAGCAAAGTTGTTTTAGGGGGGATGTTTGAGAGGGATGTATATTATAGGTTTGTGCAGGAGAAAGGGCATGTTTAGAAAAATGATTGAAGTTTGGCCTAGTTTGTATAAATTCATTACTAAGAGACGCATGAACAACTGTATTTTTTGCGCCTTCGTCCTCGTTTTTTGTGCATTTGTTTTCAGCAACGGATTCCACAAATCCACCGAAACACAACTTCATAATGTAGAATTGTGGTAATCTTTAGATATTGAAGAAACACGCAAAACGGCTCACCGCAGTCACTGACAGAAGAAAAACGACAGGAATGTCTTTGACTTGTCCCACCTCCAGCGCGAGCTCCCTACCTGCGATAGCGCTTCGAGTGCGCACGCGCAGCAAAAGCACGACGGAAGGAAACGAGCCTGTACACCGGAGTCTTGGCATTTGAAAGTGAGACCCCTAAGTTTTTCTCCTGTTAGTGGCATATGGCGTTAGAAACGCATGCCGGAAAACAATAGGCAGAGCGCTTATCCCCTATGAAAATTATTTTTGACTTTTCATTGAAAACGTGTTGAATTCTTGTCGACTCTGATGACTTTCTTTTGACTTTAACTTCCCGTTGACAATGTCAATAGAAAGTTTGTTGATTTTGTGTTGAAACTTTTCTAATGATTTTCTGTTAAACTGTTAACTTTCTATTACCTTTATGTTGTTTTTTTTTTTGCTGACTTCTTGTTGACAGTGTCATCAGAAAGACTGCAGACGTTCAGTTTGCTTTGTGTTGAAAATATTCAGTTGGCTCTCTGTAGCCGGTGTCAATAGAAAAGCTAAGACTTTCTGTTAACTTTTTATTGAATAGGGAACATCTTGACTAGATGTCAAAAGTCACTAAGTTTCTCAATGGTCTCTGACAAGGTGAGAACGGCTTCAGTTGTACCGCCTCCAGCTTGAGCCTTCTACCCTTGACAACGCTCTGGTGTCTCGCGCAGCTCGAGCACGCGCGCGCAGTCAAAGCACGACGGAAGGCATGGGCGTGTGCTGGAGGCCAGGCGTTCGAAGGACACGCCCTGCTGTTCTCCCTTTGTAAGTGACAATGGTGACTTTATTGACCCTATTAAATTAGTCAACTAGTAAAGAAAAGCAAAAAAACTATTTTAAAGCGGAGGGACTGCCTTGACTCGCTTCGTCCTAAGGGGTGTTATGCGGAGAAGCGATATCTTCTAGGAGCCGTTTTTTGTGGATGTTGGTTTAGCGATTGCGCCGAATTATTATGCGTTGTACCAATGCTTTTTAGTAGGAGATAGAATTTACAAACTTCGAAACACTGTTTCCCCTTTGACAGACTACCGAGAAAAAGATCGGATACTCGGAAGCTTAAAAAGTGCTGAGGTGGTCAGCGGGCAAATGATTACCTTCAAAATGTAGGCTATATAAGGCTCTGGAGCAGACAACGGGACTGTGATTCAGGTGTTGAGTGCTTCATCGTGTGTGTTTGTGCTCGTTTATAATGTGTATTTGTGGGATAAATGTAGTGCCTTCCAATACCACAGGGACACCATATCCTAACAAAATCCAAAATATAAAAAAAATGTGCGTCTTTTTCTTTTTGTTATCCTGCGGCAGCCAATTTGAAGCGCAGTGGAAAGCCGTAGTAAGCCTCCAAAACTTTGTTTGAATGACTACCTAAGGTGTAAAGCGCCTCTTTTTTATTTTTAAACAACGGTAGTTTTTCAATTGAAGAGCTACAATAAACGCATCTTGGAAGCGACAGAAAGTCTGTTGACTTTTCGTTAAAAAGTGGGCCAATATTCAAAAGAAAGTCAGCAGAAAAGCTAGAGAAAGTCAGATGAAAAGCTGTTGACATGTTATATCCTGTGATGACAGCCTTTCAACAGTACATCACCAAAGAGTTTTAATGCGAAAGCATTAAAGGGGTAGTGCAACGATTTTAGTGTTGAAAGAATTGGCAGTCTGTATTTTTTATATTGTTTATCCAAGCACAAGTGACCAAAAACGCGTCACCTTGTACCGAAAAACTGCTATTCCGGTGCGTAATCGCAAAGAAGAAAACGAAATATTTGCCGATCTGCAGCCGCTTGTGGGGGTTAACGGAACTGATGTGTGACGTACTCTTGGGGATACGCGGAAGTGAACAAAACCTATCCCCCTCCGCGGCTACACTCGCCGTCACCCTCGTGGCGAACCATACTTCGTGTCGATCGCTCGCCGCGACCTTCGAGGATGCTAATCCTTTAAAAGTCGACAATCGCGAAGGAAGCGCTGGGGTCTCTGAAGAGGGAACCCAGGGGGATACCGCGTGATCCCCCAGAGTGCGTCACTCGAAAGGCGACGTGAAGAGTTGAGAAGCACTTTGACCTTCAACTCGTTTTATTCTTTTTACATAAAAATTAGCGCTCGCAAGAAAATACGGTTTTCTGTTCTTCGTTTCATGGGTGACACAGATTAATTTCCGCAGTTAATTGGCCAGTCTGAAAATCGTTGCGCCGCCCCTTTAACTGTCTCATGGAACGCAGCCGGCGTTGGCTGTGACCGCGAAGAACAGGCATCTAAATAAACAGCAGTTAAAATGGCTACAACGCGTTCCCATTGGCTGCGACGCGTCCTATCAGATGCTTCGTCACGGAAGTCGGCGGGGCGCTTAAGGTCAAAGCGGACGCGCCTCAGAAAAAGGAAAACACAAAGAAAAGCACAGCAACGCAGGTGCATCGTCACGGAAGGCATGGAGCGGGTGGAGTTTGCAGCGCCTGCGCAGCGGGGGGGGGGGGGGGGGGGGGGGGGGCGTGATGTCACCGCAGGAGCGCTGTGTGCGATAGGCAGACGTGGTGCGGTGCCTGTAGGAATGCGCTGCATGTAGGAATGTTCGCAATATTTTGTAGGCACAAGGGCACGATCGCTAGTAGTCGACCAAAAGAACTCTTTTTTGAAGTGCCTCGAACGTCGGCTGGCGTTCTGGGGCTCTTCAGGGTCGGTTTGCTTGTAAATACGTGTACCTCTCTTTGTGGTTAAAATAGCGGCGAGATGGACTTTGTGGTCACGTGATCGGCTCCGTAAGGAACAGAAACTAAAGGTACCTAGCGTTACGAGCAAATGGCTGCCGTAAATCCGTCCTCGCTTTCAATATTGTTCAAATTCCCAGTTTGCGCGTAGAAAGAAGATGGACGGATTCAAAATGTAATTAAAATTAATTGGAATCGTGTACGTCATGAGCGACAAGTAGAGTTATTTCCGGGGAAGGTCGTGTTAAGCGAGGATTGAAGAAAACGGTGGGCAAGGCTTGGGTCTACTGATCGGAATTTGCTGAGCAAAATCTGCTGGAACGCTAGACGCTTCCTCCTCACGGAGTCGGTCACGTGACTTCAAAATCTCATTCACCAGCAAACCGGCCCTTAAGGCTTCACTTCACGAGTACAGGGACAATCAAGCATTTCGGAGCCCTGACGCAGACTTGTGGAAAACCTTTCATTCATCCCCCACTGCAGTGGTGTAGTAGTATTTTCTTTTTTCGGGGGGGAGGGAGGGGGGGGGACATTGACTTGTTTTCAGCGCATATCTGTTGGTGCGAAGTGGCTCGTGTCTCGCCTTAAATGCCGACGACCAGACTCGAGATACTGCAAGGCAGAAGATCATCCTCACCATGGGGGAGGAGGAAACAAACAACTGTGGACAGGGTAGAAGGAGGGAGAGGAGGAAGAGATGGAAAAGTGGAATGCGCGAACCGGTCGTCGGTCTTTAAGCGCCGTTCACACACTTGCAACCGACTAGGACCAAGAGAGACAAGACCGGTTGAGTTTTTAAGCCTCTTGCGACGGCGCAGGACCTGCCCCGTAGCAGTTCATCTGGTCCTACGCCGTCGCAAGAGGCTTAAAAACGGTCTTGTCTCTCTCGGTCCTACTCGGTTGCGAGTGTTTGAACGGCGCTTTACAGTGTATATCGCGCGCCGAGGTGCACCGATGGCCAGACACAACAGCCTCGGTTGGAGAGAAAGAGGGGGCGGGCGACAAAGGGTTCGGAGATAGAAAGAGCAAGCGGGGGTCGAGTCGTGAAGTCTCGAGTCGGCTATTGGGGCTTGGGGCTTTTACGTCTTAGAGTCCTGGAGTATTGGCAGGCAGGGTACTAGAAGTGCGAACGGACCGAAGGCGTACGAGTTAGTAAACTGCTTTGATTACACTCACCGTGTTGCGTGACTTCCTTGGGATCGACTAGAGCGCGGCTTGGTCGAGTCGGGCGTCGAATAAGGTCGAGCGACCCACAGGATACAGGTTCTATCGTAGGGGACTGACCCCGTAACCTCCCCGCGGATACGAAGTGAGAAAGGAAGAAACGTACCGTCTGTGAGAACAGAAAATCCGGTCCCGATTAAAAAGTGACTTCTTTTTCCACGGCCCATTTCAGGTCCGGATTTAACCCGACGATTTTCAGTTCGGTACTTTATCCGACATGCTTTTGCAAGCGGACTCAACCCCGGGCAGCTGATTTCCCACCTTCAGCCTTGTCTACAGGAACAATGTTGAGCTTGGAACACTCGGAGCGGCACTTCTCGGACTGCTCCGCGCTGCCAAACATGGTGCACTGGACACAGCTCCGGAACTCCGAGCACCTCCCAACACAAGCCTGCGGCGTACGAGACAGAACGAACAATTTGTACTCCGTTTCAGATTAAGTCGGACCGCGCATTCAACGCAACGATCCGACGGATTCATTCAAGCAGCGCTAAAAGTATGTCGTCATGGCGCACGTCCTCTTTGTGCGTTTGCTATAGTCGGATAAAGCACTCGACCACAGTGAACGCGCCGTGGTCCCGCGCTTTTTTTATTTCACGTGACTCGAGGTCACATGACGTGGTCACGTGATATTAGTGAGTTTTTTGAAAATGGTTTTCGCCGACCCGCAGAGTTCTTCGCAACCCTCTACGATACCCTGAACTCTACAGTCAAGGCCAACGGCGCGCAGGCACAGTAGCGACTTCTTCGTTGCGGAGGGCTCAGCGGAGGGGGAAATGCGCTTTATATGAAAGCTCCCTCATGTGAAACGGAGTGTAACAGGGCGCGTGCCTGAGGTCAGTTTAAAGGGATCCTTCAGCGAAATTTGAAATATATCAGTCATGTTCAGAAATAGGCTGATTCTTATCCACAATATCTGTAAATGACAATCGCACGTTTGTATTTTGAGCCTGATGGCTGTATTTATCGTTATAAACGGCCCACTCTGGCAAGCGCTCGGAGAAGGCCCAGCGGAGAGCACGTCACAGCCGGCGTAGCCGTGACGTACATTGTCTCGGTACGAGCAAAGCTGCGGCGAGGCTGACGTCGACAGGATTTCCTAGCCGTTCCAGTCACCAAAGCGGCCAAAGCACGCCAGCAATCGGGCCACCGCAACTAACCCCAAAGCTACTTTTGTAGGAATTTCGAGTGACGGGTTAATCTTCTCTAATCTTGTAGAAGGACAATAGCGATGTCTGGGACGCACTAAAGAGAGTATCGGGGAGAGGGGAGTTCCTGTTTTGTCTTTTCTCTGGTGGTGACCGGAGGCGAGATAGGCATTGTCACTACCAGTCAAGGTTCCTAGACGGATTTACAAACGTGGCTTTAGCGAAAAACCACCAGGTACTCTTTGCTAATCGTTTAATTCGTTTTAAAATTCTTTTTCGCGTCTTTTCAATGAGAGATTGGTGTGTCTGATGTGATACTGCTCCCTTGAACACGAATAAACCAAGAAATAATCGCCGAAATTTCGTTGTAGTATCCCTTTAAAGCGGGTGTCGTTTGTGAAGGCTCCGAAAAATACGCACCCCACTTCTACCGTTTCATGGAACACCGAGGGACTCTCTCATATCGGCTGCATTCCTGGGTTGCGGAAGAGTCCGACCCACCACGTGTTATCCGCCATTTGCAATTTTGCAGCTCTCGTTTCCTAGATGGCCCCTTTCAGCTGTCATTATCCTGCCACCTCGTTTAGCCATCCCCCCTCCCCCCTTTATATATATATATATATATATACAGGGTGTTTTTTTTTAAACTTAACAGAATTGTTTTTAAAAACCATGAGAACTAGATTAATGAAATCTGTGCAGGTGAGTTATACGGCCAGGGGGACATATTATAGGAGGCTAATCGTAACGATCAGTCGGCTAATTAGTTAAAAATTGTTAATGAACTTTTTAATTAATGAAAATAGACATATAGTTCCAATTAGAAACTTGCTCAGCGTCATCGAAAACCACTAAATCAGTAATTTTCAGAAAGACTTTGAGCGCGTGAGAAGCGTAGTAGTGCACTAAAGTTAGCACTCGTGGAGCACGTACAAAGCTAGAGGTTGCGATAAGGCGCCCGCGCAATTTTTCCGTCGCTTATCTAGCCCCAGCCTTGTACCTGCTCCACGAGCGGTAACTTTCGTGCACTACTACGCTTCTCACACGTTCAAAGTCTTTCTGAAAATGACTGATTTAGTGGTTTTCGATGACGCTGAGCAAGTTTCTAATTGGAACTATATGCCTATTTTCATTAATTAAAAAGTTAATTAACAAATTTTAACTAATTAGCCGACTGATCGTTACGATTAGTCCCCTATACTATGTCCCCCTGGCCTTATAACTCACCTGCGCAGACCGCATTAACCTAGCTTTCATGGTTTGTTTTAAAAATTCTGTTAAGCTTAAAAAAAAACATCCTGTATATATATATATACATATATATATATATATATATATATATATATATATATATATATATATTTGTACACGTTCTGAGGGCATCCAAACGCACATTCACCCGATCGATTCAATGTTAGGGAGTTTTCGTAGATCGTTTTCGCCATCCCGCAACGCTCTCCGCAACCCGCTACGGCACCCGGAACTCTAACGTCAAGGCCAGCGGCGTGCAGGCGCAGTACCTTGCAGATAGTTCAACAGAGGGAGATCCGCAGTCTACGCTTAATTTAGGGGGTAAATTGACGCCACGGTTTCTTGTGACAATTCTCTAAAAAGTTTTCTTTTTCTTTTTTTTTTTTTTTTTTTTTAATGGGATTTGGTTGATAAAACAGATTCTGTGTTAAACAATGTACTTCGAACAAATGGTTCGGCGTTATTCGTCCCTGCCGGCAGCCAATACCACGTAAAAGACATGGCCTGCGCATGACGCCATCGTTAGTGGATCTCCGACCCGCCCCCAAGCGGCAAACACTCCGAAGCTCGAGGAGAGTCGCCGCAAGGCGGCGGACGAACCCCTCTGGGCGACGCCGCGTGTTAGCGTCGCGCCCGGTCTGAGACGCTGCAACAAGCGTTGGCGGCGATGCTAACGGACGCTAGATGACACTTCGCGGATCCACTAGTGAGGATGACATTTGGGGGGTGGATAGGCGGAGGCCCGGTGCTCTAGATAAGCGACGTCCTCACCGCGCAGTCCTGGCAGAAGGGCCCCGAGTAGCGTCCGCCGGCGTCGGCGCGGCACCGGCACGCCCCGCAGACGCAGTCGCCGTGGCCCCCGCACATGCGGCCGGCGGGGTCTCCCGGGGCGACGCAGGTCGACGTGTCCGCGGAGCAGTCGCAGGCCGACCCGCCCCAGCCCGTGTTGCACTGGCACTCGCCGCCGCAGCACTGGCCGCGCTCGGGCCCGCCGCATACCCGCGACTCCGCGTCCCGCTCGCAGGAGAACGAGTCGCACTGGCACCACTGGCCGAACACTCGGCCTCCACCCTGCGGCAGGAGCAATTTCTGTTAGGCTCGAAGTATTCATTCACTTAGTGACACGTGCACTCGGCGCCCCAAAAGCCGGGGTCACTCTGCTCATACACCGTACAAAAGCCAGTCTGCAAACAGGAGTCACCGCAATATCCGTGGTTTGAATGCCGCGTGCCCACCAACGACAGTCTCTAAAGACGAGTCACCGCAATAGCCATGGTTCAAATGCCGCGTGCCCAGAAACGACAGTCTGCAAACAGGAGTCACCGCAATATCCGTGGTTCGAATGCCGCGTGCCCACAAACGACACTGTGCAAACACGAGTCACAGCAATATCCGTGGCTCGAATGCCGCGCGCCCAAGTTTCTCCTTGAACTCATTGCCATGTGGCATTCGAAGCACGGATCTCGCCACAGTAACACTGCTAATACATCCTATGAAACACAGCCTCCTGAGTTTCTTCCCTGTATGAACGGTCCTAGAGTCTGCAGACACGTTCGCACAGACGCGTATAAAGTAAACATACTGCGAACATGTGTGAGGCGTAATAGCAGATACTAATCTGTCATCATGTCTGCGACTAATATCGTGTATTTTGTATGATGTACAAGCAGTCGACTGCGGCTCAAGGCTCAAGGGGGAGAGCAGATACAACAAAGGCAGTAAAACTGTAACCAATAGACCATTTTCAGAAGCGCGCGCCATCTAGTTGCTACTGCGCCAATTATCCGAGTAAGCCCATGGCCTCCAAAATCCCGAAGCGCGCGAACGCGCGCGCGCGCGCTTCAGGATATCGGAGGTTATGGTAAGCCATTATTTGAGTGCAGTCTTGGGGTGCAGGTACACTGAATATGAATATAATACAGTGTTTATTTTTATTTCAATTTTTTTTAAATAGGAGGTGAGAGTTAGATGAGTCCTGTCTCCACCATGTATATATGGTGTTTTAAGCGGACCAGGACGTTCCGCTGTAAAACGAGCCGGAAAATCCTGCGCCTTCACATAAAAAGCTCAAACTTTCACCGAATGTGCACTGACCCTGAGCAAGTCTATCTTGCCCTGTGAAATCTCAAGGCGCAATTCTCTATATATATAAAAAAAAATTAGAGCAAAAAAAAAAAACTTGCCAAAGTTTACGCTAGGCCAGTTTGCAGACGACCGAGCAGCGAGCAGACGACGCACCCCGTAGTCTCCTCGCTGCCCCCATCGAGAGATGGTGCTATTTCGACGTGCAATTTTTTTATATAAATAAACCATTTAGAGGTTGGTGTACAACCTCGGTTTTCTGCAAGGAAGATCATCCTCTTAGCACTCCCCTCTCCTAAGCTGCGAGGGAAGCCAAGTTGGGACAGGGTAAACACTGGAGAGGATGTAGGAAAGGAGGAGGCTTGCAAAAGTGGAAAGCGCGAAGTGTACGTCGGCCTTTAACGGAGTGCATTGAAACTTTTCGCAGACGTGTCTTTAGGACTCAAATTTCATGGGAAAAAATTGTTAAGTCTAAAACATTTTGCTTCTTTTCTATCCACATGGAGGTAACCGGTAAAAATAATCTGGATGACGGTACTACACGCATATCCTGATGGTATCACGCTCGGATCGGAATTGACTTTTCGGGGTGCAATGGGGGACAGCGGGGCGTGGGCTGTGCCGCGAGGCGGCGTAAACGGGAGGGGGGGGGGGGAGGGAAAGAGGGGTTAACGCTAGTAATAGTAATAGTAATAGTTTATTTTCGCTTCATTTTACAAACATTTCAATCCGCCTCACGAAAGCACTTCTGTGCTTGTGTGTGAGTACGGGCAGTACACCGGAGTACAATTGACCTAAAAAAAGAGCAACTACAACAACAAGAGTAAAATAAAATACACAAAACGGGGCAGCTGCGCCGTTGAAATTATACAATCAAGAATCATTGAAACTAAACGGGGCAAACTATTTCGGGACAAACCCGTATACAGATTTTTTTTTTTGTTTTTAGCTTTGCTAAATCAAAACGAACACGCTGAAAGCACTAGAAGTTCATGTTATGGCAAATCATAAATAAATCAGCAACACATACTTGGTATTTATGTGCGCGCACATTGACACCATTTCATTATTTCTCTTTTTGCTATTTTTAACGACGGCAGGTTCTGCAGATTACCCGGTAGTTAATTGAAAATACGTGGTATATAATATTTCCTTAGCCTCTTTCCATAATTTGTGTATATTCTCGGATTGTGCCCGTGCCCGTTACTCAGAAATGTAATGGATTACAATTAAAAATTACTGAGCCTCAAACGTAATGAATTCGTGTTATTAAATTACTTTCGCTGAAAAGTAAAATTACTTTACACGTTAAGTTACAAATTACTTTTACGTTACCTTTCCATCCCCAACATTCTTGGACATCAACGCCTCGGTGCATGCCATAAAATGAACAACAAGAACAATGCAATAGAATGCAACAATACAACACACGAACAACAATGCAATAAAATGAACAGCAGCAAACATCGCGATGTTTCCCGGGAATATTTTAGATGACAGTCATGAAACAGCAATACACAGTAATTAAACGTTTGGACATGCATATTTTTATTCCACGGCTCTACACATTTTTTTTTTTTTTTTTGCACTGCATCATATGGGACACATTTACAATATTACCAATTTCTGCTTTTCTTGACAAAAGATCGTAATGCACCCGAGCACTGTAATTGCCTGGGTATTACAAAACCCAAATCAATTAAAATTTTGATACTTCCTTGAAACATTTATTTTCCCCGAAATGTCCCAGAAACCTGGCCATCGGTACTCTTGTCAAGAAAAGAATAGAAACGATTTGGATGTTTTCAAAGATGTTGTGCAACACTACAATCCATTTCCCATACGCCCTGTTTGAACGGAACAAATGGTATTGTTGACTGTAAATCAATTTAACGAAAACTTCGACAAACCATTTGATACAAGAGGGCTATATTCGTGTCCATTTCCGTTTATGTCGTAGTTGCTTCAGCCTCTTCGTCTCGTTCGTTTCCTGTTGCTCTTACTTCCAGGGGTCTTCTTCCTTTCCCTTTCCCACGCCGGGATGCCGGCAGGGGGGGTCGAAGTCGAGCTGGTCGGGCTCCGATCACATCATCCGGTCCAGGTGGGGAATCTCTCCTTACGCGTCTTGGCTGCTAGCATTCGCTTACACTCCCGAGCTAAAAATCTTTGCGTCCTCGCATATGTTGTTAATGTTGTGATCCTCGGTTATGTTGTCGTCTAGCCATCGTGGAAGGCGGCGTCGGCGTGAAGCGCGTGTAATCGGAGGGTCTGCGCTAAAAATCGAGTCTGTTTACTCGGCTGTAAACAAATCGTCCGGTGGGTCCGCGTTCGCAGTTGCGTAAGTATCAAACGCTAGTTGTTTCCGGGAAAAAAGGAGAAAAAAAAAAGCTTGAGCTGCTGTTTTGTAGCGAGGCGATTGTCTGGGGCACCTTGTCCGGTAGACCCGGAAATGGTGTATGTTTCCTCGTCAAACTTGGTGATGACATACGGTCCGCGGTAAAGTGGGCCAAGTTTCGAGGTGCGCATACCGTTGGTGTACCAGACTTTAGTGAGTATTAGTATTGCGTATACGAGCTAACGCAAGCCCTGTGCATTTGCGTTAGCGTTGCGTGTTCCACACAGCGCGTGCACAGAGCCTAAACTGCGGCGTTAAGGCCGGTTCAGACACTTGCGTTTGAGTGCGTTTGACTGCGTTGCGTCGAGAACCGAAAGCGAGTCACCGGCACATCTGGGCTTCGTATGAAGCGTGGAATCCAATTCAAGGAATTATCTTGGCACGCGATATAAGCAGCAGGGATGTCATGGTTTCTCGCTGCCGCAACGCAGTCAAACGCAGTCAAACGCAACTGTCTGAACCAGGCTTTAGATTGGCGCATGGTGACTTCGCGCATGCGCAACGTGGAGAACGCAACGCACAGTGCTTGCTCGTATACGCAATACTAAAACTCACTTTCGTCTCCGACGTAGTAGGTTGCGGGCCGATGTTTTGCGTCGTCAGTGTGCTCCGGGGAGGTAATCTGTTAGGTTCACGGAAGCTTCGTCGCGGTTTGCGTTGACGTCGCTGATCTTGTCGGGAAGCGAGAAAAGCTCATTGTCCACCGGTCGTCGGGTAACAAAGTTGAACAGTGTTTGGAGTCCTGCGAGCGGTTGTCGGTTCATTTGTAAAGCGGTTATATTCAGGCTGACGTTATGTCGCAGACATGGGAGGATTCCCCCCTTTGCGCATTCGACTAAGCCATTAATATCGGGAGCATAAGGCACTGTGACGGTGTGCAGAACCTGCCTGTCAGCGAAGTATACCTTGGAGCTGAACGTGATGTTATAACTCTGTCATTGTCGGTAATCACAACTTGTGGGGTACCGAACGACTGTACGATTTCCTCTTCGAGAAATCTATAGGGACATGCTCCGTCGACTTGTCAGGCGCGGGTCGCGTGACAATGATGGGCGTCGTGAGATCGACCGCGGTGATAACATACTTGTTGTCGTCTTCCGAGTTGATCGGTCCGACGTGGTCCAGTGCGATTCGTTCGAAGGAAGTTCGCGGCAGGCACGAGGGTTGATGAGGGTGCCTACCTGAAGGCCAGTCGGATGCTTGCAGCGCTGACATTTGTCGCATTCCCTGGCGTATGCTTGGATGTCGAGAGTCACGTGTGTCCAGAAGTAACGGCTCTGAATTTTCGATTTGGTCTGAGAGTTGTCTCCATATCCGTCTTGGTCATGGGCTGCATAAAAGGGCTGATTCGCAAGGAAGTGGGGACGACCGTACTGAGTCGTTCCATGCAGTGGCGTAACTAGATATGACGGCGCCCATGGCAAATGAAATTTCGCGCCCCTCATGATGATAGTGATAATGACATCATCATCATCATCATCATCCATCGGGCATATGTTGGGTGGACTCGGCTCGGCGCCCCCTCCACAGTGGCGCCGGGGGCTACGCCCCTGCCCCCCCCCCCCCCCCCCCCCTAGTTACGCCACTGGTTCCATGTCGCCGTCGCTTCGTACGAGTATGGGGCTGCCGTTGACGAGTTGGTAAAGGCCGGGGACACGTGCGGTGCCGCTGTCTGCGGCTTTTTGCTCTAGCCGCCGTATGATTGGCACAAGTGTAGGATCGTGTCGTTGAGCGTCGCTGAACTGTGAATCTTCTGCTAAGAGGACATAGACGGACTGTACGGTTTCTGGAACTCGGGACAGCGCATCAGCGATGACGTTGGATTCACCCGGGGTGTGGTGGATTGTAAAGTTGCATGAGGTGAGGTCGAGAACGATCCGTGCAAGGTTCCTTTGCGGATTGTTTTTTCGACATGATATGTGTGACGGCCAAGTTGTCCATGCACAAATCGAAATGTTTGAGGCTTTGGAGGGGTACGCGTGAGACCGATCGGTAATTGCCTAGAGCGTAACGATATATAGCTTCCAAGTTCGTGAAATGCTTGTGCTGGTCTGATTCTGGCACCTTCTTGCTTGCACCCTTCCCGATTCGGGTTTCATTTGCCACGTCGCTGCGAGAGAACAGCTCCGAACGCTGTGAATAGGCCTCAGCATGAACTTCCGTTGGGAGGTCGGGTCAAATTTTGCGAGAATTGGGGCCTTGGTCAAGCGTTTCTTGAGCGTGTCCATTGCCTGTAGACAGGCTGGTGATAATGTTATAAAGGCGTCCTTCTGGGTCAGATCTCTCAGTGGGCGTGCGATCCGCGGGTAGTCTTTGATGTACCGACGGTAGTGTGCGGCGATCGAGACCCAAGAATTACCGAACGTCCTTCATGTGCGGTGGGCCATAGTCCAAAATTGCCGCGGTGCGCTTAGGGTCTAAAGCGATTCCTTTATGAAAAATTATTACGCCAAGAAAGGTAATTGTACTTGCGATCAAGATACACTTTCTGCGGTCGGTCCGTACTCTTAGGTCGCGGAGGATAGTCAGAGTTTGGCATAGAAGTTCGATGTGTTCTCGCATATCTTCGGTGGAGCCCTGCGTATCTCCGCATTACCCGAGGATCATCCGCGTATATCCGCAGTAAACTGGCGGATGCAGATAAAAATAAACAAGATTTGTCAGGTTGCGGACCAGATGCAGATGCCAGGTGATGCTGATGCGGATTGGATGTGGATACCCGAGCGCTCGGATCCACATTTTTGTCAAGGCGGTTCATGAACGTGTGCGACTGCAGAGTGTAGAGTGAATAAGTGAGTGACACTATGAAGTGCATCATCGAATGTATTGCGGGAGCAAGCTACTCTCTTAGATAAAAGGTGACAATAGGGGATCAATGTGTCCTTACGTCAAGAAAGATTTGCTTCTCGCCGAAGATCGCTTTAGAATGTTCTATCTCGCCAAAAATGCTGTACATAGAAAAAGTAAAGAATGCAGGACCATCAGTCGTCCCGAGAAAGCGTGTTCTTGTTTGGCATGGAGAGGCGGAAAACGTTCCGTGAGCGAAAAAAAACCAAAACGTACAAGCCGCAATAAAGTAGAAGAAGCCTGCAAGTGGTTTCCTCGCCTACACGTAGATCGTGGCGACTGAAGTCGATCCTCTGGAGTGGTGGAACTTAGGCCAGCACGAGTTTCCGCACCTTAATCTTGTAACGCAGTTCGTGCATGCCATCGCAGCATCAAGTGTATCAACGGAGAGAGATTTCTCACTAGCGGATAGTAATTTAAGGGAGTCGAACCACTCTGAATCCGTCCATGTTGACGACATACTGTTTCTCCTAACAGCAACCTCGACAAGTAAAACGTTGCGTGTGTGTGCGTTTTCTTTTTCTCGACAGTTCGCACTGAGCTGTTTTAAGTATATGCTGTCAAGCATGCAGATGACGGTTCGTGTTTAAAGCTGGAACTAATGCCGAGCGCAAGTTCGTCTGCTTCTTTTTGCAGGGGTTGTGGGGACGTCAGAACGCCGAGCTCTGATTGGCTTCAAAGGAGGGATAGTGGGTAGACCTCAAAGCAAGCTGCCTTGAGGTCTACCCCCTATCCTTCAATCAGAACCAATCAGAGCACGGCGTCTTTCTGACGTCACCGCAACTCCCGCAAAAAGAAGCAGACGAACTTGCGCTCCGCATAAAACAAGGACGTTTAAATAGGGCAGGACCCGGCATGACGTCATACCCAGCGACGCCGGAAGAACAACCCAATCCCAGACTGCCCCGCGCACCGACGCTCTCTCATTCAAACTAAATTCAACCATGCTCCTATCGTCTGCTCTCCGCTCGGTCGTTAGGCTTAGGCTACGTCTGCTCCGTGCCTGCGGTCTGCTCCGTGCCTGCGGTCTGCTCCGTGCCTGCGGTCTGCTTCGTCTGCTTGCTGTCGCGGCTGGCTTTCGATTCGATCGGCGCACCAAAAGATGTTTCGATGCGAACCCGAATACTCATCACGGCGGAGTGAAACCAACATCTTCTCGAAGCAGAATTTGTACGGCTTTCTCAACCCGCGATGCCCTTCTCAGCGTTCGTGCCTACGATGACTGACTCGCGATCGCTTTCCAAAGCCGCGCTACGACGACTCGTTCGAGACGACGCTCCAGGCGCGGTCGCGCGGTGTCGAGAGCGTCCGCTACACGCCGACTTCCTAGTCCTACTGGTCAGGCAAGTGTTGGGCTCGAAATCTGGCCTGTTCGACACCGATTCAGTCGGTGCGTCGTCTAGAGCGTCTCAACTCTAGTCACTTACTTTCTGCTGGGCAACCAGGCGTTCGTTTATAATAATCTCATCCAATTCCGACCATACCGGTTTAAAAGTCTCCCGTTAAGCGCTGTTTCAAATAACAGTGGGTGCCGCCATTACTTTCGGTGCACACAATCGCGTTGCCACGGAAATGTCATCGCAACGCGGTTGTTTGCACCGAAATTAATGGCGGCGCCCACTCACTAGGCTTCCCATTGGTCGAGAAATGCTCGTCGCAGCTCGTGGCCACGCCTACTTCCGTTACACTTCGCTCCATGCATTGGGGATTGGGACGCCACCTCCTGCCCATTATAACCTCCTTGGCATAAAAGGTGTCGCCATTATTGAATATTGCGATATTGTCCCAAAGGTCTGCTCGTGCCTTACCACATATGCACGGGTACTTGGCTGCGGGGAGTGAGCGCCTTTCTTCTCCCACTTTTTATTGTTTGGCCTAAATAAAATGGCACAATGTTATTAGTCTGCCATTTGATATTTTTCATGCTTACAAAATAGGCGTCTGCTTAAAACACGTTTTACAAAGCAAAAAAATAATAATTTCTTTTTAGAGCATTTTCTGAACGGAGTGTCAGTGTCAAGGACTCCCAAGACGATCTCATAACTGCGATCATCTTTCCAGCGATGCAAGTGTCTCTGGAAGGATGATCGGCTATTTTATAGATACGATAAAACAGAATACGATAAAATGAATTTCACCGTATTGTGACACGAAGGTAAGCAAAGGTAAGCAGATGGCTTATATGTAGGGCTCCGTGTTTTCGGATAAATTCGAAAAACTCTGAAAAACACCCGCTGGTAAAATTTTGGACAATTCGGCTTTATACGATAAACTCCGAATATTTATGTGTCAATGCCACTCCCCCCCCCCCCCTGCAAAAAAAAAAAAGCAAAAGACTTTTTTTTTACAGTTCGATCAGCACAGAGCCAATGGTCCTGGGAAAATTTTACCATAATTATCTTTCAAATCTCGGACCGTTGTCAAAAGGTGTCTTGCCGCTTGTCTCTTCAAGGTTGATTCAGGGCAACAGGTCGTTCGTTGTACATTCGGGTCACGAAAAGCCACTCTTTTGGTTTCCAGCTTGGACCATGCAATTTGTGATTTATAGAAAGGAGAGGGTAGGTTTTAGCAACAGTGAAAGCTATGGACCATAGGGATTTTATAAAATTGGGAAGAAGGGCAGTTCAAACTCTCTATTACCTTCTTAACCACTCCACCTCGCGCGGCCGCGGGCTAGATTGATGGAAGAGGATGGGATGACTACGAGCTTCCTAGCGACTACCTCCGGGAGTTTATTGATTTTAAGGTATCGGCGTTCATCGAAGCGCCACTTGTGTGTAACTTTTGTCATGGATAAATTAGTATTGCCAATGGCAATGGCACCAACGCCAAATTCAACTGAAGACATTTCGATTGATACGAGCGCGTTTTATTTTTATCTGGCACACGTTTACATTCGGTGATTATTTATTTATTTATTATTAAAAGGAAACACGGCGAGATTAAATTCCGAATTTCGGAGACTTTGGAATCAAAAAAATGTGAACTCTGATAAACTCCGAATCTTCGACACAAAATAAGCTCCGAAAAACACTTTCCGAATTTGACGAAAAATAAACTCCGAAAACACGGAGCCCTACTTATATCATACCATCCATATGCTTTTTTTTTTTTTTAATTTGTATTCACGATTGATATCATGATGTAAAATTAATGCGCCGAATGAGGGCGGGATGCGGTTTCGAATTTTACGGACTTGGTTCGGATACGGATATAAAGTCTGCGGATGCGTATCGGATGCGGGTACAATTATATAAAAACATTACAGACGCGGTTCAGATCCGGTTACGTAGTCTGCGAAAGCGGATCGGATGCGGATGATCAAACAGCTATCCGCGCAGGACTCTAATTATCGGTGAAGACGCAAACGTCATCGACGTAGACGATCACGTGTCCGGTTGCGATCAGATCCCGAAGACCGTCGTTCGTAACATTCTGCATCGTGGCCGGTGCTGTTCAAAGACCATGTCCGTCCTTTTTGTGACAAATATCGCTCTGTGGATA
Source organism: Ixodes persulcatus (assembly GCA_013358835.2). NCBI lineage: Eukaryota > Metazoa > Arthropoda > Arachnida > Ixodida > Ixodidae > Ixodes > Ixodes persulcatus. Next base: position 453,182 of record JABSTQ010009298.1, read on the forward strand.
TCTTCTTCGAAGAGGAAAATATTCAAGAAAGCCTTCTTGATGTCCAGTTTGGTGATGTAGCGAGATCCCGTCAGTCGCGCGGAGAAGTCAGTCTGTACGCGTCATCGCATAAGCGCGTTTGACTGTCTTCGGATCGAGGAATCTGTAGTCGACAGAGAGTCGGTCGACTCGAGATGCGGTTCTTCGACAACAGGGGCGTAGCCAGGGGGGGGGGAATTGAGGGGGGGGGGGGGCTTATGGGGTTTCAGCTTCCCCCCCCCCTCCCCCGAAATCCAGCCCACCCTATAATATACACATGCAATTTGCCCCCCGCCCCCCCCCCCCCCCCCCCTGAAAAAAAGTTTCTGGATACGCCACTGCTCGACAACGATGACAGGTGAGGCGTACAATGATTGGAAAGGCCGTATCATGCCTTTTCGAAGGCATTCGTTGGTTTCTGCGCGAATAAACTTCTTGATGGCGTCGCTGGTTGAATGTGGTTGCATACGGACAGGCCCTTTGTTGGCGAGTTCGATGCAGTTTTGAACGTGTTTGCAAGTACCCTTTCGGGGGTCGCGGAAACTTCTACGTTTTCCAGAAGTGTTCGTTTCACTTCCCATGAAGACCTCGTCGCGTACATCAGAGGGCTGCTTGAGAGAGCAGAAGGTGTCTCTAACCTCGTCAGACATCATGGGGGTTGGAAAATTCGCTTCTTCCCTCGCCGCGGAGTCGTGAGTATGGAGTGTCGCGATAGATCTGTGTACGGTAAGACAAATCGACTCTCGTTGCGGTGTCTCGTGGTGCCCATCGTGGTGCAGGACATTCGGTGCGGAGGCATGCGGTTTAGAGAAGCTCGTTTTAGCGAACGCCGTTTAACCGACCCCAGTTTATCGAATCCCTTGACAGATAAACCCTGCTTGGAGAAGATGTCGATAACTCTCCTTTTAGCGAATTCGGCCGCCGCGAAGGGGCGTGTACGGATGGGCCGGGTGGGAGAACATTGTTTTTTTAAATGAGCCGCCGCAGACTGTTGCCGCCAAACGGCGTAAACGCAGGGCGGTGGGTGGATTAACACGCGCCCCAGTGATACACGCGCGAAGTAGGGGAGCCTTTTTTTTAAAACAGCGTTCCTTTTCAATAAACGGCGTTTGTCTAAACTGACGTCTCGCATTTTCTAAACCGTGCTTCGATAAAACGTGCCCGTTCTCTAAAACCTGTTTCGATGAAATGGCGTTCGATCAACTATAGTAAACCCGATCCGGTGTGCAACGAGAGTCGGTCACAATTGTGGGAATGGATCTCTGACACTTTTGGAGTAAATCACAGAACACCATCTGTCTTGTTTACGGTTTTGCAGGGCTGTTGGTTTTCCAGCTAAAGTGATTTGTCGAGGGAACTGTGTCTCAGCGCAATGAAATGCCCTGAGACACATCATGTTCACGATGGGCAGTAAATAACTTTATGTACAAGGAACGGAAATATATAGCAGGTTTTAAGAGCCAAGAAGGGAACTTTCTGGACGCCCGCGGATCTTTTCCGCGGCTACTCCAATTGATGTCTGTCCACCTAGCGACCTTAGCTCCGGACAAGGACGCTGCCGCTGGGGCAGCAGAATTCTTGAATGACCCCGCATTCGCGCAGCTCTCTCTAAATAAAACGTCTAGAGAACAACGCTTGAAGCTTACATCATTTTTCTCTAACGCCATTTGTTAACCTTGACACCACCTGGTCTTTGCTCTTCTCATTCGTTGATTTTGACGTCAGGTCTCCAAGTTCGGCGTTCTTGCCACACGAATGTGCAATATAGCAGGCAATGGTACCGTGCTCAAAGGTCATAAGACACCCCCACTTGTACGGCGCCAGCACGGCGGGCACGCTCGGTAAGGTAACCCGATACCTGAATCCAGCCGGTGCCAGCGGCCCGGCGGAGGCATTCCCTACCTCCGAACGAAAACAGATGAAAAGCGGTCGCCCCGAACCTTACAGAGAGAAACTCTCAAATAACGATTTTTTTTTTCCTTCTGTGAGCTTCCACAGCTGTAGAAAACTAACGTATTTATTCAAATATGGGTCGACTTTTTTTTTCTTTTTTTTTTTTGGAACAGTTAGTTAGAATTAGCGGGTAATCTCTAATATTAGCCCAAGAATATCGACGCATGAGCAAAAGTTCCGAGCCCGCTCCCGCGTCAGCCGCTGTTCCCGGCACACCGGTGTGAAGCGGTGAAGCACGACGCCAGCGTCGCTAGTTGCAAAAGCGGCAAAGATTGACGCTCGCGCGCCGCGCCCGGTTCAAGATTACGAATTCCGAACCTCACGGGAAAATGAAACTACAATCACTGACAGAATGAGAACGACAGGGCGTGTCTTTGGAAACGCCCGGCCTCCAGAACGAGCGCTCTATATGCCTTCCGCCGTGCTTTGGCTTGGCGCGTGGGGTCGAGGTGCCGCAGCGCCGAAGCGTCGTTGAAGTTAGGAAGCTCACGCTGTGGTCAGGACAACTGAAGCACCTCCCTGCCGTTCTCACCCTGTCAATGACTATAAAGAAACCGGGAAAACTGAGCCACCGAACAAAAAGTGCGCGAGCGACGGGGAAAGAGGCAATAGAAATAAACTGGCTCTTGCGAAACCCTGAATCCCCCTCAAGGTTACCTCGAGATCGATCCCGTCAGGAGAAGAAACACGGCAATGCAAAGAGGCAAGGGACTAAAAAATTGGCAGCGACCTTCCCCTTCGAAGTGTTAGAATGCATAAAATGCATTCTAGGACTTCGAAGTTTTTTTTTTTTTTTTTTTTTTTTTTATTTTGGAGGTTGCACTAAAAAGCATTTCATACTTTAAAAAAAAAGGGGGGGGGGGGCAGGCTTACTTGGGGATTGTAGCACTGGCACTCCCCACAGACACACTCTCCCCTGTTGGAGCACAGCTCTGTAGAGGAGTTACTCCTAAAACCGTGAGAGAAAAAAACAACAACGTGTGTAGTTAGGCGAGTCGGCACATGACGAGAGTAACTAAAACGGCGCAAAAACGACGCAGGAAAAAGTGGAAGCAACACACAAACAAGCACTGTAAGACAGACTTCCTCGTGAGAGATTTCTTGACCCTATAACATTGTTAAAGAAACATAAATTCCCGCATAACAAAAGCAAGGATAATTTAAAAAAAAAAGTCTAATTTGCATCCTCTACAAAAAATTGCGAAACAAGCGACGTTTGGTATTGACAACTGCAGCGTTAAAATTTAGTTATCCCACATATCATCACTACAATTTCCTGCTAAGCATTGAAGCCACGGCAGTTTCTAAACTATGAATTATGCAAACTTCCGTTACTCTACGTAGTCCAAAATGCAGGAATTAGAAACCGTTAAAGCGGCAGCAGTAAGGCTCGAAGGTGAATTGCCTTACACGTAAACGCCTTTCAAAAAAAAAAAATTTTTTTTTTTTTTTGGAGCGCAGTTTTTGGCGTTGTTTCTGCGTTTCGCAGCGTCTCCAGTGGGCGTAGCCGCCCCGCTGTATTTAGCGGGAAATTGAATTGGTGTTGAGGTAACGTCACGTCAATATTTCCGCTAAATCTAGCGGAGAAACTGAATTTGTTCATGGGTGAGGAGACACGAAGTCATGTGACTTCATTTTCTCCGCTATATTTAGCGTGGAAACTGAATTGGTGTTGAGGTCGCGTGACGTTAATTTCCCGCTAAATTTAGCGTGGAAATTTTCCCGCTAAATTTAGCGGGAAAAGGACGAGGAGGCGAGGGTACTGCGCTAAACATAATTGGGATGCTAAACAGAAAAGAAAAAAAAGTGTAAGACGTTTACAAACCCTTGTATTGCGAAATTAGAGCGCTGCTCTTGAGGAGAGGAGGGTACTGGGAAACATACCCTCCCTCCGTACCCCCCCCCCCCCCCCCCTCAAGAGCAGCGCTCTAATTTCGCATTACAAAGGTTTGTAAACGTCTTACACTTTTTTTTTTTTTCTGTTTAGCATCTCAATTATGTTTAACGCTGTTTGATGACAAAAAAATATGATGTAATTAAATTACATTGATAGGTAGGGTGGAGTAACCATAAAGAGTAAATTAACTGAAAAAAGTATAATAGACATAGAAAGCGCCCTAGTCGATATTTTTTCGAAACTGTAATGAAAACAAAAACTAACCATTCCGTGCTCATTAGCTTTTCTTACTATTGTCAGTCAGTGTGTCGCCTACTATTATTTCGTCGGCGAGATAGCTACACAGGGGCGGATTTAGAGGGGGGGTGCGGATGTCCTGACCCCCCTCTTGGTTTCTGCATGTGTAAAATTTAGGGAGTGAAACGAGGGAGAGGGGGAGGGGGTTTCTAGACAAATGGTACGCTGACCAACACCTGACCCCCCCCTCAGGAAATTCCTGCATCCGCCCCTGGACAGATATATCATTCAGCACGGTAAAGAGTATAATGCACAGTAAGAACGACAAACAAAGTAAGCTGGCTTTATTTAAAGTACCTACATACCTGGATCAGGCTTTGGCCAGAGGTTTGCCCTATAGACACTGAACTGTTTGGTTTTCATGTTGGCTTATTGGAATGTCGTCAGAAGACTCACGCTTGGCAGAGCGCCTTGTGAAGCTGCAACTCGGTGTCCAGGCACTCGCACTGCTTCCCGTAGAACTTTGGGTCGCAGGAGCAGACGCCGCAAGCGGAGCTGCCTCGGCCATTGCAGCGGCTGCTGTTCGTCTCCTGGACCCATGCATGGAGGCACGTCCATGTTCCGCTTCGAGAGGGCTCACTACCACGAGCAGTCGGCGTAGCTCAGGGAGAAACCATTTGTTTAGCGTCAGTCGACCTTCTATAAAGTGTCGTGAATTACATCCTTGCCAGGGGTTTCCCCGGAAATTGAAATTAGGGCGGGGGGGTTCTAAATTTTTAGGGGGGAGGGGAACATTGAGAGTACAGTAGTCGTTGCAAATTAAGGAGGTGCCTTCAGAAAAACAAGAGGGGGGGGGGGGGGGGGTGGACACCTCTTCTGGGGGGTGTGTAGGGAAATCACTGATGCTTGCGCCGCTGATCTGGAGTTGAATCCTAACCAGTTTTTTTCTTTGTAGGGTCATCAGTTTAGAATCAAGATTCGCTTGGAAGAAACATAAAAAAACACTGCCTGTCTCTTTTGTATATATATACCAAAAATGCTCTAGATGCGTGGCATTCATAGGTCCTCCGTGACGTCGCAGTGTCACATGACGTCATGACACCACGTAACGCCATTGTGTCACGTGACGAACGTCCTGCTGATGACGGTCGTCACGTGACATCATGACGTCGTCGAGGCTACACACCGGGTGCAGACACTAGAACGCTAAGGGCTGGTCCCATATGCCTTTAACCAAACACGGTTCGGGTTCGTAGAGAAAGCTGGTGAGCGCTCGTCTTGATTATGGTGTACTCGAGTGACAGCGCGGTGTTCTCTTGCGTACCGTGCGTTGCGGCGCTTCGCAGTCGCAGCTGCAGATGGGTTCGACCTGGATTTCCACGTACTCGTTGACACCGACCGGGGAGATGCGGAACACGTGGCTCGACGCGTCGGCCGGGCAGTTGACGAGCTCCACACTCACCTGGAACTCCACCTAGAGGGCAGCGTGAGCGGCAAAAACGAGGTGTTTGACTTAAATTCAAACAGACTATATAAAAAAGCCGTCAAAGGTACACTCATGCGGTCTGTAATAAAACGCGTAAACGTCGCCACCATTGGCCCTGTTGCACGAGCCTCTTTAGCGTACCTCCACGCATCCCACATGCTTCAAGTTCTAAATTTACCGACTTAGTCGTCTTCGATGACGCTCAGCAAGTTTATAATTGGAGCTATATGTTTATTTTTACTATTAAAAGGTTAATTAACAAGATCTAGTTACTTATTCGACTTATCATGATGGTAAGCCCCCTATTTTGTATGTTTCCCTGGCCGCATAACTGACCTGCGGAGACCGCATTAGTGCACCTTTCAAGCTTCTCTTTAAATAAATTTGTTTCAATTAAAATCGAACACTATATTTTTAGAGGGAAAAAATAGATGGGACTTATGCGGACAAGCCCGCGCATTTCGGGTAGTGGCGGCTGTGCAAAGAGTTGCTTCTAACAGACGCACCATTATAATCGACCTTTCCTCAGTGTAGTATACCCAGCTATTTACCCAGTCTCACAGGTTGGTGAAGGAGCGGGATAACCATCTCCGTACAGTTTCCAACAATATAAATGGCCCACTCGAAGCGCGTGGCCAACAGAGCGGCTGATGCTAGCGCTAGCTGCCAGTACTTTGGACAATTCCATGTCGCTCCAAGGGAAGGGAAAGCACTTCATCAGTGCGCACGCCGCTGAGACAATTTGGCTGCGTTATTAAGTTTCGCTTCGCTCGGACCGATATGGTACTAACTGTCCACAACGCACGCCGCGCTCTCACCAGCCACCGTGTTGACCAAGCACTCTGAGTGGGTAATTCCTATTAGTGGAGACTACCTGCACCACGGGGGGGGGGGGGGGGGGGGGGGGACCTTTTCAGTATGAGTCCCATTACAGGCTCCAGCAAATACCTTACTATACTTCGTTTCAGACTAACGGGGGAAACTACCCCGAGAGAAACATTTCTCCAAAACTATTGAGTTTGAAAAATGCCATATTCACATCCTTTAACATCTAGAGAGCATTCACAGAAGGATTCATTTGTTTACACAGCATAGTCATTTTTTTATAAATTATTTTCGGTCCACCGATGCTAAAGAAAAGGTAGAGGTTGGAGCACTTTGAACACGTTTTTCTCCGTTCCGCTTTTTAGCAGAAATTTCACTTTAGGAAAACTACCGTTTGGTAACGGGACAAAAGGAAAGGCTCACTCGCAGTTTTCCTTAAGTGGAATTTAATGGGAAATGCATGCATTTTATTTTTTACTTTGTGGGTGTCTTTTATAAGAGATGTTAAGATTTTGTTGATAAGATACAAGGCAAGAAATTTATGACTTTTCAGCGGGATGTTAGCATAAAATAAATTAAGTTTTGGAAACGTTGTTTTCAGAGTTGCACTCTCCAGGCATTCTGCTGTGTATCTAGTGAAGAAAAGTGTTGAGTATTACATTCGTTTTCAAACGATAGTTTTCTTAATAAGCAATGTCAGTGTGTAGCTAATAAAAACAACTATAATTTATTTCACAATTCATGTACGCCAATGAAACTTTGCACTGCATTCTGCCTTGCAACTGCCAGTATATGCTGTAAATTTCATTCATATTAAGCCAAAGGTACAAACGTTCACCCTTTTGGGTAGTGTCCTCCCTTAAGTACAGATGCAGCCGACGCTATGCGAAATAATGGGACCAATTAAGCAGAATCAAAAGCGCAAGTCACTAGGCAATTTCTGCTTATGATTGGTTCAGCGATGATAGATCACGTACACAAACAGGACGAACACCATGATGGTGCGATAAGGTGGTAAACTGGGCCAGTTGGTTGACGTTATACATGATGGGGAAAACAGCTCAGAAAACACGAACTATAGAAGAGGAAAATACAGCTGTTTTCCCCATCATGTAGGATGGTGCGCTTTTCACGTTTTCTGATCGGTCCCATCGGCTTCAGGTAAAACGAAGTATAGAAGCATTCGCATTAGACAGCGCGCCTACAGCACCAATTCCTCCCCAAGCGGCGTGGAAACACAGCGTCAAAGAGAACGGATGCGCGTCAAGCTGTCCACGCCGCCGCTTTTTTCGAACTTCGTCGACGGGAGGGGGCTGCCACCGATGCACCAAAAAAATACCGGATTCTTAAAGACAGCAGCGGGGGCTGTTTCGGCTGTATCGAAGGATTTACACGACCGATGGCAAAAGACATTCCTCCCAATTTAAAGGGGAAAACCCTGAGCCTTCGCGCGTCGAGCCGTTCCAACTACGAAAAAAGCTGCCGGCGCCAAGCCCATTGAATTTTCGCGGAGTGGGATGTAGTCCCTAGTTAACTATTTGGCTCCAGATCCTTCCGGGTTTAAACAACTGATCGGTCAGGCTGACCTTCTCTGTAAGAACTCCGGGAACCGAAGCTTGTTGACTCCGGCCGAAAACTTCAATAACAATAATTAGTTTGGTCATGTTCGAAACAACGCTATGGTTCAAGGGCCACTTGAGCCCCAAACATGCTTGCCCTGATTCTGACAAATGACTCAGTTTCGCCCAATTAATTTGTGCAATTCTTGAACACTATACCAAAATTATATTTGGATAAGGTGAAAAGTGTTATGTACCCAAGAACATCACCCTTCGGACATGAACCTGCAAAGGCTTGCGCGTCCTGGTTTCAGCGGAAGTACAAGTGAGACATAAACCCAAAGACTACGTTCTTCCGCTGATTGTATAAAGGGGTACAGGTTGCAACTTGATGGGGCCAAGCTGGTTTTCAACTCTAAAGATCCAGCTCAGCGGGATATTAAAAAAAAAGTAATTTATGTCACACTAATTTGTTCAGAAAGCTTCCGCAACACGACTCGGCCATTATAATGCCGATCCGACTCTGTTAGCCCGACTATGTTTCTGACATCAGGGCCAAAAGCATTTACACCTCGTCGCCAACGCGAATTCCTCCACAAGCGTTGGTCTGCTGCTTGTTCTTGGCTCCAGTACTGCAAAAACAAAGGAAGAAATGTTTTTTCGTCATGTTTAAAAAAAAAAAAAGAATTCCAAATACGCTTTATTGCAGCGAAACGTTTCGAATCACTGTATGGAATTGAGATGAATTGACGCGTGACCAAACAAACAATGATCTACTGCAGTGTGACCGCGACTTCAAGCCTCGGTCACACTGGTAATGCATCATACAAAATACAGTATGTAGGCACTGTCTGGGGGGGGGGGGGGGGGGGTTCTTTCTTGTATGAGTGTCCTGTCACATTGGCCATATAAAACCATCTACGCAGACATGTTGGAATTACACTAACGTATGAAGCAAACATGCTTCCCACAGGCATGACCACAGATAATTCGGTAATCATGTCCGCAGCAAACGATGTGTATTTTTCTATGATGCATAAGCAGTGTAACTGCGACTGTAAAAACGTCCGTTTTTTTTTTTTCTCAGTTCACGGAGCTATTTTTTTTTTCAGACATATGGCATTGTTTGCAACGAACAAAATGTGATCGTAACTACAGAATCAGGGCTCACCCGCTCAGGCATTTGCTGCTGTAGTTACGCGGAGAAACCACGGCGCGTTGTCCTTGAGCACCACCTCGGAACGGATTTTCTGCGCATTACCGACGCAGAGCTCAGATCAAGTTCGTACAACAGAGCGTAAGATGCCCCTGCAGGTGTCATCCCAGTCCGGCTGAGGTAATCCATTCGGCTGATGGCCCAATTTGTCCGAATGGACCGATTTCGGCTAGACGCTCAAATTTGGTTCAACGCTCAGTTTGGCTAGGATCTCTTGAAAACCTGACGGAGAAACCCAACTTTAAAAAAAGCTTGAAAGCAATCGGGCAGAAGACAACACAATGACCGGATTGGCAAAAAACAAACGCGGTTGCCGCAACTATATAGTGTCGTATCAACACCGCCCGGAATAATCAAAGCCCGTGCACTAGTGATTCGACGTCATCACAGAAAGATCTGTGGCATACACAGATAGGACTTGGCGTCGGGCTCGGGCCCAGTTGCCGAGTTGGCGCCATCCTAGTGTGACGTCGTTACTTGAAGGCAAACGAGACTGTTCACGGGCTTTGATAACTAGAGGTGTATGGTGTTGATCCCATAAAGATTCAGGCATCTTTCGCTGACTGCCTGTGCACCGCACGACACAGCTAACGCGAGCACGACCTCGGTGCTTTTCTGTAATTTGCTCAGGGAGCGCACTGATGAGTAAAAACGTTTCCACTAAGGCCAATAGTTCCTAATGAGCCCTTGCTACCGCCTACACTTCGGTTCACCGAAACTTGTAAAAGAGGGAACACTACGTCCCCTTTGAACCAATCAGAGCGACGGAGGCGAGGCACGTGACAGACCGTACCAATGATACAGAGGCAAGGGCGTAAGCCAAGAAGTTAAGAAGAGGGAAAGGAGGAAGTATCCCCTTACCCGGACCCTCTTCTGCGTGTCCCAGTCGTCGCTCTTCTCTTCAGAGATTATCCCGCGACTCAAAACTCGTAGTGCGAGCGTCTTTCCTCTCTGTCCCGCCCCTAGCTTCGACAGCACTCCGCGCAACTACGTGCCTCCCTCCGACGAGCTGATTGCTCACTGGGACCGTAGCCTTCGCAGTTTGCCAAGTTATGGTAAGACAGAGTATACACCAACTCATGTTTACAAACAAACCGGAGCGCCCCTAGCGGACGCCACCGGCGCCGCGCATGCGCGATGGAGGGTGGGCAAGAAGCTCGCGGCCTCCCATAAACAAACCATTGAAATGGGATGTTGTCGGCGGGAGTGTGAGTCCCCGTGCTCTTTTTCGCGTTAGGATTGTTGATTCCACGTCCTTCTAACAATGTCCGACTACTTAAAGAGCTTCAGCAAAATTAACGAGGCTCGATACACTGCAAAACTTTGCGCGAATAATGTGACGTGCGGCAATTCATTCCACGTGGACGCCGCAGAATGGGAGCTAACGCCTAACTCCCAGGATGAGATTCTGCTCGCTATTTTCAGTCGCGACGTCGCTTGGGCTGCAAAAGCGTGGACCGTAGCTGAGATAGTGGACGCCGATACTGAAAACCGCAAGTAGAATTGGACATTACAAGTCGGTGATGGCCGCTGGTAACAGTGATCAACATCTCTTTGTATCTAGTGTTTACAGTGAGCCTTTTCAACCCAACCTACCTTCAAACTTAAAAGTGTTTTGACTTACTTCTTATCGCAATTACCGGGTCAACGTTTGGTTTATGGGCCGCTGTCGCTTGAACAAGCAGACCACAAAAAGCAGACACGTTTGAAAGAGCAGACGACAGTTCGAACGCATGCGCAATGGAGTGTGGGCAAGAAGCACCGCGTCCCGCGTCAACAGACCATTGGAATGTCACGTTGTCGGCGTCTGTGTGAATCTGCGTACTCTTTTACGAGTTGGAATTCTCGATTCTACGTCCTTATAGCCTTGTAGCAAAGTCTTACCACTTTAGTCGCCTGAGCGAAATTATCAAGGCTCGTTACGCCGCTAAACTTTGTGTAAATAGTTTGACGTGCGGCGATTCATTCGGATGAACGCCGCAGAATGGACGCCAAAACCATGATGAGATTCTTCTAGCTATTTTCGGTCGCGACGTCGCTCGTGCTGCAAAAGTGTAGACGGCGATGATCGACGTTGATACTAAAAATAGAAAGAGGGAACAGACCAAGTGAATCAGGCGTAACAAGTCGGTGGTGGCCACTGGTACTAATAATCAACATATTGTATGTACTGTTTACACCGAGCCTACTTAAATGTCTTTTGAGGCCTGAAATTACTTCTTATCGCAATCACCGGGTCAAAGTTTGGTCTACGGGCCGCTTTTGTTTGAACGAGCAGACGACAAAAAGCAGACAAGTTTGAAAGAGCAGACGACAGTCCGAACGATCAGCCGGCCGTTTGAATTTGAAGACGCACTGAACCCGCGGGTGGTCCGGACAACTTGGCGATTTTCTCTCATTCATGCTGGAACAAAACAAATGCATCTGGCGACCACATGTATTTGTGAATTCAACCCAAAGTGTTGCCCGCACAAGCAATTGCAGTTCGACAGCGTCTGGTTAGCCCTTTTCACGGCCCCTATCCACGTTTTCGGACGAACCGAGCAGGCAGAAAACACACGAAAACTGACCTTCAAACCTTTCCCGACTCTTTTGGTCGAAGGCAGATTTTTTGTCTGGTTTCTTCCAAAAGAACACAGGAATGCATGTCTCATACGGCGACTTCCGCCCACCGCCCAGACCGGAAGTGCGCCCGACGCGCCACCACCGCGGCGTGACGTAACAGAGTGGAGTTCGTGTATAGACCAACACGCGGCCCTGACGTTACGAGGCTGCGGTGGCGCTGTATAGTAGCTTTCATGGCGGCCTTCCGACTCTAACAAAAAAAAAAAAAAACGGGAAAGACCAGTAATCACTTGTTCGTGCTGTGCCGTGCTCTGGCACAATACCAAAAACAGCAGAGATTAAAAGCTTTCTGTCGCAAAGTGACTCGTAACGCATTAAACAGGAAACAAATTAGAAACTAGGTCACGGTAACCCTAACCGATGTTCTCCTGTCACGCCTGTCAGTAGAGAGTTTTAGTAGATCGTTCCGAAAACTTTGACAAAGATGGAGAGTTTTAGGGAACCGTTTTTATACATCCGACACGGTACGATGGGCCATTCGGCACGCACTGCGCATGTGCGAGTCTTCAGCGGTAGTGAACACGCAGTTCGTATACCGGAGGGCCCATCGTATCGTATCGGATGTGCAAAACGGTTCCCTTAACTCTCTGATATCCGATAACTAACGAAACGATGCACGAGCAAAGGCGCCAGCAGAGTATCGGGTATCGTTATCGGAATTCTCGGAACAATATACTAAAACTCCGTATTGTTAACTTAAAAATAGCTTCAATGTACCCAAAGAATGGCAAGGGTGTAGGAACGAGAATACATTTACACCATACACGCAATGAATGGTGAGAGTGTAGGATGAAACCGAGGGGTGCAGGTGTTCACCCTTCTTGGAGAGCAAGGAACCCCTGCTCTCCGAAATGGCATGCCGCATGAGAGTTAATAGACCCTTTTCAAAAGTGCTGCGGTGCCAATTTTCAGGTAGATGCGGCACCAATTGTCCTTTGAGGTTGCGTTTTTAGTGTCACCACTAGAGCCCCTTAGCCTCTCAGACCAAATGTAAAGAAAATCAATAACTTCGCGAATAAAAATAATTGGGATTTTTAGTTGGGTTAGCTAGCTCAGACGTGCCCATTAATGCGTTGAACCAATTTTGAGGCAAATCAGTGACTGACAATATTTTACCGGACACGCGAGCATTGAGTCACCCTAGATTGTTACCTGCAGAAGCGCGATATTCTGCTTGAACTCACGTAGTACTGGTCCCGGACGAGGTGCACGATGTTAGACGAGTCTCCGACCAGCTTGCCGACGGAAGAGCCGTCGATGAAGGCGCTTAGCTGTCGGTAGACGTCGTACGCGCCTTCGGGGACCGCGAAGATGAGGTTGATCTTGCTGCGCTGCACCACGCTCACGATCTGGCTCAGCGACGGGTAGTCCTGGAAGACGACACAGCGAGATCAAGGGGGGGGGGGGGGGGGGGGTTAAAAGGTATGTATAAAAAAGACGACATGCAGCAGCTTTTGCTTAGGAAGAAATGTTTAGTTTTTGATGAAACTGCTATTATGAGGCAAAATTAATGTAGGCATTGCTTCGCCGGTTAGGTCGAATCTTTCTGACGTCACGGTTTTACTTGGTACAGTTACTCGATACAGGTAGAATCCAGTAAAGAAATAAAATAAGTATTTTTGTTTTCAACAGGCTGAGTTAAACAAGCATTGTGCACAGCCTACTCGCCGCCACGGTCTTGAGAGCTATTAGTATCATATTGAGTCCTACCGCAGCCGACACTACGACCGGACCGAGCCACATCAAGCAGCGCCAGAAGTGCATCGTCACGCTCTCGTCATCTGCTTCCGTTGGCTATCCCCGACTAGACCAATCAGGCGCAGTGAATGCCGGATGGATGTTAATGGCTATACCCTTTGTAACGGGTGGTAGCTTGCGCCACCTAGCCTAAGTCTAAAAAGACAATCATATGATTCCTCCCGCCCTCCTAAGCCAATTTTCTTCCCGTAACTATCACCAGGCAGTGTGGGATATCACCAGGACGACCTTTGGGAAATCAGGCCAAGAAAAAAACTAAACAAACATCACTTTTCCTTCCCCCCCCCCCCTCTTCCCCCACATTTTGCCCCCGCCGAGGATACTGCACCCCTACTTTTAAGTGCGTGATTGGTTCAGTCGGTGATAGCAAACGCACAAAGGTGGCGAGCGCCACGACGATACACTTTTGGTGCCGCTTGATTGTCTCCATCGGATCCTATAACGTGGTCTTTGGACGTACTTGTGAAAACGGAGGACAGTCCGAAAACGCGAGTGCAATGTAGTACTGTTTTGAGCAATCCGACACTCTACAAGGCCGTTCACAGTGTGTCTAACCATAGCCTCTTCTATACTGACAAAGCCTGGCAGATCGCCACGACACGCGGCCGCCGAAAGTGAAAAGGTAGAGTGGCAGACAACGGATGAGAGGAGAGCCATGTAACGGGCGCCCCGCTGCGGCGAGACGCCGAAACACACTTGTCCCGAGCGATGGAATGTCCGCTCGTGCTTCTCGCGTTCCTCCGGCTATCGCTTCCTTCCTCGTCGGGTTTGAAAACCATGTTTCGGGTCCTCGCCACCACACAAGCTGTGCGCTGACTACAGACTCCCCGAGAAACGCTCTGTGCTACCAGATCCTCGCGCTCCAAATTTGCGACCGGGCACTCTATGGCTCCACGGTCGAACTGCCAGGCTCCGTGAGTAAAGAGGAGGCTATGGTGTAACACATTTGCCCAAATTATTACTTTAATCTTCGAATAAGACTGCGGTTCTCAACAAGCAACTGGCTTACCGGTTAAAAGTTGAAAGCTTTTGAACGATTTCACACATAAATATATTTAAAACGCTACATTAGAACGAGCGCAAAAGAAAAAAACATTCTGCTCGGCTGCACATTTTTTTTTTTTTGCTATAGTTACTAACAGCTTAGGAAACGCAGGGCATGGCTCATTGTGTCCACACTTCTTGCTCCGTGGTTTGTTCTCGTTCTTATCGCCTGACGCTGCAATCTTACTGATACTCGGAACTCTCTGGTACTCTTCGATACTCTTTGATGCTCACTGATCGATACTCACTGATAAGATAGTCGGAAACCGACACGCCATGCGTTTCTTAAACTCGCAGGGACCATAAAGACCTTTCTAGCGCTTATCACCCAGGTGAAAAATGCTGAGTCACTGGGCCTATATGACGCGGCGTTCCTGCGTTCCCGACGCATGAACGCCGCCTCATATCTTGTGAAAGAGAGCTACTGCGCACGCTCAGAACGCTTTCCACAGCCCAGTAGACAAAGATAGGAGCCCACAGAATGCGATTACTGGAAAGGTCTATGCACCGAGGAAACCGAGGGAAAGGTAAAGACTAGAGCGCGCGGAGACCTCAGAACGATGAGGTTCGATTTTAATTAACGGGCAGACCTAAAACAAGCTGCCTTTGTCTCCACTAGGGTGCCTGGAGCGCGTCTTCGACTTGTGTGTTTAGCGTCCTTTGCTGCCCATTCATCAAAAGTTGTCCCGAAATGACGCCACAGAAGCCAAAGTGTCATGCTGTTGCATGTCGCGATCCTTGCAGTTGGTCGTAGAAATACTAACGAGAAGCTACGAGTAGCACCACAACCGAACGCGAGCGTCGCTATCGCCACGGCGTCCCAACTTCTGGCTGCCGAAGGTTCCGTGGACTGCCACATTCGAGAGCGACCTGCAGCAGAACAGGCGTCTGCAACATACACCACGGCTGTTGGGACGCCGCCAGGATCGCGACCGGCGACAGCGTGAGATTTCTATGACGTCATCAGGCGGAAATCGCGGGAGAACTTTTTTGGACGAGGTAAACACACCAGTCGGAGTTGCGTTCCAGACACCATATCTCCACTGCACACGTCGAACGGGTTCGAATGCTAGAGCCAAACGCCGGATGCCGGCGTTCCGCGTTCTAACGCGTTCTACGAGTGCAGTGGAGACAAAGGCAGCTGTAGCTTTAGCACTACCCCCTAATCCTTCGAATCAGAGCTCGGCGTTCTGACGTCCCAGAGCGCTCTCGTCTCCTACTCTCCCTCAACTTGTCGGCGCATAGGCTGCCATCTGGATGGGCGTACCTGGTCAGAGCTCTCCGAGTAAAATCCATCCTGGTCCAGATGGACACTCCTCGTCGTTCCGCCGGACGATGCCACCCAGCTACGACACGAGAAAAACATCACAAGATCTTCGCATAGTGATTTTATTGAAATGAACCGGAATGTATACGTCTTACCACGATGTAGCTGTCTTTTCTAGAACCAGACGACTTCACATAATTATATGACACCTCGTTTATTGACGTCAGCTCCGAAGAAACCAAGTCGCTTAACGAGGTATCGTATGTGACTTGGAGGCTCCCCAAGCCTGGTGTGATATGAAGGCGGGTGTCTCTCCCGGTGGTTAAAAGAGCAGTAAGAGGAATTTTGAGGTCACGTGACCCAATTCGTGGGGACAAGAAACAGAAAGTAACTCGCGTTCCAGGCAAATGGTTGCCATAGGTCTTAGCTTCGAATATTCAAGTTCGATCTTGAGTGCAGAAATTAATCGCATTCGCATTAAAATTAATCGCATTCGCCTACTTAAGAAGCGGCTTATAAAGTTATTTCTGGAGGCTGTTAAGTTAAAAACAAAAGAAAACCACAGGCAGGGCTTACGTTGGCTGAGTGGAATTGGCAGGAATTTGTTAGGTACTTCCTTCCCACGGAGCCAGTCCCTTGACCTCAAAGTCCCTTTTGCAGTTATTTCAACCATCGGGAGAGATATGCGCATTCACTTGCAAACCGGCCCACAAGGTTCCCGATTGAATATTTTGGACCAGAACCTGCTGCATTCGTGTCCGATCGTGTGCGTATATACGTACCGCCAGATGTCTTGATATGGCTGCATTTGTTTACTGTTATCATCAACAGATTAATTCCTCACCATGGGGGCCACTCGCAAACTCTCTATCCTCCTTAGCTTCACCAACAAAGGAGTTCGCGCAAATAGTTTGCCATAAAAGAGTGGGCGCGCCAAACTCTGCGATTTATGGAAGGAGCTCGGGCACTGTGGCAGTAAGCTTTTTTTTTTTTTTAAGGCGATAATATTGGGGGTGCTACGTTTTACCAAACGCGCTCTAGAATTGGAATTTAAAAGATCGTTAATTCATTCACCTTTCTTTTTTTTTTAACTCACTCCGACAGTTTTTTTTTTATATATACTACTAAAACAATGCAGTGTATTTTTACCACACAAATAAACTACGTTTCTCCGAAAGCTCAGTCTTTGTCCAAATATATCGCTAGCAGTCTGGACCAGGGGTCGCTTGCTAGAGCTGTGTATGACCCAAACTGAGTCTCAGACGAGCGGCAGTCTCAGCCAGATTAGTCAGTTGCTCGAAACGAAGTAACACTGATTTTAACCCCCGAATTCAGGAATGTGTCTTTCCTTCCAGCGTATCTTACCTCACGCAAGAAAGGGAAATTACCTCACTTAAGGGAAAACGCAATTTCGATTCAGAAACTTGCCTCACCCTTTTCATAAGTAAGGAGAAGACGAAAGACTCCTTCGTTAAGTAAGAAAGAGACAAGGGTATCGAGAGCCAAGAATGATAAGGTTTCAGAACTATCAAGGAAACACAAATTTAGTTTTAAAATAAATTGTTTTTTTTTTTTTGTGGTAGTGAGTAAGTGAGTAGAAAAACAGCACTACAGTTGGGAAAACAGTCAAAGGCGGTGGCGCTGACTGTGAAACAAAGTGTGACAAATGCGCTCAAAAATAAAAACAAAAATATGCGCATGCACACTTTATAATATAACAATATGTGACATGGGACGGCAGCCATTGTGGCTCGTTTTGCCCTTCGAGCGTCGACCGCTTGCCAGATGGCCAAACAAACGCAAACAATAACAACAACCAAACAAGAGCAAATAACCACAAAAGTGTCACGGGCATCAGTAGGGTGACGTAAAGCTGGCAATATGAGAGAACAACACCACTCATCAAAATTGCGAACTTTGGCGCTACCCGCAACGATACAGCGAATGCCTTTAGTTGCCACACAGCTTGTAAGCGTTTTTCTGGTAAATCTCCCTTTAAAACTGTAGAAAGGCTGATTAGTATCTATTTTGTATTTGATTATGTTTTTTGTTTTAATATAGATTTTTTTTTTCTGGGGGGGGGGGGGGGGGATGGGGGAGGGAACAAGAGTACGTACCAAACCGTCGCCGGCAGCGTGAAAGATGGAGTCCGTGGCAAAAAGCAGGATCTTTCGTGACCGCTCGTTCCAGCCGATTTTCTCCTGCAATAGATAGTTATGGTTCGAACCACGTTGTCACTCTAAAAGCGTACACCTTATACAGACTTGCAACAAGTCATAAGTGCTGCGAAAAGTGCCAGTAAACAGCTTTCCATGTTCAGTTACAGATCAGCTCAGTTGCAAGTGCTAGTCAGCAGTTTTGCATGTTCCGTTCTTACTCATAGGTTCAGTTCAGTTGTAACTCAACAGATGTGCATGTTCAGTTGTTACTCATAGCGACTAAATCACTACAGCGTCATTTGTTTCTCAACTTTCGAAGATATTTATTTGGAGTTTATCTATTTCTTTTAGTTTTTTTTTTTCTCGTGTATTTAAATGTCACCAGCCTCTACTGTACAAGCTACTGGTACGTACGACCTATTCTACATGACAGAAAGAAAGAAAAAAAAAACAATGGCGAGTAATGGCTTTCCAATGAGAATTCAATCCCGCGTCCTTCTCGCCAGCTGGTACATCCTCTGGGCTTAAATTTTGTGTTTTAACATTTACTGCTAATCTCGAGGTTTACAAAAAAAAAAAATCCATTTCCTTCGGTGCCTTGGTCGTACGTTCCAAAATCGTCATGCGTAGAATATCTTTTTTGGGTTCGGTGAATCTCAGTGCAATTGTTTATGCACCGAGACTCATGGGTGCCTTCTCACACCTGTGCGTATTGCGCAGATGTACGACCAAACAATAACGCGGCGGCCGGGTGATGCTCTCTAGGTTGTAACGCTTTTGAATCTCGCTTTCGCGTCTCGCCTTTGCGTCTCACGTGTTCAAGAAAAGTACCCTTTCCAAACAAAAAAAAATCTTATTCTACGTCGCAAGTGCAGCGCTAACACGCCGACGGCGCGCCGACAGCTCAGGAACTAACAACGTGCCCCTAAACCGCGCGGACTTCACCCGTAGAACTGGGGTGCCGTCTGCCATGCTAGAGCCGCTGTCACGCTGCTCGCACATCGTACAAAAGACACGGTCTGCAGGCACGATGACAGAACTATCTGCGGACACCTTGTTCGAAGTACGTTGGCTTCGTACCATACGAGACGTGCCTGCAGACAGTTTTTATTATCAACAACTGTGACAGGACTTTCAAACGAGAAAGAAACATGAGTCAGACAGTGTCTACAGACTGTCTTTTGTACGACGTATTAGCGGTGCGACTGCGGCTTAACAGACGGATTCCTCCATTATCGGCGCCGTTGAGATTCGATAATCACGTAGAAGAACCAATCACTGAAAAAGAAACGAAAGTAACCAGGTGCATTGATGTCGAGCTATTATTGTCTTTATAACGAGAGAGACTCTGCCCACAATTTTCCCAGGGAGAAATAACGTCCCTACGACATTCGGTACGCACGCGACAATTTTTCTGGCGTCACGGAATGAGACGCATAGTCAGCACCCTTCTATCGAGGTTGGCTCTCATAACAAGAAAATAAAAACAAGAGTTCATCTATACTTCGTTTCAGCTTAAGTCCAAACGGAGCCCACGCTGCGAACTAATGAGACCAACCAAACAGCGTCAAAGGCTCGAGTCACTGGGGGTTTTCTGTGTATGATTGGTTCAGCGATAACAGAACACGTACCGAAAATATGACGAACACCACGATGGTGCGCTTTTGGTGCTGCTTAATGCGGGGCGCAAGTTTGTCTGCTTCTTGCACAGGGGTTGCGAGGATGTCAGAACGCCGGACTCTTATTGGCTGATCAAAAAAGTATAGTGGGTAGACCTCAAGGCATCTAGCCCTGAGGTCTTCCTACTATCCTTCCAATCAGAGCCAATCGGAACTCGGCGTCGTCCTGACGTCACCGCAACCCCTGCGCAAGAAGCAGACGACTTGCTCTCCGCATTGGTCTTGTCAGTTCGTAGCGTCGGCTGCGTCTGGACTTAAGCTGAAACGAAGTATAGTAGCCAATGTGCTCCGATGCATTGGAGGCATCCGTCACTTAAAAAGATGTATACTTAAGAATAATAATATCATTATTATTAAACAATAATATTGCAATTCGTGCTCAGATATCTCAAGCTGACTGGACTATACGTTTTCCTCTAGTCTAGGAGAAGACCTTCCTACAAGACACGCCGAGGCGCGACCGCTTGCTCAAGGAATCAATAAACGTTCTTCAAATAGAATCCAATTAATAATAATTACTTCATTTGAAATCGATTATGATGAGGGTGACTCAGTAAAGAAACCATGAGGTATGCAGCTTGACTAGTCCTCAAATCCCTACAATGGTCACCAGCAAGAAGATCTTAGCAGAACGCACCTTGCAGACGATAGCCTGCATGATGGCGTCGAAGCCGCCCTCCGCGTTGTCCAGGTTTCCGGAGAGCGCTGCCGAAGAAACGGTCTCCTGCGGTGAGCGAGTTTGCACGGTAAAACCTCGGCCACGACGTTTTAGAGGCTTATCTCCAGCCTATGTGAATTTCTGCTAATCACGCTTTGCATCGGTCATTGAAACTCGAGGACGAAAATTCAGTGAATGGTGATACTCAGAAAACATTAGATTCTCCACACATTTTTTTATACTATATTGAGCCTAAATAAGTATAATGTCAAGCTAAATATGCACATTTTCACTGTATACAGAATTACCAAACAGGACAAATGCTGACTTCCGCGAGGCTACTTAAAAAGTGTCTTAATTATTTTTGGTACGCGCATGTGCATGCCTGCTCATTCATTCCCCACTTTACTTTGTTGTTTTTCCTTTTGATGAGTGGTATAAAACCATCATTTCTTTATTTATTTATTTATTTACAAAAAACCCCGCAACGCCTAAGCATTAGAGCAGGGGAGTGAGATAATACAATCATTCAGGCGTCAGTACACGTCATCACAGTACACTTCAGCAACAAAAAAAAAACAAAAAAATTTGTAGTCAGTGCTTGTGCTTCGCAGTTTTGTTAACTGTCAGCCGGGTTTTTAGTATCTTTAGGGATAGTGAATCAAGATGTAATTAAATAATGGGAAACTTATCGCGTCTCAAAGTCCAAAAACTTCCAACTGTGCGTTAAGAGCCACGCGTGCAAGGTGACGGAAGGTACTCATTTGAGCCCGTTATTGTTTGAACCTTCTCGTTTGTGTGCTCACATAACGACCATTCTCAGAAAGGTAGACTTCGGGATGTTGCTTCTTTGAAGGCATGAAATGATTTTTAAAACGCTACCCCCAATCCCAACATTTTGTCCGTCCGTCCGTCCGTGAGTCTCCCACTACGTTTAGCGGGAAAATTAATATCACAAGGCCAGACGAATTCAGTTTCTCAGCGAAAGTTCGACGGAAAATTGATGTCACGACCTTACGTCACGGGACGCACGGACCAATTCAGTTTCCCCGCTAAATTTAGAGGGAAAATGCACGTCTTGTGACCTAGGCACCAATTCAGGTTCCCCACTAAATTTAGCGGGGAAACATCTCCGTCGCGTGACCTGTACAACCATTAAGTTTCGCCACTTAACTTAGCGGGAAAATACACGTCACGCGACACACCAATTTCCGCACCAATTCCCTTTAATGCATTTCATGCGTTAGAGGACTTTGAAGGTAAGGTCGCTGGCAATATTTTCCTCTCGCTAAATATATGTTGTTGTTGTTGTTGTTGTTGTTCGTGGCTGACATTGGGGAACTCACAGTGAATAGACTGCTGTTCGTCGTCAGGGGCAGCTGATGGTGAAAACCGTACGGTGGCGCACACTGGGTGTCGTGGCATGGGTTCTGAAGCCTGCATATAGGTAGGAAGGAATTCACCTACACACCCTAGCTTGGAAAAAGCCGGCTTTCACATCCGGTGATTAACATCGTGAAACAGCCAGTTCCATGAATGGAATCGGGCAGCAGAGTTTGGTGTGGCAACGCGCAAAGTCTAATAAAATGATCCGCAAGTTGAGGTTGAAGTGTGGTCGTAACGAAGTCAATGGAAAGAGGATATCAGACGCAACAACTTAATTAATAAGAACACTTTTTTTTCTGACGCACGCTGGCTCAAGGACGAACACCATTCTCCGACGTAGGATACCATAGATGTGTATCGATTGATTATTTTTATTTAACTAACCTAGCATTGGGGTATCTTGACGTTTGTTAAACATATTATTCGGTGTAAAAGATTATGTCTGAATGCAAGGTACAGAAATAAAACGACTATATATTTAAAGAATACGACGGCCTCTGATGAAACCAAGTCTTAACAAAAAATACAGTAGTATAAAAAAGTTAAAACTATGTCGGGCACAATTATAATTGTATCATTTTATATAGTTGACTGCATAGCAGATTGTGCACGAATTAAAAAAAAATCTAGTTTTTGTTTGTTGTTGTTTAGACGCTGCTTTTTTTAAGTCCTCGATTTGCGACGGTACAAGCAAACATCTTAATCAACTCACAATTAAAAAAAAATCACTGAAATTTTAATACGTTTTTTTCTTTCGCTGTGAAACTAGTACACGTTGGCCAGCAATTTGGACGTGCTCGGATGCGCGAACCCGCCTGGAACGTTCGCTTCTCCCTTTGTACGCGTGCATTGCGGAAAAGCAGACAAAAAGACCGTAATTCGCGGACATAAAATAGGTTTCGGCGAATTGAGAAACAAGTAAGGTCGTATACTGTAAAAGAAATACGCAAAGGTGAAAATAAATGCTAACTATTGTATTACCACGCACAGCTACTAAAAAAGCCTAGGAGATTTTTTTTTTTTTAGTGTGTGCGTGTTTCTGCAAATGTGAACATGTCACCGAACACCAACATCCCAGAAAACAGAAAATAAAAGGTGTCTTTCCTTTTTTGCATTGTGCAACGAAGCAAACGTAAAGCTTTTCTCGTTCACTTTTTTTTTCTTTTTTTTTTTTTACATTGAATTAACGTTGCGACAGTGCTGAGAAGACACTGCGAACTCTCGTTCCGAACAAAACCACATATAAAAAATTATTAAAAAAACACGTGCATGTTTTTACCTTGCCGGTGTCGTGTCCACGTAGGGCATGACCACCTTGTCGATGAACGAGCCGAATCCCAGTCGGAAGTTCCTCGTAACGTTGAGCATACTGGCCACTGCGGAAAAACCCCGCACCCCATCGTCCCTGGTCTGTCTTGGCAATCGAGTAATAAGAATAAGAATAACTTTTTTATTTGCACGAGAAAGTTTGCCCACTCAGCGGCGTGCAAGGCTAGACAGAAAGGTTAGTACCCTTACGCATGTGCGCCTGCTAGCCCGCCGCTGAGTAACCATGCGCGTACGTTACAGCAACGCCTTCGCGCCAATCCCGACGAGAGGCGACCAACTTTCCAGGTCAAGTTTCGTTCTTTTTTTTTTTTTTTTTAGCAAACGACATTACAGTCACAAGTTTGCCTGCTTCTTCGAAGCATTCTATCAGTTCTACATAGGGCTCCGTGTTTTGGCAGTTTATTTTTCGTGAAATTCGGAGGGTGTTTTTCGGAGTTTATTTTTTATAAAAAATTCGGTGTTTATCGGAGTTTATTTTTTGTAAATCCCCCATTCTCCGAAATTCGGAGATTAATTTCGCAGTGTTTTGTATTAAAAAATATTAAATAATAACCGGGTGCAAACGTATGCCAGATAAAAAATAAAACGCGCTTAATCAATTAAGATTTCTTCAGTTGAATTTGGCGTTGGTGTCATTGGCAATACTAGCTTGTCCCACGGCAAGCATACAAGTGTGGCTTCGTAAACGTCGATACCTTAAAATCAATAAACTGCCGGAGGTAGCCGCAAGGAAGCTCGTAGTCATCCCATCAATCTATCCCGCGGCCGCGCGAGGTGGAGTGGTTCAGGATGTAATAGAGAAGTTTCAACTGCCCCTCTTCGCTATTTTATAAAATCTCTATGGTCCATAGCCTTCACTATTACCCCCAGAAACATACCCTCTCCTTTCTCTAAATCCCAAATCCCATGGCCCAAACTGGAAACCAAAAGAGTAGCTTTTGTCGTGACACGAATGGTACAATGACCTGTTTCCCTGAACCAACCTTGACGAGACAAGCCGTAAGACCCCCTCTTGACAACGGTCCGGGGCTTGAAAGATAATTATGGTGTCATTTTCCCAGGACCATTGATCCTGCGCTGCTCAAATTTTACCGGCGGGTGTTTTTCGGAGTTTTTCGGATTTATCCGAAAACACGGAGCCCTAGTTATACATAGTCCTGAGGCGCGAAAGCATTCACTGCCCTCCACGAGGTCAGTGATACTTAAAACTAAATACACCGCCACAAAAAAAAACAACTCTGTTTTTACTTGCTGGATGTGCATGGTTCTAGGTTTCCCGGTCGTAGCGGCAGCTCTGTAGTAATATGAACTATCACAAGCTTTGTTGAGCGACCCTTGAGGGTAAGACCTACTACGGTCCTCCATGTTGTCTCTTTTATGGTAATTTGTTCTCGGTAAGTTATGGTAAATTGTTCCAGCTGGCACGAGTACATTTTAGAAAGCTTTACCAAACATACACCGTGGCACTAGAACAAAATGAAAGTTAATAAAAAAATAGTCTGGAGCCTGCCGCCACAAGTCCACCCTGTATAGTGTTCCTTCGCTTCGTCTTCCACTGGACGGTTTCCAAGTCAGATCGGGTTATTTATATAGGTATATATATATATATATATATATATATATATATATATATATATATATATGTGTGTGTGTGTGTGTGTGTGTTAGCGTCAATTAATAAATAAAAAGTAACGTGACCTACTTTGTATCAGTAGCGGTAACGGTGACGCCTTCCTTTTATTAGGGAGCTTCCTAGACTGCGTATCCCCTTCCGCTAAGCCTTCCACAGCGAAGAAGCCGCTACTGCGCCTGCGCGCCGATGGCCTTGACCGTAGAGTTGCGGGCATCGTAGCGGGTTGCGGAGACCGTTGCGGGAAGGCGAAAATGATCCACGAAAACTCCCTATTTTGAGGTAACCTAGGTCGGTAACGTGTTACTTTTTTTTTTGCTAGTTACGAGTAACGTATTTCGTTGCTTTGTTTTTTGGTAACGCGTACAACACTGGTTTCATAGTGATGTTTTCTTGCGTTGCCTCCCAAGACGCCCCCCCCCCCCCACCCCTCCCCTTCCATGGGCCATGAGCTCACGAAGGACTGTTCACGGGCCACTGCTGCCGACAGTTAAGAAATGTATGCACGGCATGTACATTACCGTGAAAAACCAAAGCCCTCACACGAGGAAAGTCTATCGCCGCGAAAACAAGGCGAGGGAAGCAGTATCTGCAAAGTCGGAATCTTGGTGCTCAACATTTTGTGGAGACAAACAAACCAGCTTACCCTTTCTCAGTATCCGTGCGTACCCATTGGAATATAGAAAGAATTTGATAACCACGAGGGTTTTGTTGTTGGGTGCTTCCATGTCAGTTGATACAGTGGTGATCGGGGTCATATTTTGTATATCTCTTTATAATATACACTACATGAAAGTCATCTCCTTGGGAGAAGCACTGAGCTATGCATACAATGTGTTTCACGAAACGCTGGCCAAATCGTCCCTGTGAGAAATACGCATCGCACAGAAAAAGAGTTGAATATTCGATCCTGCCAAAGGGCGAACTTAGGAAAAGATACGTTTTTGATATAATTAGGTCAATAGTTAATTAGGTCAATAGTGGGCACAATTGAAAACTTTTAAATCTCCCTACATTATAGAGATATGAGGAATACACAGCCTTTTACTGCGCTCTATATAATATGCTCAATTTGCACGCGTTTGAAAAAAAAATAAAAAGGAAAAAGGGGGGGGGGGGGGAGTCTTAGGGGGCAACGCAAGGAAACACAAATATAGAACTAAGCTCGGGGAACAGCGTTATACCCGTGCCACACGGGCAACTCGAATGCCATTTACAACGAATGACATTTCTGTGATCGGCGAATCAGCTCGCAATCTGTCGCGCGTGGAATGCGCCACGCCCGGAGTGTCGCGCACTGCTTGGCCGTCCGCTCAAATGTCATTCGTTGTAAATGGCATTCGAGTTGCCCGTGTGGCACGTGTATTACTTTCTATACCGCTCAATAGAGTAGCACCGCTCGCTGTACAGCCTTTGTCGGTTGTAGAAAATATCTCCTTGGAGCCGACGTCGTGCGGCAAACCCCTATAACAATGACATGCTAGCTCAACTTCAGTGAAGGATTGTTGCCGTTTCCCTCTTAAGGAGGTCATACGTTACTCAATGTTTTGCCATCACAAGTTAGTTCAAGTGGAGAGTTGCAAAAAAAAAATGTGGAGCATTTTAAATATTGACGTGCAATTGTGCCAAATTTAGAGAAATGAGCTTCGTTTGTGCATTAATAACAAAACTACAATAAATGGCTATGCATATTTTTCTTATATATTCGTAAAACACGTTTAAAGAATATAATGTTTATATAATTTTCGTCGTTTTATATGAAGTAGTTTGTTGGTAAATAATTTGTGAATGTGTCTCTAAAACGCGTTTATTTGACGTGTATCGTAATTTTTTTGGCATAAAAATCCTTATTGTAATTTTTAATATTCTGTGTCATGTTTCACCCTTTCATAAAGTTAATAAAAACAATTATTACGACGTGCGTGCTTCGGTGTGAACTTCACGGCTGTGCAATCTCCACGCATCGAGCTTCGAAATTTGATATCTCCAGAAGAAAATTCGCTACGGCGTTCGCATATAGCTGATTGCTCCTCCAAAGAACATGGCTTTAACATATATTTTTACATAAGTGTTGTAGCGGCGTGCTGAGGCGCGTGCCGGGAACCACGGAAGGCGAAGACGAAGCGCGTGCAGACGGCACGGGACTCACTTCTAATCTGGTCTAATTTGGTTATCGACGTCCTCTTGTAAATAGACCGATCTCACCAGCCAGTTTGACTACGCCACCGCTGCCGCAGTGCATCGAGGGAACTTTAGCCTTTCTGCACGTGTAACAACCTTGCTGGAGCTCTGCGCGTCTGGAGCACGAGACGGCACGAGCCCTCGCATGCGCGGCCGTCTGCTTCCCGTGAACTAAAGTTATGGCGGCGCCACGCATGCGCCGAACGCTTGGTGAGATTGGTCTATTAAAAAGAAACGTAACACAATAAAAAAACAATGACCCGGACCATCATTGCACGATCAGACGTGGAAACACCCTGCTTTATAGAAAGAGTCACCTTGAATGTCGCTTTCGAGTCTTATCAAAAACATCACGAAGCTACCTGGAAGTGCTCAAAACATTAAGTTGACGTTAAACCCTATTATAATTTGCTCTGTTGTTGCGACTTACATATAATGTTTTCGCTGTTTCATTAAAACCGGTTGTGCCAGAAAATGTTTCTTTCTTGTTCATTCTTGCGTTTCATTTTTAGAAACTTAGTTAAGGTTACATCCAGCCATAGTGGCCGGATATAAATTGAGGAGAGCTAATCGCCTTCTGGACTTCTTTTCCGGACATGTTTACCCAGCCAGAGACGAAAAAGAATATATTCTAATGCCCTTGAAAGAAACACTCAAACTTACCCATGTCGTCCGCAAGCTCAGCCACCTTGTCCCTGTGGTCCTTCATGGAATGGGTGAGGTCCATCAGGTAGTACAGGTCCACAGGGTAGTCATCCGCTTGGCGGTAGCGGACCGTGAACGTCTGCGGTGCTCCTGCAAACCAGGTTCGGCGCGTTACGCGTAGCACAGTCTCCAACAATACGACAGACCCATTCGCCAAAACATTTTCTGCGACGGTGCTAAACACAGTTTGACCAGAGACACTCTGGTTTCGGAGAGAGACTAGAAGAAAGGTGCGTTTATTTTTTTAGCCGAACCAATGTGGGTTGGGCCAAAGCGAATTCAGCCATTACCACTTAGAAGACAAAGCGGAAGACTGACGCGTCTACCGCTTCGCGGCGTCCCTCGCCGAGCGTCAGTGTGTTTGACGCTGAGGTTGGGTCGGGGTATCCACGAACCATGACGTCCTACGCGCACCGGCCTTTTCTTCTAGGCAGTATGGATCCAGCACAGCCATAGGAAACGGTCTCGTCGAACGGACCTTCAATGTTGTTGGGGACTAGTCTGTACTGCACATGCAGAAGATCCCCCGTTCCAGTTTCACCGGCACTCCGTACCTTGTCTCAGAGCCAAGCGCACCTTGCCGGGCTGGAGCTGCACGTCAGAACCTGCCTTGTCCAGGGGCTGCGAAGGGACAGGCACAGTGTGAGGATTCCCAAACACTTTATGTATACAGAGGGACACTGTTAGACTTGAAGGGCTATTTTTAGAACTACTAGTGTGGTAAAATTTGGGGCTGCAACCAAAGTGGTAAATTTTGATGGCCCACCAATACCTTTTCAAACTAAAATGCAAACAAAGTGTGCAAAAATGGTAGCGGTGATGTCGGTTTTCTATTGAACTTAAATGTACTTTGATAGAACACGTGCTACCGAAAGCAGTGTACTAATGGAAAAAGCATGCCACTGTTTGCGGTGGGCACCTCACACCCCAGAAGTCACGTACATCTGCAGCATTTTAGGCTTCGGTATACACTGGAGGCCTACGGAACTTATCTAGAATTCTGAACTCACTACTATTTTTAGAGGAAGTGTGTTTGCTCAGAGGTGGGAGTTATACGGGTGCCGTGATCGCCATATGAGTGTAAGGCTCGGCGGACATTAGATGAGGTAATAACCGTCATGGTAAGTCGGTTTATTGAGCAAATTGTTGATTAACTTTTTAATTAATGGTTTCATGGCTGATGTTGCAATTCAAGTATTGACGCCAACTACTATCGGAGGCTTCACCAATTTACAAAATTTGCGAAAAAGCTTCTAAGATATTCATCGATCAGTTTTCGCGTTTTTACTGCCAATTTCAATATTGCGCGCAAAACAAAAAGGACACAAGCCATGCCCACAATAACGCTTAGAAGAGTGACGTAGTCTTTTCCATGATGTTGTCACTATCTCGGCAGCGCGTCCTTGGTGGATGCACCAACGAATTTCAATGCATCTTAGTTCTATCAAAATACATATAAGTTCAATGGTGAAGCGACATCACTGTTGCCATTTTGCATCGGTGAAGAACTATCCGGTCAGAATTGTTCTTACATCTGGACATACGACAGACGAGGTCGACGCGCAGTATGCATTTCCAAACTCGGGAAGCGGACAGTGAAGGCCTGCGCTCGTCGGCAGTTGACAGGGCAGTAGAGTGAAACTAAGATCATTACGTAAGGTGAAGAGGATACGGCGGATGCGTGGATGTCAGGATAACGCCCACTTCAACCGGCTGAAGAGTGTTTTCAGGAGGGAGTTGAAAACCTGACGAAAAGCTCTCACACCGTTGACGCCGTTGGCGAACGCCGGCGTGCTTCGACTACGAGGCGGGCGCCTGAATGCCTGGTCGGAGAGGCTCATCTCTTAAGAAGCGTATTTCTCAGCAACAACAAAAAGTAATTTTCTAATTTTTCCACACGTTGAAGAAGTGAGGTGGATTGAACTTTTGGCTATTTGGAGAGTTGCGGGCTCCTATGTCCACATATATCTATTTCTGGCTCTCAAAAAGGCTGTTTCTGCATAAAATGAAGATTTTGTTAGTTAATTAAAACGCAACAAAAGGAGGCTTTGAAAATTTAATACGTGCAATTTAATTATTAGTTCTATGAGACCTAACAAAGAACGTATTGTGGCTAACATTCAGTACCAACTTGACTAAAAAAATAAAGAAATGTAATAAAATCTCTTCTTTTTTTTAGCTCCAATTTGGACTCAAAAAGGCGTCTTTCAGTGTTTGTATTTTACTGTAAGATAGGGCATGTTATTAAGTAATCAGATGCCCACCAAATATTGTGTGGTGCAAAACCGTTTTTTTTTTACAATGTTTTCCTTATTTACACGGGTTTATGCAAATTACAGAAATTTAGAGTACGATATCAGCAAAAATAAAAGATATATATATATATATATCCATAAATTTAAAAAAAAACTTTTTTAAAGAGTTCAGAGGCGTCTTTATTCAAATTAATTTTTTCCTACACATCCCAGAGACGACAAACTTGCCGCGTCTCCTTTGGCATGCAATGACCCTATTGTTTAATGATGCTCTTGTGAGCTTCGTTCGAAATGTGTTTTGCCTTCTGTACATGGTTGTTTTTTAGATGGTCATGGTGCCTCCGAGTCTTCTTACTGGTGCTAAGCAAACCCCCTGGTATTGGTTGCCGAGGTGGCCTCAGAATGCTGCTAACCTCTTGGAATACTCATATTAACAACAATGTACAATCTGCTAATCGAAGTTTAGGCGACATCCGTCGAAATTTTAGATCTGTTCTCAATAACCTTAAGCGCCTCTTGTAAGTTACTCTTGTCCGTTCCAAATTAAAATATGCGTCTTCGATTTGGCATCCTCATCAATCAACGCTAACTGATTTAATTGAATATGTTCAGAGCCGTGCTGCACGCTTCATTTTTTCTGATTATTCCCGTTTTTCGTGTGTCTCGTTAATGAAAGCTCACCTTGACCTTCCGCTATTATCTTCACGTCGTAGGATCTCTCGCCTTTGTCTTCTTCACAGGGTATTTTATACGCCCATCTTTAAACAATCTCTCTTAAACCCCCCATCATACATCTCGGCTAGAATTGACCATCCTTGTAAGATCGCCCGCCCACAATGCTTCACCCTCGCACACCAGAAGGCGCTCTTACCATCTGCGATTGTGGACTGGAATGACCTCCCCGAGAACCTCATCGGCATCACCGACAGTCGAAGATTTCGGGACGCCATCACCAACTACTTCATGTAAACCCACTCCCCTCTGTAACGCCACTTGTGGCCCTGAGGGTATTATAAATAAATAAATAAATAAATAAATAAACCCCAATATAAGCACCTAACCCAAATGCAAGGAGGTCTTGGATCCTAGATACCAAGCCCTGAACCACATATCGTCTCTGGAGCTCAAGCTGGACGTCCGACCCCCTTCGGCTGTGGAGAATTCCGCCCGCTAACCTGCAAACTTGGGACCCCTTACGGCTGTAGAGGAGTTCGGCTTGCCCGCCCTTGTGTGGATCCTTTTTAGTCGAGTTAAGGTGTGGTCGGGGCACCCGCTGAAGGTGCGTTCGAGGTGGACGCGCCAGGGGAAGTAGTCATAAGTTAGGAGCAGTACCCTTAAACGTTTGCTCTCAAATTATGTAATGTGGAAATTGATGTAAAAAAGTAATTTGTCTATGTTCCTTAATTAAACAGGTGTTTGCGAATATCAGTATCCTCATCAACGGAGGGGAACCTATTTTCTTCGTTACAATAGTATGTTTTAAAACGCTGTCTTTTGCTTCCATTGTACATTACAAATATGGCCAGTGCAGTGGGGCTGTACGTGACGCGTGCACCGGCATAAAACCTGTTCATATAAAAAATACCAGGGTTGTGGGCTGAGCCAGAAACTTTGGGTTCTGCAGAGCGAGTTTTCACTCCCACGTGATTCTAGTTGCGGTGTATGATAACAGACTCAACCGCCGATTTTCCGATGGACATGGTGGGACGACGCTTGTGTCTTTGTTCAAATATGAACCACCAACGGTGCATATTGTTCACTGATGCTCTCTTAGCGGAACGGGCCTAAAGAAAATAAATCATGTTATGGTTTTACTTCTTTAGTAAGCCAACCACGTAATTCAGTTCAATGACAAAGCAAAAGCACATTTCTGGCCTAACTGATTAATCTTCCGCGGTATTGCGTGGACAGCTTGTTCGTTGGTGAACAGGCGGTAGTGCAGAATGTTGCTTAGGTTACCGAAAAGCTGGTATTGTTTGTTTCTTTATTTTTTTGGTGGACATACATCAGCCTGTGGGTGAAACTAGGTCTGATTATTGAAACCTCCGGAGTGTTTTGAAGTTGGTGAGACAAGAGGTCCTCCACAATCTTCTTCTATAAATGAGTCTGTTCTCGGTGCGCAGTAATTAACGGGGTATGACGACCCGTCGTCTGACAGATCTTTCAAAATAGCTCCATGCAATCTGCCAACGACACGGAGCAGCGTCATGGCAGCGGATTGATCTGTGTCCTTGAACGCTCCTCCGGCTGTTATACGAGACAGCGCATCCGGTGCTTCGCCATCTGCCGAGATCGCCAGCGGGAAGCCTCTTATCCCTCTGCCAAGCTTTGTAGCCCTCTCCTATTTACAACCGTACAAGTCGGCTCAGCCATATAGACCCGCCAACCCGATCCCCCAAAGCTGGCAGAAATGAATCAGGTGGTCTTCCCGGTCACAAACTAGTTTTTTTATCGATCACAAGACTGGATGAACTTTGTTTTGTTTTTTTGCGTGCCAAACCAACGCGTACCATCTGGGTACGCCACGGGAAACGGACTCTCAGCCACGTTGCACACCGTCTGCCTAAGCGTCCCTCAGATTGCGAGGAATAACTAAATCGACGGCGGTAATGAAAGTTTGCACCAAATTGCGCCATCAACGTAAGTCTGCTATGTCTTGCAGCAAAGCGCCATTTTTGCTAAGGATTGCGCCACACGTGCGCCGAGGTGAGCTTGAACACAGCAAACAATAAAAGTATTTTATTATTGGCCGATTCTAATGTTCCTAGAAGTAGAAGGCAACGAAAATGGTACAAATATGTATTGCACAGCGCTTCTATCCACTGTATATAGTTTGTTTCATCTTAGAACACATATAGTCACGTACACACGTACTAAAAGCGCAAGTCTAATCTCCGTGTCACTAGTGTGAAGTGCGGGCGAAGGCAACGCCAGGCGAAGAGAAAAAGGGCGAGCATTATAGAAAGACGGGACGGGAGAGGAGGGCAATGGGAGGCGACGGGAGAAAGGGAGAGCACTAGGAACGTTAGAGAGGAGAGGAGGTTTCTCTCCTTGTCCCCATCCTTCCTAGTACTTGCCCTATCTCCCCTCGCCTGGCGTTGCCTTCGCCTGTACTGCACGCAACTAGTGGCACGGAGTATAGGGGTATTCGCAGCGCTTGATTAGTTTAGCCAATGGAAGAGCATCGAGCAAATAGACAACGAATGCCATGGTGTCGCACTTTTAACGCTGCTTGGTGGGTCCCATTCGCTCGTAGCGTCGCCTGCGCATAAGAGATTGCTCTTTAACCCCGGTGGTCCCGTCATCGTCTGAATTTCCACACGCGGTCGGCGATGTCAGGAGCTAAAGGTCGCGAGATAAATTTGCAAAATAGTGGGATATGGCGGCTGCTGTAATAACAGAGACCCGGGTCTTTTACACCTGATGATATCTCTTAATTATCGTGTCTGCCACATGCCTCCGTAGCGTGACTACAATGTACCGTGGCACTTGCGCCGCTCGGGGTCAACCTTTACGGCCTGACGCCAGCGCACACACGTCGAGCTTCATCGCTTTGCACATGAGTGCTAGGAGCAGCGGTTGATGTGTAGGGATGGCAGCGCGTGGGTTAGCGCGATTGGCTCGGAAATTATTCTCATTACTAATACAGATCGACCTTATTTTTTCTTGACTGTAGGCTGACCTTTAATCTTTAAAATCTGGGCCGAGAAAGCAGAAAAAAATAGGTTCTCTATTCGAATAAATACGGTAGTCAGGGCAGTTCGCGTGCAGCAGGCAATCGAAAGGGCAGCGAACTTCGACTCAACTCTAGTTCGAATTCCGCTAAAGCGCAGTGTAAAGTATAAAGCTCGAATGTAGATGTCTTATAATAATTGGGGGTGGTTGTTTTTGCAATTTATGATATTATAATCCTGACTTCGGGGTTCATAAAACTTGAGTTTTTATTGAGAGACGTTCTGGTTTTTGCCTGCATTTTACAGGAACTATTTTTACGGGCTCAATTAACTACTGAGCGTAAAAGGGGGAAGATGAAAGAGGCTTTCTCTCCGCTGAAATGTTGCGCTGTGCTTCATTTTTCTTCAACTGTTTTTCTTTTAATACCCATTGTAAATGGAACCTACTCTGACCTCAGCCTTAGTACCAAAAAAGAAGGCTGTGTGTGACTTTTGCTTCCCATCTATTCTTAGTACAAAAGATAATGGGTCATAGGCTTCAGTATCAAAACGGAGCCCTCAATCATTTTCAGATATGAACTCATTTAGCGACGCAATCACATTTCTATTTTTCTGTGACGTGCTACCAGGTGTTGGCCTCCGCTCCAAAAGTGTAACTGGCTGCTCCGAACCAATATTTTACCTGCTAAAAAACCTGCTACAAAAGGTCCAATGCCGTTTTCATCACTAAAACGGGGTTTTAGTTATGTAGGCTATGGTGCCTTCAACGCGTCTCCGACTGGTGTGCTCACCGCGTCCTAAAAAGGGCTCCTTCGGTTTCGGCCTGATGACGTCATAGAAGTGTCATGTCAGGTTGTCGTAGGCCGCAATCCTGGCGGTGTCACATCAGCGATGGTGGATGTGGCGAACGCCTGTTCTGCTGTAGGTCCCTCTCCAGATTTACCGTCCACGGAAACTTCAGCAGCAAGGAGTTGAGACTCCGCGACGAGAGCGACACTCGCGTTCGCTCGTACTTCTTCGTGGGACTTCTAATACCAACCGCCAGGATCGCGACATCCGACAACATGACAGGTCGGCTTCTGTGACGCCATTTGTTTCTACTTCGAAACCATTGTTGATGTATGGGCGGTAGAGGACGCTAAACACACCAGACCGAGACACGTTCCGAACACCGTATGTGACTGCGTCTGTCCAGGAGATCACAGATGATGGTAACTGTACCATGCTCCATAAGTACGTTGATCACGCAATAAGAAAGTGGATCAAGGCTACTGACTTTCTCGAAACAAGCTTATTTCGCAATAATTATATACCTCTTGGTTCCGTAGAGCTACAGTATGTATATCACTGGACTGCAAAATTAGCAGCTTGAACCTTTGTGACAGTTGTGCTGGCAACTACGGGCAACGGCAGTGCCCTCCCCAAGCCTCTACATATATGCGGGTCTTTAAGTAAACTCCTTACCTCGTACCTGCAAGCTGGCCTTGTTGCATCCTGACTGTTACATGGTGTTCGGAGTCGGATACAAACCCACGCCCATGTTTGTGTAACTGTTGGTGTGCTGGCAACATGGGCCATGGCAGCGCCCCAGGTTGTCAGCACAACTGTTACAACCTTAGCAAGAGGCCAGTAACGCTGCGCCCCGTTACTATATGGTTAGCTCGACAGTGCGGCATAGCACTGAGCTGCTTCCTATACTTGCCATGTTACGGTCCCTCAGGGAAAGATTTATTTTGCTTGATGGCGACTGGAGCCATGTAATTCATTGTCACGTACAGTATAAATGTCGTCGCTTCAATGTACGACCCTGGTCAAGTGATTTATTGGTGGAGCGCTCCAAAGGCAACTAATGTTCTGCATTCGGACCACGCTTAGAATGGCGGTGGGGTGCAGCACACCATAAACGTATCGTGAACTAAATAATTAAAGACATCTAGGGGCATAGTTTCATAGTTTCTCACTTCCCCGGTTCGTTCCTAAGGTATCGATGGTTCAGTTGGTAATGTTACGACAACAGAACTCGCGGCATGCATCACAATTGCGCCTTTCGAAAGACTTGATAGCCATGTAACTTAGGCGACAGGTCGCAGTGAGGGTCCTTAGCCGAAAAATCTAGCCAAAGATGATGGCTTTAGAATTGTGTAGTATTAACTAGCTATGTAAGTGCTTTATGTGTACTCATAGAGTAAAGGTGTGTACCTTATTTTTAGAACTATAGCCCAAACCGAGTATAGAGTCCACAGGGGCAAATATCAGTTGAAAAGAAAAGTTTTTTTTTTGAAAGTCCGCCCCTGGTGCATGTCCGCACGTAAAAATAAATTCGATTATCCAGCCCTACCTTGACAAATACCAACTTTACTAGAAACTTTCATCACACATAAATAACAATTAGCATACTCTGTCATTCACAAAATCCGTCACGTCTCTCATAATGAATTATCTAAAAAAAACAAAAAAACATATGCTTGTATATAGTGCGCACCTCGTAAAATTTCAATTTTTAAACATGTGTAGTGTGCGGACTATGGTCCGGAAAATGCGGTACGTTGTTATTTTCATGATGCATCATGTTGTTCGTTCGGCAGCGAAGATACCAAACTGATGCCGCACGAGTGTTGTTTTTGGACGTGCCCATAGACGGTAGAAGTGTTCACAAAGAATAATTCAGAGTACAAACACAAAACAGATAAGAAAACTGAGGCTAAGAATGTGCTGAATCGACATAAAAATCTAACATGAATTTTTTTTTTTTTTTTTGCATACAGTGATACTTTTTTTAAGTTCGCAAGCCAGAAAAGTTAACAAAATTGACAATACGAATTTAAAAAAGAAGAAAAATAATTTTATATATATATATATAATAAGTCAGAGATCCGTACTTGCGGAGTTGCTATGCTAGGAGTTTATTGTATGTATTACGACAGTTTCGCCGAGAGGCTCGGCTTCGTCAGGAGATGGCACACATGTATGCCATCTCCTGACGAAGCCGAGCCTCTCGGCGAAACTGTCGTAATACATACAATAAACTCCTCATAGCAACTCCGCAAGTACGGATCTCTGACTTATTACATTTTACCGGTCCATTGTTCTCAAACTACTGTGCTTCACCTATATATATATATATATATATTACGAACACCAGACAGTGTTTATGTTGAGTAAAGTATTTATGCACGGTATTTCAGAATGTCAAATTCCACAAATGAAATATTCGCTTTACCAACATTTGTTGACGACACGCTCAGGCTGCGGCCTAAGCCACAAATCTGCCACTTTAAAAAATATACAAATATACAAAATATACAGAATATACACCCCCAGGAGGAGGAGGAATAAATTTTATTATGGCAAGCCTTATGGTGAATTCCGCTCGCAGCTCTCGAGCGCTCGAAAAGCGCTCCATTTCGAGCGCGCATATTCCGCTCGCAATCTGGCTCGAGTTGGTCATCCTCCGCTCGTAGATCTCTGGCAGCACCCGCTCCATGGAGCGCCTTCAACCCCGCCGAACTTGCTCCGCGGGATTTCACAGATCTATCCGGAACTTGACAGAACGCATACGTCATTTCCTTTTGAAATCGACACTGCGCATGCGCGGCGAGGTTAGCGAGGTCGCCGGCCGGACCGGTCGGGCCGTCGAGTTGGATCTGTTCGGATGCGTCGGTTGTTTACGCGGGGTTGTGACGGCTCAAACGCTCCTACCTCGCGTAGACCAAGGGATACAAAGCCGGGACTGGAGCGTTGTAAATCGTAGGCGATGACATCTGTCATCGTGAGAGGAAGAACGAGAAAAAGAACGGCACAGAAAATCCGGAGGCAGACGCAAGGTTAGGCCTGTTCATTCTGCAGCCAATGATTGTTTACCTTTTTACACTGCATGCCGCCGGCGTTTTCTCGTGCAATAAAGCAAGCACATATTAGGCAACGACCGTGCACGTGATGGTTTGTTACCTCTTTGTGTTTATTGAAGTCTTACCAGCAGTCTTATCAGCTTCCCCTCGTCGATTCGGAGCGGGTCCTACGGAGTCGAAGTTCGCCTCCCTCGCGGATTTTGAAAAGCGCTCCGGATCTACGCGTGGAATTCACCATTAGGTGCTGATGACTGGGTGGAGGGTTTCCTCTAGTCCGGGATACCCTGACCTGTGCTGGCCACTTCGGCCTTCTCCACCAGGCTACGCTGGGGGGAGAGGTCGGGGCTGGTCAGCCGTGCCGCCCACTGCTCGCATGCGGGTTGGGGATTAGAAGTAAAGAACGGGGTTAGTTGACACTCCCATACTAGATGGTATAGGGTGCCAGGGTGGGGGCAGTATTTACAAGAAGCGGGATAGAGGGTAGGGTACATGGCATGGAATAGGGTATTGTGAGGGTAAGAGTTAGTTTGTAGTCGTCGGAAGACGGTAGCTTCGGCTCTGGATAGTTGCGGGTGGGGTGCTGGATACTAGGGAGTTTTAGAATAGCGCACGCTAAAGCTTTGCGTATGCAAAGAATAGCGTCGTCGCCACAGCGCATGCTCCGAACGCAAACCAGGTTTTGCGCTTTGCGTGCGCAATTTTAGCGTGCGCTATTTCTCGGAAATAGCGTGCGTACGCAGAGTCTTTGCGCTTCTCCAAGGATGATTCATGATGAGAAGTTGGCTAAAGCCAAGAAGAGCAGAGTTAAAAAAAAATGGCGGCTTCCAGGATTATGTCGGCGGCTGCTTTGGCGGCGTCGTGAGTGCGACGTCGGCGGCATCCTCGCGACTGCGATTTTCAATACGGGACGACATTGTACTCGGTTTAACAACGATCACCGGCAACTTGATGCTTGCGACGCGCGAACATTTCTCGGCGAAGGTACGATGTGCGAAGGTCAGTACACGAGACCTCTCTTGCCGAGGCGACGCAAGCGGACACGACCGGTCAACCGCTCGCGTCGCATTCTCATGCTTAAACAAATCTAAAATGGTACTCTGAACAAAAAACTTGCTTTTTTTTCTGAAGTTACAGCATTTCGTTTGTGAAATACAAATTGTGACTGTATCTTGGTGGGGCTTTTGCATCGCGACGGAGAAACGCTATTCTAAAACTCGCTTGCGTCGCGTGCGCTAATACAAGCGCTAAATTTAGCGCTAGCTTGCCCGAAAATTGCGTACGTTATTCTAAAACTCCCTATTGTTGGCGCCCGTGCCGGTAGTGGGCGAGTATATCGGCGTATTTTTGAAAAGGCGTGGGCTTGAGGTTGTCTTGAGGTTGGAAATCTGCTCCCTTTTAAACGGCCCGGTGTGTGTGGACGCGGGCAACGGAGTGTGCCGCCTCTTTTCCTTCGAGCGATTCGTGTCCAGGGGACCAGACAATATGCATTTTTGGAAGCTGCTTCACTTGTTGTAGGATAGCCAATGCTGGTTGTGATATCCGTCCAATGAGGAAGTTGCGGCATGCAGCTTGGGAGTCGGTGAGTATAGTTAGATACTCTTCGCCAGTGGTGGCGGCTATGGCGATAGCTACTTCTTCGACTGTTTCTATGGATGCCGTAAGGGCCTTGACTGCTGTTAGTTCTTTCCCGTTGGCGTCGGTCACACTGGCAGCGTGGGCAGATTTGTGGGGGTATGGAGATACGTCTGAATAGCGAGTGAAGGGGAAATGGTCGTACTGTGCACGGATGGCTCGGGCCCTTGCTGGTTGTCGTGCCTTGTTGTATGTCGGGTGCATGTTGCGTGGGACTGGTGCCACCTTAATGGATTATCGTATGGCCAGGGGAATGCGTGTCTTCTGATCTTGCTCTTGTGGGGTCGAATATCGTAGCCGGCGGAGCGTGGCTCTATCGGTGGAGGTGAGCTGGAGGCGTATATGTTGTGAGATTCGATAGGCTTCTTGGATTTCTTCCCACGTATTGTGGACGCCTAGTTGTAGTAGTTTCTCTGTTGGCGTTTTAAGGGGCAATCCCAGTGCGGTTTGGTAGGCTTGCCGTATCGCAGTGTTTAGTTTGACTTGTTCGGAGGGTATTAGGGCTAAATACGGAGTACCATATATGCTATCCGGCTAATGAGGATGGCTTGTATGAGGCGAAGAGTATCTGTTTCTTGGAGGCCAAATCTTCGGTGAGAGACGTGATGAATGAGGTGCACGAGTTGTGTGGGAGTACGTTGCAGGGGGAGAATTGTTTGGGCACCCGATCCGTCTTGGGGTATGGTGAGCCCCAGAATTCGGAGGTGGGGTACGTTGGGGACGGGTTGACTATTGAGGCTGAGTTCCGGATCTAGTATGGAGTTGGCGCGTTGTTTAGGTGTTCGTTTGCATAGTGTAAGTAAGGCGGATTTTTCGGGAGCACAGTCCAGCCCCCGTGCTTGCAGGTATTGCTGTGCTACTTGGATGGCAGTTTGGAGGGCGTCTTTGTTGGTCACCTATGGAGCCCGTAGGTGTCCAGAGTGTGAGGTCATCCGCATATATGGCGTGTAGGAAGTTGGGGGTCATTTGTAGTAGAGGAGGTAGCTCCTTCATGCCGATGATGAAGAGTAGTGGAGATATCACTGATCCTTGGGGGGTTCCTTTAGGTAAAGTTTGGAAAATGTCGGAACGGAGGTGTCCGATACCCACTTTTGCGGTGTGGTAGGTTAAGAAGGAGATAATGTAGTTGTAGAGACGTTGGCCGCAGTTAGTAGAGGCGAAACCTTGAAGGATCTTGGTGCGTTATGTTGTCAAATGCTCCTTTCATGTCTAGCGCGAGGATTGAGAATTTGTGGTGATTTGTTAGTTTGTCTATTATGTCTTCTTTCAGTTGAAGAACATCATCTTGGATTGAGAGATGTGGACGGAATCCATACATCGTATCCGGGAAGTAACCGTTTTCATCGATGTGGGTTGTGTACCATATGTTCTAGAAGTTTTCCCACACAGGATGTCAGGGAGATGGGTCGTAAATCTTTGGGGTTTATGTATGAGCGTTATATCTGCGTGTTTCTAATTGGGGGGGGGGGGGGGGGGGGGGCGGGGTAGAGAACCAGCTGTCCAGTGATTGTTGATGTATTGTAGTAGGTTTTCAAGGGCTCTTGGGTCGAGGTTTCGAAGTAGTTTGTTTGGAATTTTATCATTTCCCGGGTGTATAGGTGGTGGTTTTTATTTAGTACTTTTTTTCGGCCGACCGGACGACATACCCCGCTCTGTTTTGTTTAGCCGCCTGACGGCGCTTCGGTCGGGAATGGGGAGGCGCTTTGGGAGTCGAGTGTCGCGTTTCAAGGGGTCCTGTGCCGTTACAAGTTGGAATTCTGCTTGTTTATGAGGTTTTCCCGGTACCGGGGAAATGGCCGCGGGCATGTCGCCGGCCCCTCTTCGTTGCATTTCATGCAGAACCCCGGTTTTCGAACCCACGTGAAAACACTTAACTTGCCGACAAGAGGCTGCTGTCTCAGCGCCGCGTGCGTCTATACCCCTTGACCCTGAGACGCGGGGTCAGACGTAAAAGTTTGCCGGGGAACCCACGGCCGAGACATTAACACGTCACCGGTCGCCAGGTCGTTTGCTGGGAGCCAAAGTGCTTCAGAGCTCTCGGAGTCGTGTCTCGGAACTCTTCCGTGACGCCCAGGGACCAGGCGCTCCCCATATATTCTGCATGTGCCTGGCGTGTCTTTCTTTTTACATTGTTGCATACGGACGTCCGCGGTGGCATAGAGGTGCCTTAGCCGGCATGTCTCGGTGGTTCTTGCCGTAGTTCGCGAATGTTTATCTTCTGTGGCAGATAGGAAAGCCATAAGTCGTATTTTATCCTCGGCTTCTGAGAACCAAGGCTTGACTTATGGTTCACTCTCGGAGCTATGACCTCTCACCCGATTGGTCGGAAGTGCGTTGTGTGTAGGCGTTGTAGTTTGGTTCCTCTAGTCAATGGGACCAGGGTCGACCCCTGATTGGCCTAAACGGGTTCGAGCACGCTGTTTTAGACCCTGGCCGGACAGGGAAATCTTGGAGTTTTGGAACGGGCTCGTGAGCGACTCCACTTCCGTTCAGCTCCCGCGGTGCGCCGCGTTACCTGTCGTGCGCGACAGCGTCTTCGTCTTCGCGGCTACAAGGTAGTCGCCGTCCTAACCGTGCGCGGTAGGACCATCTGACGCCGAGGCGTCCCCTGCAGTCTGTAAGCCGTGCGCGGCAGTTTATTACAGCGCGGAATCTGTTCGCCCTTGTCTTTTATGTAACTACGATTCCTTTTTTTTTTTTATCGAAGTAAAGTTTTGTCGTTCTCGTTAACCCAACGAGTTGTCAGTCGCCTCTGCATCACCACCAACGACGGATCCAGCCCTTTAGCCTCATCCACGATCTCCCGGTCCTGACGGCAACTTCAAGGTGGTCCATCGAGGTCGGGGAAAACAACCTTCCTAACATCTACTGGCGCAGTCGACAGGATCGTGGACTTCGTCGGCACCTTCAAGCATCATCAGGTGCCACCAAGAAGACGACGCCGGCAGTTGCTGCGAGGGAACCCATGGTGACATCCCCATCGACGGGCGGCGACGACACACCGAGAGCGGCTACTAAGTTCAGGTAGGTGGACCCACCCCTCTGTCGCCATGGAGGACACCGTCGTTTTATGCGCGCCACCGTCTTCCGGGTTCCCAGATTACCACTCCACGGAGAGTCGTGTGCTGAAGGCGAGACGTCTGTGCTGTCGGGTTCCCCGAAACGCAGGTCTCAACGAACGTGCCGCGCACAGCCAGACCGGCGTCGCAGATCGCCGTCGCCAATGTCGGGTCGTCCCTTCGTGTTCCGAACGACACTGACCGCTGTTTCGCTTTACCGAGAGTCGGATCGTCATCGGTCGTTTGCAGCAGTGCGCGAGAGGTTCTCAGCTGACTGGCGTCATGACAATTTAGGAAAGGCTCCGCGCTGTCCAACGCAATGTCCGCCCGGGCCGCTACCTGGGCCGCACACACCACTTTGTCGGGGTGCGTTCTCCCGAAGACGTCGGCTCTCATCCCAATCGTGTCATGCCGCGCACCGGTGGAAAGTGCTTCCCATGCGTCTAAGGCAAGCAAGCAGTCGGTGTGCGGGGCGAGATCATTCGTCAAGGTACACATTACCGACACCCTCCCGCACACCTCCTCGAGCGTCGGAGCGTCCGGTTTTATCAGAGACATAGGAAAAACGACCAATATGGCCTTCACCTTTTCACCGAAAGCGGACTCGAGCATTACCGAACCGCTGGGCTCGACCAGCCCGGTCGGCAAAAGGGACTCCCGAACGACCGTGATTTCGGTGCCCGAGTCCAAGATAGGCCGAATCGTCTGTCCGCACGTCACTTGAACGTGCGTCGATGAAGAGGGCGTCGACCGCTCCTTCCATACGCTTGCTACTCTCATAGTCAGCGGGTCCGGCCCAGGTTCATCTAGAACAACGTGTCGCACATTCGCGTGCGACGTCGACGCCTTCGTTTCGCGTGTCCGTGTGCATTCCGCCGCTCGGTGTGAGGGGCTACCACACACGTGGCAATTACGCGGGGGCGCGTGGAGCGGCCTTGCAGGCGGTCCCCCGTCGTGGCGGCGGTTTCCCCCCCCCCCCCCCCCCCCCCCCGCCCCGGGCACTCTCGTTTCTCTCTCTGCTGGGCCTCGAGCGGTGCCCTTCGCTGTGTCGTAGACCGCCAAAAGGTCGGCCATGCCCGCGGGGTCAAGCCAGTCCTTGCCTTCTCGGAGGGTGACGTACTCCCGCGCGCTCTGCCCCATTGACTCCTTCATACGGTTCGCAACCAATAGTGACGACAGCTGAGAGAATTCAGTCACCCCCTTAGCCTCCAGATAATATTGGAGGTAGCTAGCGGTTCTGGTGGCAAACTGCTTCCACGCCTCGTCACGTCTTTTTGACGCCGCGGTAAACCTTTTGCGATACTCCTCCGCCGAAAGTCGCAGTTCGGCGAGCACCACAGACCTCAGGTGTTCGAACGTAAATTCGCCGTCCTTCATGCTCGCGCAGAGATACGCTAGGCGAGTGGCGATCAAAGGGTAAACGAGATGCGCCTGAATCTCGACGGGCACGGCATACCTCTGAAAAAGGCACTCTACGGTCTCAAACCATACCGGCACT
Source organism: Ixodes persulcatus (assembly GCA_013358835.2). NCBI lineage: Eukaryota > Metazoa > Arthropoda > Arachnida > Ixodida > Ixodidae > Ixodes > Ixodes persulcatus. Next base: position 496,760 of record JABSTQ010009298.1, read on the forward strand.
TCGGCGTCGTGGGGAAATTTTGGAATTGCTCCGTGGAGCATTTTGGAATAGTGCTTAAGCGCCTCCCCCCTTTCGATCTCAAGATCCCGCTCGCTACGCACTGCCCTCACCCCACTGCGAGCGTTCAGCTCGGCCAACTTTAACTGAATTTCCATCTGCCAAAGAAGGATTCTTTCCCTCTCGAGTTCTAGGCTCACGTTCGTTCCCTCTACTCGGGAGTTCGACGACGAACCCGCTCCCCTATGCGCCTCCATGTCACTGCTGTCCGCAGCGCTAGGCGGAACAGTGGAGGTTTCACTTCTCGTTTCGGGCATTATGCCTTGCTCAGACGGTGTCCCCCAAAACGCGTTACCTGTCGTGCGCGACAGCGTCTTCGTCTTCGCGGCTACAAGGTAGTCGCCGTCCTTACCGTGCGCGGTAGGACCATCTGACGCCGAGGCGTCAAGTGCAGCCTGTAAGCCGTGCGCGGCAGTTTATTACAGCGCGGAATCTGTTCGCCCTTGTCTTTTATGTAACTACGATTCCTTTTTTTTTTTATCGAAGTAAAGTTTTGTCGTTCTCGTTAACCCAACGAGTTGTCAGTCGCCTCTGCATCACCACCAACGACGGATCCAGCCCTCCAGCAACTAGCCTGATCCACGATCCCCCGGTCCTCGACGGCAACTTCAAGGTGGTCCATCGAGGTCGGGGAAAACAACCTTCCTAACATCTACTCCGGGGTTGTGTTTCTTGTGAGGTTGTGCACTGCGGCTTCAATTTCGGCGATGGAGAAAGGTTCGTCTAGTTCGGGATTGGGGGTACCGGGGTATGGTGGGAGAACTTGCGGTAGGTTTGATGATGTTGCTTCGAGGGGTTGTTTTAGTTCTTGTATGAGGTCTTGCTCAGTGCCTAGGCGGTTGTGTATAAGTCTTCGAAGTTAGTGCGCCGTAGTTGATTTGGATTCTTTTGTCTTTTGTTCTCATGAGGGAGCGGAGCAGGTGCCAGGTGCGACGGGTTTCCAGTGTTCCTTTGAGTTTATTGCAGAATTGAGACCAGTTTTGCTGGCTTAATTGGGAGGCGTAGGTTTCTGCTTCGAGCGTTAGTTTGGCGATGCGGATCCGTAGTTTACGGTTTGTTTTGCGTGTTTTCCAGCGTTTAAGGAGTCCCTTTCGGGCGTCCCAGAGGTGGAGGCGGTGAGCATCAATCGCTGGGTTGTCTTGAGTTAGCGGTAATCCTTTGATGTGTTTGGCGGCTTCGGTGAGGAGCTGGGTGGCAGTCAACTTTCCGGGGGGGGAGGGGGCCGGTCAGGATGGTGACGACCGATGATGATGTTCGCCCGATGGAAGTCCCCCGGGAAGTCGAATAAGAAAAAAAAAACTAAAAGTTGTTCGATCCCGCTGGACACATTACGACGTTGGTAGGTTTATAATGGCCGGTGTGGCCACGTTTATTTTAAAACAAAACGACAAGTCAACGGTAATATACAAAACTTCCAAAATTAAAACCCATACTTTAGTCCCCAGTCCCCAGTCTCAAGAGCCGAATTCCCCTGAGAATCCTCCCGGCACCCCTTTTGTAGACTCGTAGGGGCCTCCTTTCCCTCCAGAGACGGACCAATCCATTCAAATTTCACCACTCCCACGTGGTACACTGTCGCCCAATGGTCGGCGAGCTGTCAGCCAGACGCCCCAACCGCCAAATCCAAATTCTTTCTAGAATCGGTCTCTGCAATTTTCCTAGTCTAGCTGGCGCCAACAGCTAAATTATTACCTCGCGCAAAAAGCGACAATTTCACACAAAGCGGCAAAACCCTCTACACACAGGCACACTCGGTTAGCATCCACAAGCATCCCCAAGAACGGGCCGTCCCGGGTCCGTCCGAGCAGACTCCCGAAACCTGAGACGTTTCCTAACGACCACGGGGGACCCGCTTCGTCCGCTCGGCCGCTCTGCCCCCGGAAACGCTCCCTCCAAAATGCCGATACCAGCCTAGAAAGCTAAAACAAACAATGCCGACGCAACTGTAGAAAGATAGAGTTTTTTAAAACAAATCTTACTTATTTCAAACAAAATCCTTCGTTACTTAACAGTGGCCCATCCTTCTAGATTGTCAACAAGGTCGGTGGAGGAGTTTTCTCGAAATTTTTCCCAGTTGGTTAGTCGGGCCGTGCCAATTCGCTGCTGACTGTTTTTGCGGTGGGGGATTTGGAGTTGAATGATGTAGTGGTCGCTACCTAAGGTTTCTTTCAGGCAGTGGCGTCTTTGATGTTATAGGCGAACGTGAGATCTAGGGAGATGTCTCTTGAAACGGGTGGGGGTATGGGAGGTATTGCAGAGGTGGAGATTACTTTTTTGTATGGCTTCTTGCAGTTGAGTGCCTTTTCGGTTGTTTTTTGAGTTAGCCCCAGGCTGTGTGTGGAGCGTTAAAGTCTCCTAGGACAACGAGTTTGTGACCTTTGGTGCGTTGTCGTACGTGTTTCAGTAGGCGGTCTATTTCAAAGAGAGGTGAGGTGGACGAGCTGTATATATTTAGAATATAGAGGCTGGTTGGGGTCTTCTTGTTGGGCAGCAGTTTGATGAATGTGTAGTCTATTGTGGTGGGGAGGGTATGTGGTTTGGCCGTTTGGGTAGTTAGGACGAGGATGGCCGTTCTGGATGTGGTGTCTGTGGTGTATGATGTGTATCCTCGTAATGTAATGTGGTTGGTGTCATTTTCTTGTAGGGCAATGATGTCAGGTGAGTGCTGCTGTGTAAGTGGAAGCGGTGAGGCTTGTTTTCTTCTGTTCGATCTACAGTTTCATTGCCATAGGAGTAGCGAGGGTGGATGCGCTGAGTCGTCCTTAGGTGGACTGGAAAGTGTCATCGTCGGATAGGACAGTGTGGGTCGTGTTGTCGGGGTCTTTGGGCGCGTTGCGGTGCTTTGGTTTTTTGGGGGCTTTGCGTTTCGTTTCTTTGATGCCTTGGAAGCGTCGTTCTAGGGCAGCAAAACGGGTGTTGATCTGGTTGCCCGTGTCATGTATAAGGCGTTCTAGGCGTCCTGTGTCCGAGGTAGTGGGAGAGGGTCATGTGTGTTTGCGGCCATTGCGGGAAGGGGTGTTTGCGGTGCAGAGGAGGCACGTGATGACGTTAGGAGTTCCATTTGGGTTAGTATAGCTGCTCAATCCGTTGTTCTAGCCTGGTTGCGGTGCGTTTTTCAGTAGCTTCCAGTTGTTCGCGTAGGAGCGCGTTTTCTTCTTTAAGAGTGTGGATGCGGGGGTCGGGAACCGAAGTAGTGGGTGGGGTGGGGTGTGCGGGCAGGGGGGGGGGGGGATTGGTCAAGAGTAGTGAGTGGGGGGGGGGGGGGGGGGCGGGAGCAGCAACGGCTGACCAGCTCACCTGGTGTTGGGTTGAGCGTTGAAGGTGTTGCTTCTGTGGTTGTTGAGGCGTTGACTGGTTTTGGGAGTTGGGCGGGTTGTGGAAGGTCTGCTGCTTGGAAAATGCACGTTCCCGGACACGCGAGGGTGGGGGCGATGGGCGGAATTTTTTTGAGAAGCTCCTTGCTGGCCGCGGGGTGATCCAGGCCGCAGAGTTGGCACGTGGGTGCACAGCCATGGTCAGGTGTGGGGTTTTTGGTGTGGCACTGGGCACATACAAGCGTATCAGGGGTAGGACAAACGTCCCGTCTGTGTCCAAGGTCACCACACAGAGAGCAGCAATGCACAGTTTGTCGATACGGGCGGCATCGTTTGAAGAGGCCGTAGGCTTTGATGTAAAACGGCACATGCGGTCCTTCGAAATCTACGACTGCACAGGTGGAGGCGCCCAGCATTCGTGCATGCAGTATACTGGGTCCGTTGGGTGCGAGAATGTAGGGTAGTTGTTCCGTGGTGGTGCAATGGTCCAATCCGTGAATCACGCCACGGACCGTACCTGGAAGTGGCTTTAGGTATGGTACGACTTCGTGCGTTGTTGTGCCCAGTTGCAGCGCGGTGATTTCACTGAGTGCCGTGGCACAGTTTTCGTCGGGCGTGCTTGCGACAATGAGATTTTGCGATGCTTGGGGTTGTATTGTCACGTAGGCGTTGAACACGTGGTAGGGGATCTTACTTGCCTGTTCAATGCTTTGGGTCATCTGCCGGTCGTTCCAAGCAGCTACGCGGAGTCCTGCGCGAGGTCGGTAGATGATTTTATAGTCTGTGTCAGGGAGTCGAGGCGCCGGTGTGGTTCGTGGAGAGGTCGGCTGAGTGCGGAGCGCAGGAAGCGGGGGTGTGGTTGCTGCTTGTTTGAAGTTGCGGCGCTTTCGTAGCATTTGCTGCCAGGGGCTGAGGGGCGGGATTGTGCGTCCGCTGCGCGCGTCGAATTCCATCGGGTTTTCCGTAGTCGTGTGCGTGTCGGCGGGTGCGGTGTGGTTGTGCACCGGGAGCAGAGCGGCAGCTGAGGCTTGGTTGTGCGTCGGCAGCATCGGCGAGGAGGCGGCGGCAGCCATCTGGGCGGGCGGGAGTAGGCCCGGCGGTGGCTGCCGGCTTGGTCGGTTCTTCAGAGCGCGATTTTTGTCAAATACGTGGTCCGAGATCAACGTGGATGGTATCAACGTGACGGGCGTGGTTGTAGAAAGCCGTTAATAACTATTTAAGGGTGATAAGTGCACTTGAGCAGCCATGAACGGTTGAAAAAGCGGGAGCTCATGCAAGGTGCGTGTGAACTGCGTGGCCCCCTGGTGGGGTCTCCATATGCACCACCAACAAAACAAATGCGACGTCCTTTAATTTCAGAACACCTCTGATAGGGACGAATTTCGTTGTTTTTTTGTTTTTTTCGTGCATTAATAAGAAAGATAGGAAACGCCAGGAAGTCAAGCTGAAGTGGTCTAGTGGTTAGCACACCCACTCGGACAGTGGAAAGGAGGCCCAGGTCTGGGCCCAGGGCCCAGGGAGGCCCAAGGTTTTTTAGAAAATCGAAAATGAAACTTTTGAATCAGATAAAGTCAACCTCTAAAACTTCGGCATCTGGTCCGGACCGCTAGCGCTGTATTTGGACGAAGACTGAGCGTTAGATGATGTGTAGTTTATTTTTTCAAAGATAAAAAACTTTTTTTTTGTGTTTCTTTTTTTTTTTTGTGTGCACGTTGTATATGCAAGGAGTGACTCTCCAATTAGTTTGACAGAAATCGAACGCCGGGACTGTGTGGGCAGGCCTTTATTCATATTAGGTCTGCTTAGTCTATTTTGTCGTAAACAGTCCACAGCGAGTAAATTCATCACGTGACGAAGAAAATAAAGTTCTTCTCCGTCGATGCAGATGCTGATATTAATGAGCAACTGTTTATTTAATAAACACAGGGAAATTACTCCTTTACATCACTTCGCACATTGTATAAATACTTTTGAAGGGAATACTTCTAACCTCAGGAAACTTTCTCTGTCGTCCTCCTCGATCACACCTTCAGAGGGTGCCCTGACCACAGCGAAACTCGACAAACAAGGACCCACACAAAGGCGGGCGAGCGGAACTCCTTCACAACCGTAAAGGGTCCCACGTTTGCAAGGTAGCGGCCGGAAGACTCAACAACCGAAAGGGGATCGGACGCGCAGGTTGGCCTCCACATGCAGGGTAATGTTCAGGGCTCGGTATCCAGGAGCCAAGACCTCTGCGGGCCTTTTTCGGCTGCTTATATTGATTGTAGCAGCATTCTGGAGCTACTTTGGCAACGAATCAAAGACGTTTTTCTTAGAGCCAATCAAAAAGCTCGGAGCCCAAAGCAAATATAAACATCCCAAAAACACGCGCATCCACAAGACAGAACACATTCCGAACGAAGCTTACAAAAGCAGCCATAAACAATACAAGGCACATTCGTAGACAGAATTTATGCACGTAGCAAAATTACTTCTGAAGTGGAGAACCCAAAAGCAGACATGCACAAGACAAAACATCTCCGAAGGGGGGGTTCTATAAACTGAGTGTACCTTTACAACACGAAATCACAAATATATGGTTGTGCTACTCGAAAAAAAAGACGTGGACAGAAAGGTATACACGACGTTTCGGGCGGACGCCCTTCTTCAAGTGACGCGAAAAACGGCAAGGAACAAGCAAGGGTCGTACACGTCACAAAAATAGGGGTAGGTACATTGGCCGGGAGGGAGGGGAAGGCGAAACCGTTAGAAGACGGAGTACAACTTCTTCGCTTGTCATCCAATGCAGTAAATAAATTTTTAAAAAAAGCCGGGACGCGCAAGTGACACGGGATCTTGAACTTGCCTTATGGCGTCCTCCGCGAGAACACGACACCCAGAATGGTCCTCGGGGGTCTCCGGCCGCCACAACCACGACCACCACGGTTACGACGGATGGACGAGCGGTTCGGGATCGGTTCGAGGAAGCCCCCTACTCTGGATGTCGGGTGAAGCGTGTTAACTTCGGAGCCGTTTTGTTTCAAAAGGATTAAGAAAAAAAATACAGTTTTCTTAACAGCAGTAGGGACCAGTTATTGCTATTCGTTTTCAGTGTTAATTCATTTGCGTCCGAGTCCACAAGCCTGCCCAGTGCCGAAACAGCCTTCGCGGGAAGGTTGTTCGCAAATCGACACAAACACAAGAGCTACCCCCCCCCCCCCTTTTTCCTCAAACAAAAGGACGAAACGGGCATTGTGAAACATTTGGTGATGCCTCTCAAACAACCCCCCCCCCCCTTTTCTTTTTCCCCATCCCTCACGGCAACAGCCCTCCTGATGAAGAACGCTTTTGGGACTGGATTTAAGTATTCCCACTATATACAACATGATACAGGTTAAAGAAGCCGAAATGGCGAACTGACGTAATTAATAATGGCGAGAGGAAAGAATGCACGAGAGTAAACGGTAAGGCTTTTAGAGAACAGAAAAGCGAGGGCAGAAAATATATTCCACAAAATCGACTACGTCATAGGAGAAGCGGCAACCCTGCTGGGGTGCGACCATTCGCGGTTACGCCGTCAAAGTCCCGAGCGATCATGCACTCGCGCACCGCAAGTGCCGATCATACGGCTGTGCAAGCGCGCCCGTCGCTTCCCCTGCGGAACCACCAAATGGCCGGGAAAAAAAATATTTGTTTTTAAACGCGTAAAAAAAAATTAGGTCGCAAAAGAAAGCTTAGTGTTGAGACCAATGGGGAATTCTGTTTTGAAGTTGATGATAAGACGGTTTTCCTCTCTCTTTCGCACATGGGAGGAGGGGAAGGCTGATCTGATAACACAAACACGCATGTTTAGCTCAGTATGGCCGGAGGTCGAGAAATGGTCAGCTACATGTTTGGATTGTTCTGAAGGAAGGTATCCTGACAATCTTCGGGTGACCAGACGGCGGTGTTCACAGAATCGTTCGTGCAGCCGTCGGTCTGTCTCTCTGATGTAAAGAATGTCAGGGCAACTCGGGCAGGAAATAGCGCAGATGACATTGGCCGACTTGCAGGTCTGGTTGTCGGGAATTTTGAGTTTAAGCTGTTGCGGGGAGCCAAGGTGCTTCCAAGTCAGGCATTTGGGAGCATTACAGGGCGTGGTTCCAGGTATGATGTTCCAGGTATGATGCAAACCTGGTCTGGGTTGTGTTTCGCCTTCAGGCTACTTTTGGCAAGAAGAGTGCGAAGGTTGGTTGGACGGCGGTAAGCGCCGGAAGGGGCCTTGAAAATTAGTTGGGAGATGTGCAGGTGAGATGTTGCAGAGAGGAGTTCGTGTGCTAGTTTTGGGACTTTAGTATGGTACGTAACTATAAGGGCGTTCTTTTTGTCTTTATTACGGGGGTCTGCGAAAATGGAGTCATGCCTGGTAATGTCGAAGATCCGTCGTTTAGCCCTCTCGAGCAAGTGAAAAGGGTAGCCCCGGTCGACAAAGAAAGAAATCATTTCGGTCACTTCGTTTATAAAGTCAACAAAGTTGCTGCATATGCGCCACAGGCGGAGGAACTGTGAAAATAGAATTGAGTCTTTTTGAGATCGAGGGTAGCAGGAGAAGTAGAGCAGGTAGCTGTGGGAGTCGGTGGTTTATGATGGACGGAGGTTTCAAAGAGGCCCTTGTCCACTGATATGTGGATGTCCGGGAAAGTCACAGATTGCGAGACATGATGTGAATTTTAGAGAAGGGTGCGCTTCCGAGAGGCTCTGATCCAAGTTGGCGACGGTGCTGGGGGATCCAAATCCAATTATGTCGTCGATGTAGCGGCCGTAGAAATCGGGGTGCGGATCGGGGAGGGAATCAAAAAGGTCCATTTCCACATACCCCACAAAGAGGTTAGCGAAAGAAGGGCCCATCTTTATGCCCTTTGCAACCCCACATTTCTGACGGGAGGAAGAGCTGCCGAACTGGAAGTCGTTTAGGCTTAGCTGCAGCTCTGCAAGGCGGATAATGATGTCAGAGGGAGGATCCAGATTTTTTCTCCGATCAAGAAAATGTTGCAGTGCCGGAAGGCCGTATTGGTGGAGAATGACAAGTGTAAAGGGAGGTAACATCCATGGTGAAGAAAACGGAGTTAGGCGCCGCGTGAATCTATGAAGTTATTGGAGGAGATGCGTGGTGTTTTTTATATAGCTAGACAAAGTCTGAACGATAGGCTGCAGGATAGAGTCCACAAAATCGGATATGTAGGCAGGGCAAGAGATGCTAGAAGCAATGGGGCGAGCGGGGTGCCGACCTTGTGTATTTTTCGGAGAAGATAGAAAGATGAGGGTTGGGGAGGATTCAGATTAGGGCGGCGGGCGGGAGAGGGCAATGCGCGGGTGTCAATAGCATGTTGAATTGTGGATTTAATTAATTCTTGGTACTGGTCGGTGGGGTCAGACGGAAAGGGTTCATAGAAGCTGGAAACAAAGTTGGCGATGGGCTTCCTCCCTGTATGTCTTTCCGCCACACCACTATTGCACCACCTTTATCGGTCGGTTTGATCACTATGTCGTTACGTTCTTGGAGGGAGCGGAGGGCAGTTTCTTGTTCACCGCTGATGTTGCGAGCGAAGTACACGAGAGACGGAGATAACTGTTACTGGATGTTGCGGCAAGCGCGCATGCTATTGTCTGTCTCAGGGTGCTTCGACACTGCAGGAGTCCAGATACTGGGCTTGGTGTTGATAAGTTTGAAAATTCTGCGTGTAAACCCAGAAGCAGAAGGTTCTTTAGAGAAGTGAGCATCCAGAAGAAGGCGTCGGAAGAACTGCTCGGATTCCGCGTGAAGAGTGAAAGGGTCAGGAGCCCTTCAGAGGTTAGGAACGAAAGAAAGACCTTCGGGAAGCAAAGAGCGCTCAGGTAAAGTAAGAGGTAGGTCGTCCGGAATGGTCATTACTAGGGTGTTCGGGAGATTCAAAGGCTCATGCAAAACTTGATGGAGGAAAGGGCGAAGTTCGTTGAATTTGGTCGTTCGCAGGTCCGAATAAAGAAAAGCATTCAGTGCCCGGATCCTATCAGTGGTGATGCGGGAGTTTGTACGGAAAGGAGGAATGTCGATGCCTTGCAGGGTGGCCCTCGTGCGTGCAAGCCCATCACGGAGCTCAGCGTAGTGCTTCAGGTGGACTTTTAGATGCGCCTTTATTACCTGGAAGGCTGCTTTGTCGAGGATAGGGTCAAGTTGTTTCTTTAGGGGTGGGTATCGGAAGTGTAAACCGGTGCGAAGTCAGAAGCCCTTGGGGATGACTCTATGTCTGAGACAACGCTTTAGGTCTAAAAATGCAGCATAGCTAGAAACTTTTGTGATTTTGAGGGTGAGCGTGAGCGCTTGGAACGCGAGATAAAACTGGTGGTGTGAAGTTCCAGGGAAACCGGGAGGTGGATTTTTCAGTAGTAGAATAAAGTTCTGGAAACGAATAAACAAGGAATGAAGGGAGCTGACACTCACGTTAGACGAGGACATGGAGGTAGCAAGACAGCAGGAAGTATAAAAGAGAATGAGGGCGCTGCCGAGCACAGTGAGCTTAAACACTAAATTGCAAATATATGGTTGTGCTACTCGAAAAAAGACGTGGACAGGAAGGTATACACGGCGTTTCGGGCGGACGCCCTTCTTCCAGTGATAGACTTGAAAAACGGCAAGGAACAAGCTTGGGTCGTACAAAACACAAAAATAGGGGAAGGGGAAGGCGAAACCGTTAGAAGACGGAGTACAACTTCTACGCTTGTCATCTATTGCAGTAACTAACAAAAAAAAATGCCGGACGCGCAAGTGACACGTTTTTTTCCATTAGTTCCTTCCCTATAGGACGGTATACTTTGGAAAAGAGTGCAGAGTTCATGACTTGCTGTGTGGGTCTCTGCACGGTTTAGTCACTATAGTCGTCTGCACTGCAGTACACATCAGTATCACAGTCATAGCTTCGAGGTGGCGGTTCCGACACAGATTTTGAAGTGTCGCCCGGAGCAGCCCGCCGATCAATCGGACTGATGTTTCCTCCTTCGGCAAGTTAATCCTGGTCACGAGCACCTTCTTCGGCGCTCTCATTGTCCCAGTCGTGGGCGTCGTCCTCATATTCACGTCGGGCGTGGTAGTGTTTTAGACGCACCACGTTTACAATGTCCCTTTTCTGGTCTTCACTCTCCCAGTTGTTTCACGCAGTTTGTTGAATGAGCCGATAAGGTCCGCGACATCGATGCAGAAATTTAGTTGTTCGATTCCTCACCCTTGTTGGCGACCTTACGTAGACCAAGTCACCGGGCTGGAAAGTCTGCTCACACCGCCTGCTGTCGTAGCGGTTCTTTTTTTTTTTTTTGCCTTGGTTGCCCTCTCACGTGCATCGACAATCTATGGGGCAAGTTTCAACCTATGTTGAATAATGAACACGTCAAGATGAGCATCCTCCAACCATTGGAGGTTCACTGCGACGTCCACCAGTAGGGTAGGTTCGCAACCATTAAGCAAAAAGAACTGGGTGTACCCCGTGGTCTCGTGTACCGATGAGTTGTACGCGAAGAGTAATTAAGGCAGGAATTCATCCCAGTCACTGTGGTTTGACAACAGATACATGCTGATCATGTCAGCCAGCGTCCGATTAAATCGTCCACACAGGCCGTTGGTCTGCGGATGATACGCCATCGTGGTGACGTGGTTTGCCCCCGACAGCCTGAACACCTCTTTGGTCAGGTTTGCAACGAAGTGCTGACCCCGGTCCGTGATCCGGGTATCGGGAGCCCCGTGACGCAACACGACACCCTCGATGAAGCCTTTTGCCGTGTCCCCGGCCGTAGTCGTAGGTAAAGCCACAGCCTCGACCCACCTTGAATGGTAGTCCGTCATCACCAAAATGTGCCGATTCCCGCTCTTGCTTTTCTTGAAGGGGCCCAAGAAATCCCTTCCCAACCGGCGAAAAGGACGACTGACCGGAGGGATGGGCTGTAGTAATCCTGCCGGCTTTTGCGGGGGTGCCTTTCTTGCTTGACAGTCCGCGCATGACAGGACGTAATGCGCCACATCCGCAAACATTCGGGGCCAATAGTACCGACTGCGCACTCTCTCCCATGCTCGCCCCACTCCAAAGTGGCCCTCCGTAATATCGTCATGACAGTGCCGGAGAATTTCGGTACTAAGGTGCCAAGGGAGAGCGAAAACAAACGCCTCCCTTCGGTCCCTCTCGCTCGACGGTACAGCACCCCATCTACCATCCATAAAGCCCGTGCCGTTCTTCTCATTTTCCTCGTCCAGGGCGATGTCGGAGGCTGATGTCAAACTCCTGCAGCAGAAGCGGCCAGCAAATCAAATGTCCGTTCTGATTTTTTTTACATTCATCAGCGAAGCAGGGCTGGCTTCATCGGTTATTACGGTGAATGGGCCACCAAAAATATACGGACGAAATTGGAGACATGCGTATATACTACAGCAAGGCATTCCTTTTCCGCTGCGCCATAGTTCATTTACGCTTTGTTGAGATGTCGGCTTGCATAGGCCACGACTCTCTCTTGTGAGCCATCCTCCTGAACAAGCACCGCGCCGATGCCGTAATCTTATACCGAAATCTTACACCTAAACTCTCGAATTTCGTAGATATTCTCTATAAACATCGCCATATGTTACCACCTAGCGTTAAACTCTTAATTTATAATGCACAGTTCAATTCTCGTATATCCGATTGTCACCTATAGTGTGGGCAACCGCGACCAGTACAAACCTTAGTAACCTTTTTTTATTGGTGAAGAAAGCAGTCCGAGTCCTAGCCAATGCGTCGTATCACGCACACACTGATCTCTCTTTTTGTAAGCAAAAGAAATAAAAATACCAGAATATTACAAATATGCGGCATCCCTGAAATGTTTTAACCACCCATTACTGCGGTTTTCTAGACTAAGTGTTAAAAATATGGTATATAGGGTACGTAGCGCCGACACCTTGAGAGTACCTCGTCCTAGAACAAGCTATGGGCGTCAAATGGTACAGTATACACTGTCAACCGTAGTAAACTTTTTTAGACGACCAAAATGTTTGTATTGATGCACTTACCGAGAAAACAATACGCAAAATGTGCATTTCTAATTAAACTTTTCTCCTACATGGCCACTGCCTGTTTCTTTCCGTCCTTAAAATGTTGTGTTGACATTTTCCCGCTTGCCGATCTGCCGTTAGGGGGCGTGGCTTCGTCAATCTGCACCTTTTTGCAGCTTTTTTTCCCTGTCTCCGTCACCCCTATGTAAGATGGAAGTAAATAAATAATTGAATTGATGCGTCTCTGTGAATCTAGGTTTGTTTGGACGGGTCGAATTGACCGAGAACAGGGGCGTTCTTTAGCTTAGACTTTAAAGTGAACATTGCCTGGTCACATTCTTCACTCCACAAGAAGGAGGCATGCTTCTTGGTAAGGTCGGTCAGATGTCGAGCCATTTTTGAAAAGTCTTGAATGAACCGGCGGTAGTAGTTACAAATAACCAGAAAGCTTTGAACTTGGTTTTTGCTCTGGGGTGTCGAAAAAATATTGAACTGCGGCCACTTTCTCGGGGTCTGGCCGTATGTCAGAGCCACTGAGCATGTGTCCAAGTTACTTAATTATCTCGGCGCTGGCGAGCATACATTTCTTAGGATTTAGCCTTAAGTTGGAGTTGTGCAAAGCCTCAAAAACTCTGGTCAGGTCATCAACATGAGAGGAGAGAGTTTTCAAAAATATTACAATGTCGTCAGCGTAGGCCAGACATAACTTCCACAGGAGGCCGCTGAGAGCCTTGTTGATCATCCTCTGGAAGGTTGCGGGCGCGTTGCACAATCCAAAGGGAACGACGTTAAATTCGTAGAATTCGGGGCCACAAGTGAAGGTGGTTTTGGGCTTGTCTTCTTCCTTTATTTCCACCTGCCTGTACCCAGACATGAGGTCAAGTGTTGAAAATAGGCCTCTCTCTGAAGAACGTCAAGAATGTCGTCCATCAGGGGAAGCGGGTGGACGTCTTTCTTGGTCACTGAATTTACTCTTCTAAAATCAACACAAAAACGCCAGCCTCGGTGGGGATTTCGCACGAGCGCTACAGGTGATGACCATGGGCTATGTGATTCCCTGATAACTTTATCCCGGAGCATCTCCTTGACATGATCCTCACCCACTTGTCTTTCAAAGGGTGACTGACAATAAGGGTACTGCTGAATTGGCATCACATCGCCGGTCTCGATCACATGCTCCGCAAGATGAAAACGCAGAGTGGGATTGTCTCCCCCCTTAAAGAGGTGGCGGAATTTCCGAATAACTTCGAGGAGCTCGTATTTTTCTTCTAATCGAAGGTGTGAACCATGCTCGACATGAAAATCGCTAGCCTCATGGTTTTTCTGAAGAACGGTAACCCCAACCTGAGCATCCATTATCGACGAAGCCCGTCCGATCTTCGTGTCCCTGTGGATAATTATGCTGGTCATTGTTGGATTAGCAACTCTAACGAAGCCCGCCCCATTATCTATATTTGTGATCGTGCGTGCTATCTGGAGTCCGCTTTTCAATGTGGAGTTGGGTTCGACCACATGCACGCCCTCATTACGAATGGTCACGGGAAGGACGATTTCACAGCGGGACTGAATGCTAACTTGATTGTGACTTCGCGCCGGCACGGGCTCGTTGTCGGTGTGGTTTGGGACTTTTTTTCAAGTTCGAGCTGATAAGCTTCATCTAGAATTTTAAGTTTTTTTTAGGGAAATCTATGAGAAGCTGCGCCTTTTGGCAGGACGACTATCCTTCCAAAATTTCATATTGACAGTCACTTAGGACCAGGAAAGTCTCCTGAATTGTTACCCCCCCCCCCCCCCCCCCCCCAAAACTGCGCCAATACCTTGATAAAAAGGTGAGGAGAACTCACAGTTTTTGAACTCTTCATTTTGGAGGCGAAGTTTGCCGACACGGTGTTGACAGCCGATCCCGTATCGGCAACAAAAGATGTCTCCACGTCTTCAACTCTAACCGCCACAGTCAACAGTTGGTTTCTCCACAGCGTTGAGACGTCAGGGCCAGACCCGCCACCTAAGTCCGGCCGTTGCCGTTTCCGGCTGGTCGGTGGGAGGTTGTCATGTTAACACCCCTTCGGTTGTCGTCGTTCGCTCGTGCGTAGCACTGTCGGGCGATATGCCATTTTCTTCGGCAGTACGAGCAGAGTGGTCGTCCGTCATCGGTTTTCACTGTTCTTAGCGGCCATGACGTGAGGCCGCAGGCGAGCTTACCCTCAATGCTCCTCAGCCGGTCCTGCAGAATCTGCATAGACGTAATGATGGTTTCTGGCAGCGGGTCTGAAGAATGCACTCGAGGAACCGCTGGCTCTTGAGGCTGCGTAGCGGTCAGGTATGCTGGAAGCACATAGGGCCTCGGACCGACGGTGAGGCTCTGCACCGCCATTGTGTTAGAAATTTGACTAGCGGGCAGCAGACCGGCAGGAGGTGTCATCGGGTAATGAGCCTGCAGAGCCGAAGGTGCAGTGGCGTTAGCTTGGGAGGAACAGGTGGTAGTCCAAATGGGCTCTGACATCATGCTGGCCTGGTTCAATCTCAGCAGGGTCTGGAGGAAGTATACGCACGTCGTGGGGTTGGCCAGGATCACTTTCTCAATTACCTCCGATCGCAGACCGTCGGAGTCGGTTTTTCTCTTTCACTGTCAAGTCGACACTGGCGCACAGCTGTAGAACGCCATACTAGTATTATTCGGGCGATTCAAAGGGAAGCTGTCCGCTATTGTGGAGTCGAAGGTGGGCGAATTTGATTGCGTGCCTACTCCTGAACGACCGCTCCAGGAGGGCCTTCCACTTGTGCCACGTGGCTGATGCCCTCGTCAAAATTTGCGTGGTGTACCATTTTCGGGCATCACCATTCAGGGCCCCATAGAGGCATTTTACTTTTACCTCGTTGTCCCAATAATTCAGCGACGCGACGTGGTCGTAGCACGTGATCCACTCCGCAACAGATTCCTCTGGCGACCCCTTGAATATCGGAAATCCGATGAGTGGCCGAGTTTGTGTTGGGGCCATCTTCCCAGCGTCACTCGACGAATCCGAGTGGCTCCTCAGGACGCGTGCTGGTTGCTATAGCTGAAATCTTACTTTGAGGAGCTCGTCGAGCCGTGTGCCCCGGAAGCAGCTGTCAGACGGTCTCAGACACGATGGCTTGTTGATCCCCGAGAATCGGGCGCTGGTCAGGAGACAAAGTCGCAGAAATCTCTTCTTACTCGAGGTACAGACCACTCTCGATTTCTCTGCATATGGTTTCATTGCGGTTGATTGTTACCCCGCACCTCCACCACTTTTGTCGCGTAGTAATTGGGGTCATTACACATCTTCGTTCGATTAGTCCAAATAAAGGTTTATCACCCAACTGACATAAAGTGAAGTCTTAGAATACACACTAAAGAAAGTACACTTTTGGGGGAATATTTCTAACCTCGGGAAACATTCAATGCTGTCCATCCTCGACCACACCTTCAACGGGTGCCCCGACCACAGCCAAACTCGACAAACAAGGACCCACACAAAGGCGGGCGAGCCGAACTCCTCCACAACCGTAAAGGGTCCCAAGTTTGCAAGTTAGCAGGTGGAAGACTCCACAGCCGAAGGGGATCAAACGTGCAGGTTGGCCTCCGATGCAGGGAGATGCTCAGGGTTTAGTATCTAAGAGCCAAGACCTGTTTTAGGCCTTTGGCGGCTGCTTATATCAAGTTTAGCAGCATTCTGGAGCCACTTTGGCAACCAATCACAAAAGGTTTTCTTTGAGCTAACCAAAAGACTCGGAGTCTAAAGCAAATATAAACATCCCAAAATCAAGCGCATACACAATACAGAACACATTCCGAAAGAAGCTCACAAAAGCAGCAATAAACAATACAAGGCGCATGCGTAGACAGAGAAGTTATACACGGAGAAAAACCAATTCCATAGTGGAGATCCCAGAAGCAGACATGCACAAGACAAAACGTATCCGACGCGGGGCTTTATAAACTAAGTGTACCGTTACAGCGTTCACGTTCGCCCCCATTTGGGGCCTCCCGACTCCGGCAGAAGTCATGAGCCGTGCCGTGGAGACGAACGATAAAAGCATGAAGTAAAGCTTGACAAACACTCGCGCTTGCAAAACTTCGCGACAATATCGAGCTGCCAGTTGGAGACTTCAACAACGTTGCACTCGCGATTTCTATCCAGTCTAAATTTATTTTATGACGTCGTATAATATTAATGTCTTAGGAAACTCATCTCACTAAAGCACTTAGAGACATCAGGCATGTGTTTGCGAGAACAATAGGGGGCGCTTCGAAAAACGCGCGCAGTGCCTCTCGCGACGTTACTGGCGTTCGACCGTGAGGCGTGCTCAGCAGCATGCAGTGTCTTGCAAATGCAAAGCACGCGGCGAAACGTGACGAAGGACGCGAATACAACGCGTTCGCCAATGCGTGGAGGCACGAGTGGAGCGAAGAGTCGAAGCAAAGCAGGGGTACGCGCGTCACGTTATTTCAAGATGGCAGCGCCCATGCGTGAAAAGGTCCATAGCTGTTAGACTGTCGGCCTCATCAAAGGACTCTCAAGACTCCCAGAGTAAGAGGGCCTGGACGAAGCTAGGAAACATCGATTGTTTGTCTTCGCACGTGGGAGGAGGGGACTGTTTGAAGTAACCCAATGCTGATAGCACGTGTTGACAGGAAATAAACAAAGAAGCAGCGTGGGCCGAAATGGAGGGGAAGCACCACCCAAAGCTAAGAGCTAGAGTCAGAATAAGCTCTTTCACCTGCTCTACAGCAAAGAAAAGGAAGAGCGTCGTGAAACAAAACGACCTCATGTCACCTCTCTAAGAAAGGCACACACATAGAATAAAGACCCTATACGGAGAGGTTGAGGGAGAGGAGGAAATGAAAGCGCGTGGGGACGTCTGAGCGCCGAGCTCTGATTGGAAGGATTAGTGGGTAGACACAAAGGCTAGCTGCCTTTGTCTCTGGCCACTGTCTCTATCTAGTGAGAGCCAACAAGAGCGGCGTCTGCTCCTCACGCATGGCCGGGAATTCAAACGTCGAACGTCGGCGTTTGAACGCTAGGCTGTGCGCCAGAAACCGACGACGCTCTTGTTCGCTTTGAGACAGCGGGTAAAGACAAATTCATGTAGTCCTTGAGTTTACACACTATCTTACCACCAATCAGAGCTCGGCGCTCTGATGGCCCCCGCGCACTCTTATCGCCTCCCTTTTCTCAGCTTCTCTCTGTACAGAACACGGACCAAGAGGTGCGTATAGGGTTCGTTCAGAAATAGCCATAACAAAATGGTCTCGTAGCACAGTTTACGATGCCTCAATCGGTATAGCACGGGCCGCAATTACTACCGCCGCTGATATTGAAGCAGGGATGCTTACCGTTTCCTGGATCATCTTGGACTGGGGATTCTCGATGGCATCCTGGCTGCAGCCGCTGTCCACAAGCATCTTTTCGGGGGCACATCGTTCCAAACCCCGAGGGAAGTCCTGGTTCAGACAACGAAAAAATGTCAGTGCCCGGTCCAAACACTGACTCCCATCTCACTTGTGTCAATGCGGAGAGCAAGTCGTCAGCTTCTTGGCAGAAGTTATGGTGACGTCAGAATTACGCCGAGCTCTGATTGGCTTTGATTGCAAGGAAAGTGGGTGGACCTCAATGCTAGATGCCTCGAGGTCTACCTGCTATTTTTTTGTTTTTTCAACCAGCCAATAGGGAGTATTCACTGGCGGCCATAGCTGTGTGCGCGACTGCTGAGCGCGGGCTGACGGCGAGCTTCAACAGTTCTTTTACCACGTGCATTCCACACCATCAAGACTGCCGGTCTTGGCAGCCTAATAATGTGAGTTCGTTCTGAGCATGCGCTCTGAACACCGCCCTCAAATATGACCTCCAATGAATACTCCCTATAAGAGCTTAGCGTCCTGACATCATCGTAACCCCTGTGCAAGAAGCAGACGAACTTGCGGTCTGCTGCATAGACCCTTTTCAGAAGTGCGCACCACCTAGTAGCTGGCTTCGCCAATTATCGAGTTCGCTGTTATTTAGGCACGTAGTCTGAGCACGCATTGGACACGAGTGCTACGTCAGCGTTCGGTGAGGACTCGGGATCCAATCACACGCCTCGTGCCCAAGAAATGGCGGCCGCCAGTGTTGCTCGATGAACTTTTCAAAATCGTCTTGTTTTTCGCGCTGTTTCCTACGATGAATCCCCACCAACTCGCCCAACTATCCATTCTCCTATAAAATGAGGTACTCTGTTTCACGGCATCGTTGCTTGTGGCCTCGGGGCGGCCGTAATGCTCCGTACAATACGGTACATTAGAGGCGAACAAAATTGCTCATCGCGCGAAATTTGTGTCACACGTATTTGACCCGTTTTTCACTGTTTCCTCAACGTAGCTTGAGGATGTAAAATTTTAGCGCAGCGCACCGTGTGTCGGAGCGAACGCTCTAGGCTAATTGCGCACCTGTTGGGTGCACCAAGCGCACTGCGGCTGGCGCAGGCATTCTCCGCAGCTGGAACCGCTAGATGAGCACGGGTTGGAGCGCAGACTCTCGGGTGCCGGAGGACTTTGGACGGGCGAGGACTCCGTGTCCAAGGCGCAGCAGGAACGCCACACCAGGACCGCGAGCACAGGGAGCAGGAGCCGCGATGCAGACATCGGCTGCGCCTGCGTGGAACATATATGCGGCCTCTCGTAAACCAGGATTAGGATTTGGTTTGTTCGTTATAGGTAACATCATCATCGACATCATTTACCCGCGCTTTATGGTGTCCCCACATAGCTGGCAGACCTTGTGAGGAATACGCTTTCGGAGAAAGAGACAGAGAGAAAAAAAAAACCAAAAAAACGGGAGTACTATATACCAGAGCTCATTAGATACACTTTTCTTAAATGAACCCTGAAATGATTGTCCAGCTTTTTCCAAATGACCCTAATTCATCTTCAATGTCTATATAACCCGGAGCAGGAGTCCGTTTTCGTTTTATAGCCTTCAGTGTTGCACGCAAACAAAAAAAAAAAAAAAAGTTGAAAACGGAAGTCTACTTTCCTCCTCGACTCGACCGGACTCGGCCACCAACATGTGAAATCACGTGGCCGTGACGTAAAGTGTGCTTTTATACCGGAAACGGAAGTTCTCCCAGTCGAGCGAGGGCGCCGCGTTGGACGCGAGCACTGCGTAACTCGGACGTGTGTGCTCGTCAACAATCACTCCGTCGACGAATATTCGAATTCGCGTCGGTGGCCAATGAGTGCCGTGACGGTACTTAGCATCGCTTGCGAACGACAAGTTCCATGGTGTGCTTAAAAAGCACGGTGGAAGCTTAAGGCCCTTTCACACACTTGCGACCGAGTACGACCCAGAGAGACCAGACCGGTTTTTAAGCCTCTTGCGATCTCTTAGGACCGGATGCGCTACAGCGGAGCTGGTCCTAAGAGATCGGTCTGGTCTTTCTCGGTCGTACTCGGTCGCAAGAGTGTGAACGGGCCTTTAGAGTCACCGTACCGCTGCCTGAGCACTTCACGACCACGTGATTTCTCATTTCGCTTTTGAGCTGAGGAGGAAAGCTAAGAAGGAAGAGTCGAAAATCATTTCATGGTCCCTTTAAACATTTCATTTTTTTCATTTTTTTTACGGAGAGTATGCTGACCACACTGACGGTTGCATCATTAAAGCCGCAGTCCCACTACGCATGCATCATACAATGATACACGTTGTTCGCTGCACATATGATCACAGCAGTAACTGCGGACCAGGGTGAAAAAAAAAAAAAAACTTAAATCGTGATTTAAATTACACCGCATTCATTATGAGTATTTAAATCAAACCTTTCTCATAGGGATTTACCCCCCCCCCCTTTTTTCCCCCACTGCGGCCTTGAGCCATCCTTGTCATTAAAGGACTTCAATCAATCAATCAATCTCATAGAGATATGTTTATTTGCCGTTTGTCAATAATTTGACGTTCTTTTTTGTAATTACATCAAAGAATTACCAAGTAAAAAAAAAGTTATAGCACGCTAAACGCGAGCAAAAAGTGGTGTTCTTGTGAGCAAATCACAGCGCGCTTACGTTCTACCTTCCACTTCGTTCGTCGGGTACGTATTCTATTACAAGCACATCAAGATGCAGAAGGTGACACACGAAAAAGCTAATGAAGCTTTTTCACTAACTTTAATAAATTTAAACAAACTTGTGAATGAAACGGTACTTTAAAAGTACCTCATTAAATGTTTAGTTTCCTTCAGTCATTCTTTCCCTCATCAATTGTCATTCGTGACAATATCACGGGTGACGGAAATGTTGACGCGCGTTTAAAAAATTAACATTTTTGTTTAAGTTGCGAAGCGGAACACATTTATTTTTAGAACTGCACGATTCACGATCACGCCGGCCAGAACCATGCGCTAACATCATCGCCGAGGCCGACGGTTCCTACCATCCGTTTCCGCCACCGTCCCCGCTCCTCTGGTTCTTCGTTCGTTCGCGAGAGGGCGAGCGGCGGGCGGGCTGGAGTTGCGCGTAAAATTCCATACGCGGCAGTTTGATACTTTAGACCCATGTTACGGATAAAAAAAACAGTACGCGGGATGGCCTAAAAAACATGTTTTTCGTGTAAGGCTCGTCAAATTATGAGGCGCTGGAGAAATGCAGCCTTCTGCGTTAAGTCCTTATTTCGAACTCTTTTTGTTCGCCTTCCGCCCATTGAAAAGCATGCGGGAAGGGCTTTAGAACGCACCTGGTATCGCTGCGCCGCAGCGTTCTTCCGCAACATAAAGTTCGTCTGCGTTCCTCGCCGTCACCATGGCAACGAACGCCGAATGAATGGAAGCACGCACGGTACCGCCGCGTGAAGCCAGCAACAGCTGACGCCATTTTACGAACGCCGTCTGCTAGCCAAAGCCGAACGCGGTATGTCAGATCAACCGCCTCCGCCGGTGCTCGATCTGAAGTAACCCGAATCTCAAGCATCGGGGTTGGAAATGTAGGGAGTCGGCGGGAACCACCACCGGGTCGGAACGACAGGCGGAGGGTGTGGAGCGACCCAGCGAGGTGACAAGTGATGCTGACCAGGTGCCCGGGAAGGTGGGGACGATTCCCGGAATTTCGGGGGCGCGCGGGAAAAGAGAAAAGCAGTCTACGCTGAGCATCGGAAGCGGCAAGACGCCACCAGGACTCCGAGAGGTCTCGCGTAGCTCCTAAGATCTGTAAACCAGTCCGAACGTATATATGTAACTAAATCACATATATCTATTCGTATCCTTCACCTGGGTGCCCCTCTGCCACTACATCTCCGCTGGCAAAGGCGGAATTTAGGGTTGCCATCATCACATCGGCGGCAGCCCAACAAAGAACTTTAACCTCTCTCAACGACACCAAAGAGAGAGAGAGAGAGAGGAATTAACATTAACTGACGCAGTCGGCAGGATTCCGCCACCGCCCTTTGGTGGAGAAAGCTGTCTTCATCATAAGGGACACCGAGAGCTTTGCAGGTGAAGGTGACGAATGACTGGGACTCATCAACGTTGGAGTGACGAAGTGAAGCTGCGACCCTAGAAGGATGTCGATTGTCTGGCTGTCGCCGAAGGTGTGGCAGTGGGCCGCAGGAGCTCCTGGGAAGCAGACACCTGAATGTCCGACCGTCGCCGTGAGTGCGACGTGGGGTCAAGAACACCAGACGACGTGGAGTGCCCGGCAGTCACCGAA